>JARHVA010003284.1:20000-337500 GCA_037957365.1 Torreya grandis
ACCTGTTTCATTACAAGTTTGCATAAATTACCATTCAACGTGTGGTTTACATTCAAGACTTTTCTTCATAGGTAAGTTCATGTATAATGTATAATTATAGTTATATTACTATAATACTTTTCCTTTGTTTTATTACTATAATAATATGGGATAAAATTTAGCCACTAAAATTAACATTTATTTATAGAAAAAAGTGTGATTGTGAAAAATCCATTTAAATAATTAGCTCATGTTCAATTACATGCCTCTAGGTCATTGTTGTTTTATCTTTATCCATATGATCCATACCTTAAGTAATTATGATACATAATACTTCCTAATATTCATTCCAAACACCCTAAGGTCATCCTTTTACTAATTCACACTTTCAACTCAACTGCTCCTCAAATAAGGTCATTCTTTCAAGACTCTCATTCGTAGTATTTGATTATACCAATTACTTCCTCCCACAATATAGCATCTATTTTCTCAATTTAATATTTATTTAATAGGTTGTACCACATATTTTTCAAGTCTCATCTAAATAATTTCCCAAAATATCATTATAAAGCCACATTTTAAGACCATTCTCAATAGAGGATAAAATCAAAAAAATAATACAACATCTAATTGCATATTGAGAGGAAAATATATATATTTCTCCTGATTTTGATTCCACACAATCCTAATAGCCCTGAGTTAAGTTTTCATACATCTCAAAGGTCACAAGTAATTATTGAAGTTCATAATTAAACTATGATTACACCAACCTATAACATTACACTAGTAATTCACACACACACACACACACACACACACACACACACCATTATAGAATTGGATAACTACATGTTATTCCATCACTCTTAAAAGTATTGGTATATAGGTAATGCACAACATAGGAGTTGTTGAGGTTAATGACAACTTTAATTGCTAACCCCTTATAATGTTTATTTCATTTATTCATCATTATCTATCAAGATGTGTTTTTGAATTGAAGAATAAGTTATACAATGACTTCTATGGCAAATCAAGCATCACAAAATACATACACAAGACAAAAATTTTATAGCACACATACTCATATTTACACAGGGGGAAAAACTATTATTGGATGTTGACACTCCTTAAAAAATATAACATAACATATACTTATCTAAATATAATGACCTCATATAGAGATAAAACAAAACCCTATTCCCAATTCATATTAATCTCACACAATCTCATAGTTGCTTCGATAATCATAGACATAGTCATGCATTATCCTATTTCTAGTTAATTGATTATTCCTTATTTTTACCCTTTTCAGCATCTTTCCATAAATAACAAGTTTGAAATCAAAAAATGTTTAATTTATACTTATGTTATATATTTTAATTTTAGATAGCTTTTTTTCATAATTACAATCTAAGTGTTATTCCTTATTTCTTCAAATTTAATAAAAAATAATTTCATGGTCATATTCTGTTTTGTTATTTTTGTTTTTTATAGTATTATGGTACTAAATTTTACATTGCCTTGTTTTGTTGGAGACACCCATATAATTTTTATTTATTTATTTTTAAAATAAGATTCATGATGATAAATCTTTATGCATGGTTGTTTGTATCCTCATGGTACACATCATTGGTTTGCAAAGGTGATAATGGTTTAGTTTGTTGTCCATTAGCTTGACAATGGAGATTGAAAAGGGTTTTTATATAGTTATTTTCATAATGTTTGTGTAATTTTGATATGTCAACATATATATTAATTTTTGGGTATTTAGATATATTTTTCATGCTATTTTGATATTGAAGCATCATGTAGTTTACCTAAAAATAGTTGTGGGTTTTAAATATTATGTTAATTTTAGTTAGATGTTCATAAATGAGAGACCAAGATGATAACCATTGTGATGTTATTTAATTTTGAATCAATGTCTCTACATGGATGCTATGGGAATATTTTATACATTTTTTTCATAAGCTTTTGTGCATGTCTCTAAGGTTATTTTAGTGAGATGAATTGATCTCAAATCGAGAATATTTTGTGTGTCTAAGTTTTATTTTTGACATTGATACATTTTTTATTTTGTTTATTTCATAAGGTTTGTAGAGGAAAAACTTCTTACGTGGCTTTTTGTATCCTCATGGTGGATGTCATCATTCTCCAATTGTAAGACTCTTAAAGTTAAAAATTATCTATGGTTATGATGTGGTTTGTTGGTTGTTGGTAATGCAATTGTATAAAAATAAAAATTTGAGATAATGATTCAACCATACACAATTTAGATAAAATCTACTCAAAATTCCAAAAATTATCAAAAGGAAAGAAATTGGAAGAAATGATCATATGATTAGACCATTCTTACCATCATTTTTCTCCCTTGAATATTATTTCTATGATTCTTTATGTTGTTCCAATATAAATTGATGATGGATTACAAATGATATAGCTTCATGATTTGGATACAAAATGGACTCAATGGATGCAAAAGACTAATGGGTATGGATGCAAGTGACAAGCAAGGAATTATAGATGCATTGGCAATGGATAAGAGAGAACATGAAGACTTCATGATATTTCTCATTTTTCATTACCATGCACAAGACCATTCCATGGATTATATAGAAGAGAGGGAGAGTGAAAGGATAGTCCAAATTCAAAGTTGAGCCTTAGGAGATCAAGGGATCTCAAATTTCCAAGGACCTAAGAATTACTTGGAGGACATCTCATTAAATGAGATCTTGAATTAAAAATTCATTATAATTTCTTAGAAAGTTATTTGGGGGATCTAAGAGGATTGAGGAGGATTATATAGATGTTTAGTGTGTTTAATAAGGCTTAGTAGATGTGTTAGGTGGGGATTAAGGTCTAGGTTTGTAAGAGAACCTAGTGATAGCAGGATACGGGGTACTTATGATTTTTAAATTTATACTTGGCAATTGGGCATGGGATATAATTATTAAGTTAATATAATATTAATAAGATGGGTAATAGAGAAAATAATACTATGTTGTATATGTAATGGTTTGGATGGTATAGGAAATATTAAAAAGGCGGGGACTAGGCTATTAACTAGGAAAGGGTTGATTAATGGATTTTTAGGAAAAATTAGATGAGATAAATGGTAAGGTTAGATGAATGACTAGGGTAAAAAAATTAGCATGCATACATTAGTATTATAATTTATTTAAGATGAGAATGTAGATTGAAAAGAGGTTTTTAATAATTTATTACATGTCATTTGTGTTATTTTGATAGGTCATAATTTTTAATATTATTTAAAATGAGAATGGATATTGAAAATGGGTTTTGAATAGTTTTGTACATGTCATTTATGTGTTTTTTATATGTTAAGATGTGTAGATTAAATTATGAGAAATTAAGTTGTTTTTAATGTCATAGTGGGTTTGATCCATCGTGTAGTTTTGATAGTTTGACGTGCATAAACCTTTTTTTTGCTTGAGTATCAATTTTAATTTGTGTTGTGGTTATTCTTATTACAAACAAGAAGTAAGGAGTAAGAATTTGGGATTGAATTTTTTTGTTATTTTATAATTTTTTTCAAAAAAGTATGATCAATCATTAGAAATGTATTGCATCATTTCTCTAGCTCAGAATATGGACACATCCACCTTTGTTGAAACCATTATTTTCAAGATGAAACCTCACTAATACATCTAAAGATAGATGACATACTATGTGGAAAAAAGGTTTTTAAAGTTTCTTAATGAGGAGACCATGTCTAAAAAATTAAATTATTAAATGCATTGATACCAAAAACCTTTTTATTCGATTTCTCGAATATGAGAGAATGATATGGTTTCAAAGATTTTTTTTATATATTTTCTATATTTTTAATTTGAAATGATTATTTTAGATAACATTAATTTTTTTTAAAATTAATTTAATATTATATTAGATATTTTTTAATTTAATTTTAAATATTTTGGTTATTTTTATACCAAAAATATTTATTCAATTTATTGAATATTAGAGTTTGGCTTTATTTCAAAGTATTTTAAATTATATATTCTATTTATTTATTATTTTAAATAAATATTTGACATAGTTGTAATATATTTCTTTAATTTAAATTTAATATCAAATTATGTATTTTTTAATCAAATGAATGACAATAAACTTATGATGGCAAAATAAATATATAGTTATGTATTTATTCTGAGATATAATATGTGTAAGACATTGTTTATATTCAATTTAATGAAGTTTAGATGAATTTTTATGTCAAACATATTATACATTTTAATTAATTATTGAGTTCATTATTAAAAATTTATAACTTCCATTAAATATGATCATATAATATTTAATGTGTTTCAAATCATGCATCTAATTTAGCTTTGCCATAACTAATTTTTAAAAATAAATCAAGTATTCAGTTGATTTTTTTTTTTTTTGATTCAATGTAATTTTTATCGAGTATTTACTAAAATATTTTATTAAATGTAATATATAATTAGTTTTTTTTTCCACAATTAAATAGGTCACATAAAATTCCAATCAAAGCATAAAATACATGCACTATAATAATGTTCATGTGAATAGAAGAGATCAACTCAATAAGTATGTAAAATGAAGAAGCTATTGTACATGAAGCACACAAATCTATAATATGAATATTCACAGGAATATATGAGTCATCAAAGCTCTAAATGGGTGTACTCACACTAAAAATGGTATACTCCTCTTAATTAAAATACTATGAAGGTTTTAGAAGAGCAAGATCCTGAATAGGGATGAAAGTATAATCTATAATGGGACAACTAAGGTCAAATAGAATCTCATCATGTAGTGGTGGATCGATATAAGGAAGAAAATTTGACACCATGAATGTGTCATCATAATAAATAGGATTAGGAGGAAGTACAACTATATTTGAAGAGACTATTGGAATAAAAGGAGGAGTGATATAGATCTTAGTAGGATATTTGAAAAGAGACTATAGGATGTTACAAATGGTACAGGGACATGATTAATGTTCCACAAGGAAATAAAGATAAATTGAATCATGAAAAATTAAATTACAAGGAACCATGTTGCAAGTTTTAGCCCACTTATTGTACCAAAAAATATTAGTGGGAGTAGGAATTTGTCCATATAAGAATGAAGTATGATTCTCACTTGTGAGAAAGTGTTCCATGTAAGTAACCAAAGAATCATAGTTGGTATTTATAAGAAGAACCACTAGTGCATAATCAAATATCTTCATTAGAATGTATCTCTCATGTGGAGTCGACATGACTGAGATATGACATCATGAATGTGAAATGAGAAAAACACTATAAAAGAGATAATACACACTCAATTAAGGGATGTCAGGATCAATTGTTAATGCATCCAAAAATGTAAGAGAAATAAATGTAAATGACACCAAAGTGGCATATAAGTAATGAAAACTAAGTGTACGCATAAATTATGACCCATAATAACCCCTCCAAGGTACTAAAAAATGACCCCCTATATTTACATGTAACACAACACACTCAAATGTATGGATGTGGGACTCAACCAATAATGCCTCTAGATGAGAAAATAGTTCAAAAATGTCAATTCATCTCTCAGTGAATGGATGACATACACATTTGATGATGTGTCCAAGTATGAATGATCAATCACTGTAATGATCACCAAATGAGTACACGTGAAAATGAAAACAAGTGAAAAAGGAGGATGTCATACTCTATTAATAATGTATTTATGTACAAATCTAAATAGGACATAAAATGTTTTTGTGATTGGATATAACTTCTAGTCATATTGGGCCTCACCATATGGTAGAAGAAATTATGCTATAAATATTGAACAAGGGGCCATTAATCAAGGATCTAAAAGTCATATCCCCTATTGGGGTTAAGGGGTAGTACCCATTACAAGGTCTGGGGGTAGATCCCTAGGTGAGATCCCTATCACCATACATGATTGGTTTGAGGGGTGGATCCACCAATCCCAAACAAAATTTATAGATTTCATGGGCATTCAAATTGCCTATAATACACCAACATTATGCAAAAAATGGCCTCTCATAAATGGATGTCGGTTACCACAAAAAATGTGTCTTTGAGAAGTAGATAAGTTAAAACAAGTAAGGAATGATGCACAAGAAAATAAATAAAGAGATGAAAATTTAGTTTTCCTTTGAAGGGGTTTGTAAACCTACCAAACCAAACCCCCTCTTCCATCTTTGTTAGCCATATGAGGATAATCAAACAAAAAAATTACAAAATTTCCTTATGTCTCCCACAAATATCTCAATTAAAATAAATTATTTTTATGCCCAAAAAAACATTAATAATGTTTTTTATAAAAAAATAACTTTAGAAAAACCAACTCCACCAAGTTATAATGTTTTATACAAAAACAAGTTAAAAAACTCCCATATAAATCAACCCCCTAATAAAGACTCCCTCATCATAACAAATAAAATCCACCTCCCACTCATAATATTTCCCTGCACCAATGAAATTTTTAACCCTAAATTTTTAAAATGCTAAAACCAAATTAATTAATTGATGGTTTCCAAAAAATAGGAACTACCCAAAAATAAGTTGGTTTACGTAAGATGGCTTTCACCTAATTTGAAGTGAACAACATGGAGACTTAACTTTGAAAGAGGGTTTGAGGTGTTTCAAATAACTTTAAAAGACTGGGGAACATTTTAGGGGAGCTTAAGGATTCACATATATAAATGATCCCAAGAAGTAGATTGCCATAGGTCTGAAATCGTTAAGGATCTATGTGACAGTGAAACTATTGTGACAGGTGTTGTATATAGTTCATGGGTGATGAAGGTAAGATTCAAGGCTGTAAATGGATACTAGAGGTGAGTAAATTATATGAAATGTTGAATTTTATGAAAACTAATATAGATCTGGTTAAAAATCTAATGTCAAGTAGGGTGAAACAAGGGTCGAGGGCGGCAAGAGGAGCATCACGATGACATCAAGCTTCAAGAGTTAAGACTAGTTTTAAAAAGAATATGTATAGGGGGAGATAAGAAAAGAGGCATAAAAAAATAAGATAGTAAACATGAATCTCATGATATTTACTTCTTACATCCTCACATTAAGATACTCATAGTTCTTTGCATAAAGAACAGATATGGTCCCATGCATAAAATTGAAGAGCTAGTCTTCATAAGTAATACCTAGTTTAAATTTCCAATCATGGCCTAGTGGTTAGTCATGAAGTGGATGACACAAAATCATAACATTACCTTTGACTTGCCTTTAAATCAAAACATACACTCTAATAAAACAAAATGTATTTTCACCTCAATGAAAAACCATTGTTGGTGAACTCTCATGTGAAGATAGATGGAAATCCACTTTGAAAGAAAAGTCATGTTTCCCTTAGAAATATGAGTAAGACAAATCTTATACTTATAAAAAAATACCAATGCCTCTATCGAGGATGAAAATTACGAGTAGTATAGAAAAAATAGTCCATTTCTTTCAATAAACTCAAATTTTCATAACAAACTCAAACAACACAACACACAAAACTAGACAAGTGGTTTACCAAAGCTAATGCTATGATACCATGTTGAAGATCATGAAAATATCAAATATTGAGTATTATATTAACTATAGCTTGAAAAAAATAATATATTCAAATTAATAAGCAACTATAAGAGATAAATAAAGAGTAAAAACAATGTAAATCCTCCATATACATAGCTTTACAAAAGGATTACAAATTGGAGAGATGATAGGTAACCTCTCATAGAATAAAGTTAAAAATCTTATAATAGGCATCTAACTCCTATAACTAGAATAATTTTTCAAGGATTAACTATTAGAAACTAGCTAAAATGAGGGTTAAGTAACTCCCTAGGATAAATGACACCTTAGCCAGTTAAACCACATATGTAATAATAAACCAACTAAAACAAATAAATAGAAAATAAATTCATATGCTAACAATATCCCATATTTCAGCTTAAATAGGTCACATACACTTCCAATATCTTATAAAAATGTATTAAGTTTGGGTCATTGATATTAATCAAACTAATGTGTTTTGACTTACATACATAAAAATGTCATTCATACACATCTTTTGAAGTTATTAAAAAAATTAAGTATATTTTGAGATTTTATTTATCATCATCATCATCATCACCATCATCATCATCATCATCATCATCATCATCATCATCATCATCATCATCATAATATGCCTAATGAGACATAATAATATTCTTTAACGAATACATTTATTTTTTATTTATTTTTAAATATTTCAATTAATTTTTATTTAAATAATAGAGATTAAATATTGGTTTCAAATGATTTGAATTATAATTAAATTATGATGGTTATATCAATTGATAGTTATGTATTTATTTTTAGATATAATATAATATGCAATAGTTTAGTTAAATGAAATGTTGTGAAGTTTAGATAAATTTTTATATTAGACATATTATCAATTTTAGATAATTATTACGTTCATTGTGTTATTGAATATCTATAACTTCTATTTACTATGATATTCTAGTATTCTAATAACTAATAGGTTTCAATTAATACAACTACTTTATCTTTTTCATAATTAGAAATTTTCAAATTTATCAAGTGTTCAATTATTATATTTTTGGTTTTGAAGAATAAATTTTTATTAATAAGAATAAAATGTTAATTTATCTTTTCCATATTAAGAATAAAGAATCAAATTATTTAAACAAATTGAGAAAAATTATCCTAAACTTATAGTTTCTTTTGAAAATGGTTCTAGATGGTCCTAACGATATCCTCTCACCAAAGGAAAATTTAAAATTCCAAGGCTTGAATTTCATCCCTACCTATAGTAGATCCAAACTAATATAATTTAAATATTCTCACCTAAACCCTCCCCAAAACATATACCATCCCTATTGTTTACCTATAGCTCATGCGTTCCTAGGACCAGTTCTTCTCTCACTTCCTATCTACCTATTGTTGACTTTATAACTGTGTTAGACAAAGGACAGTGAAAGATCATGATTGGCAACCTAATTTCAATGGTATAGGCAAGTAGCATCCTTGGTATGCATCGTGAACTACATAATAAATTATGAGAGGCAATTAGTCCTTATAAACTAACTAATGGCTATGTATAGTCCCAAATCAGGAACCCCAATCTCAAGATCTCTAGGGGTTAGGATGTTATGGATATGGAACATGGGTTGGAAGCTACATTCCTGAATCCAATATCCTTTTTTGAGTCTATTTCTCACAAGCCAATGTCAATATATGACACAAAACCCTTCAATCCTATATACGTTGACCCTATATTGGTTTTCAATGAGAAACTAGCCAAAGAAGTGCTTAGATCAAAAGAATACTTCTCAGCCAAAGGAGTTACATACAAATTCATGCATTACTAGAAAAAAAATGAAGAAATCCATGCTTGGATCTTAAATAATTGGCAACCCCTCTTGGAAGGTAGAGTTGAAATCTACGCATGTTCAATTTTTTTTAATTATTTCCTCTCACCATATTAAGGACAAGGAATAGATTCAAAACAATCTTTGGAGTTTGAATCACCACCACTTAGTCTTAAAACCATGGTGACATGACTTAAATCCTCTTACTAAACCACTTAATATAAAATTTTAATCACCTAAAAGTGGTATTTCAGTACTAAGAGTGCTACTTGAGACTACCTTTTCCTAGATTATCCCTAGACCTATCATAAATCCTATTATCACACATTAGTAGCCTACGTGTGGGCCACATATATCCCTAGTTAGCTCAAAACCATTTCCAAACACTCATTTACCAATTTTGTGCCTTTTTACCAAGTATTATTCTAGTTGGACATTGGTGCCTATGTCCTTGACCCTATCTTTCCCAAATGAATATATTTTCAAAAGTAATACCCTAAAAGGTTAAAACATTTGGTGACCTGACTTAATTTAAACACTGCACAAACCATAACCCTAGATAACCCTATGGTTTACATTTATATCATTCAAGTTGTAGATCCATATATATTCTAATTTATATTTTGTATGATCATTATCATAATAACAAAAGAAATTAATCACTTTTTATTGTAAAGTTTAATACTTTCATTTGCATGTTTATTCCCTTTAATTCAGAATGAACTTAGAAAATATGTAAACACATGTATAGATGATGATTTATATTAGTTAAAATATATGTCATATTTCATAACATGTTATCTTTGTCCTATGTGGAACTCCATTAACAATCAAACCAATATACACAAAGGATTTAGTATAAAATCTAAAAACTATGTTTTAATCTTTAATGTCATATCTTATGCACAAGACATAATCTCCTTTTCCTCATCTCAATGAAGGTGATAGATAATTTACATATAAACCATTTCAATGTTATTACTCTTATGATATATTTTGTAACCTATAGCATTATCATTGATAACCATACTCAGCCTATTCACACCTCTCCCTTACAGGGTGTGTGCCTACATGTTCAATCAGAATTAACTAGGGTTTGAAATTGTGATACTTTATGTGATCAAATTATTAGTATGAGGAAGATAATTTTAGGTGTAAAAAATTATAATAAACTATTTCATGAAAATATTACAACATTAGGAGATCAATTTACAATACAAAATCCTCCAAGGTAAAATAGTGTAAATCATGTATATGTAGTTTCACCTAGTCAATTTATGGAAAATATTGTTACCTACAAAAACAAAAAATCAACAAAAAATTACATCTATAACTAGTGATTCAAAAAGCATTCAAAGGTCAAAAAATATTTCATGTGATTTACTAAGGTAAATTATTAAAGCTAAGTTGATCAAGCTACCTTCTCCACACCCCATATGAAGATCCAATTTTTTTTTCATATCATAGAATGTGTGGCCACCACATTGAATCATGTTTAGAATTGAAAATTAAAATATAATATATAATGGATAAAAATGAATCACATAGTGACACATCATCCACACAACATACAATGACACATATACACATTCAAAAAGGGTCAAATTTGAAAATAGTAAAAAAATGGTTATAAAAGCATAACTCAAAACAACAAAAGGTTCCAAAGGCATAATTAGAACAAGAACCAGTAGAACAAAAACAAGTCAAGAAAGTAAAATACGTAAATATACCTTCCCAATGTGAGGTTTGACTTTCAAAATGGTATGATTTTGGTCAAAATTATCTACAACAGTTTGATTATCATGGTCAAGGTTGGGTAAGTAGACCCAAGGCATAACTACTATTCTATAAATTTATAATGTTGGTAAACAAATTTTGGTATTTATTAAACATCTTAAGGCAAATCATTCATAGATACTGTTTATCAAGGTAAAATATCTAGATACATATGACATATTATAAAAATAGTAATAATTTAAACTATAAAGTCAAAATCATGTTAAGCCAACAAGCATTCTAAAAAGAGGCTTTCTATCAAAATAGCCTCCACAACACCATATGTCTACAATAAGAATAATTTAAAAGGAAAACAACATAATCAATTTTCCAAAACACAATATAGAAAGGTCAAATCCATAGTATGAGGCAATTCCATCTAGCAGCTGAGGTTATTATGTTTTCAATTATGAACAATACTTATATTCCTACTAAAACACCATTCAACTCCATCATATATTTCACACTACATGAGAGATTAACATTCTTATTTTCAACATATCACAGTGATAGTGATTCTTCGATTAGACTCATCAGTTGGTATGGTTTCTTTTTTCTTGTACATATTTTCCCTCTCTTTCGCTCCTTGTACATAGTTCATTTTTATTTACTTGTGCATGGATTATTTCATGAAAATACAAAAATAATATAACATGTCAAAAACATTTAAATAATTACTCGAAAAACACAAAATTCAAAGATTGTAGGCATTTTTATGTTTACACTTCTTATATTTTCTAGACACTACATATGCTAGCTATTTTAGTATAGTTAGTTTTATCATATTACATACTTTACTTATTCTTATGGAGTGCTTATAGATTGATTATATGACTCAATTCCATTACATTAATCTATGATTTCTATTATCTAAACACTAGGGGCACATACACCGATATATGGGTCTTCACTTGACACATTTGCCTACCTGGGTACATCCTATACATAATTTCTATTACAAGGTTCTATCTTTACATTCTCTAAATTAAATTTTTAGCAATGTTATATCTTGATATTAATCACTACTACTCATACTCGTATTTTTTGTTAACTATTACTACTTTATACTTAGCATATGTATATCCCAACTCTTACAAAGATGTATAATACATATTAATGCATGCTTTTTTTTCTAGCATTTCTAGTTTAGACTTGATTGTATTTCTTTAATTCATCTATTTAAGGGCATTTAAATATGATGTTATTCTTTGGATCTATTCCACTTTTATTCATAGTATGTATGGCTTAGACATGTGCCTATGTCCCTTGTCTATACTTTCTTAGTTATGTATTTAGGCAATTTAACATGTCCTTCTATGTGGCTTCAATCCAACATAATTTTTTCTTACGTATAAGGACATTTGAACGTGTCATTATATGTCTTGTTTTCTCATATTTAGTGACATGTACCCATAGCCCTTATATTATGGACCCTTGGCCTATTTATCATGCCTCATGTGTTTTTTATGTATGTTTTATTGTATATGTCATGGCCATGAAAATTATATTTGATTGTTACACATATTATTTTTCAATGTCCTAAAGGAACTCATGCATCTACCCCCATACTTGGGTGTCGTGATGGACATCATGCCCCATCACCTAGGTAGCTACTCGATTTTACTCATTTTTCTATTACATACATTGATTACATCTATCTTGACACCATTATGCAACTCTAGACATTAAATATGTCTTACATTACATAGTTATGCTCAGATTATCTTACATTATGATGTTATGTATACACAATATATTAGATTATCATGTAGTTATCATAAATGCTCCAACTAACACACATTTTACAGATATTTTTGTTTTGAGGGTAGTTCTTGCACTGTTCCAACAACTACCCTCAAAATAAAGGGAACTCAAGAACATTATCATCAAATAAATTAGGCTCTTATATTGCACTCACAGAACATTTTTTAGGACATTGGATCAGTTTCTAAAACTTAGACATAGGTAAACATAGAAAAAATTGTGACTTGAAAAGTAGTGCCATAACACAAAAATCAAACAGGAAAAACATTAGCACCCAAATAGGGAAACTAGCACCACATGGTGCTATTATCTAATATATGGAAATACTATATAGTAACCTTAGTTTCAATGTAGCTCAGATTGGCTAAAATAGTACACTAGGTACATTATAGGTTTACATAGATTTAGTTAAAAATTCATTAGTTGTAAATAGTTTTTCTTGGATTCATATTAGTTTAGCTTAGATTCATAAAAGTTTTTTAGATTAATGGAATCATGTGTGGCATGATCATTTACATATTTTATTTAGATATCTAGATACATTTATTATAACTTAGTCCATAATCAATATACTCATATACTAGATTGGGGGCATGTGCAAAGTACATTATCTCCATATGATTAGTTACACATCAGTTGATTAGATGGAATGTAAACTTACATGTCATTCTCTATGTTGTATACACATGACATCACATTTTAGGTTTTCACTAGTTTCATGCATTGCTCCATCTAAAGTGTTTGGCATTCTTGAGTGGAATAGATATACCTAATGTACCCAAATGGTCGTAGAGCTAACACACATAGTTAGATATACTTAGTTAGAAATTTCCATTACTTTTTGTATTTTAGTTTCATATGCATCTATAAAACATTGTTGTTAAATGATGGAGTCATAGCCTACTTGAGTTCTTGAACCACACACATGAAAGGGTTAGATACACTATTAGTCCCATCCAAGCTACTCATAGGTCATGATCCATGATTAAAGGGTGGCCAATGATGCATCCAGAACTAGATTGAGTTCTTGAGTCACCCATACATGAAGATTGAGAAAAATATCATCTCAGTCCAAACTATTCACTAATTAATCACTATGTACATGCACACATCTAGGTTGTCACTAGATTTATACAATGGCTCATTTAACAAATGAGTTGTGTTCATTCCTTTCCTCTTTCCTATCTTTGTATTCAATTTTACTTAGTTACTTATTTACTTAGTATAGTATTTTACTTTTGATATCTCTTAACTAAATACTAATTTATGCATGTTTCATTTGTAAGTTATTCATTGGGTTATGGTTCAGTTTAACAGACCCAACTTCACATACTGAGACTTGGCTTCAAGGGCTTCACTTCATACAAAAGTATAGGTATGCTTATTTTTCCTTTATATTCGTCATTTCACTTTTTTGAATTTATATCATAAGGGTGGTGAGGGAGGTTTTTTTTTTTCTGGTTTTCTTTTTTTTTTTTTTTTTTTTGAGGGAGGGGGGAATGTAATCACCTAAAATTTATATTTGAGTGCTAAGAGTGTTTCTTGAGACTACATATTCCTAGTTTAGTCTTAGACCTATCCTAGGAATAGGTAGTCTAGAAAAACCTCTGATCATGTTCTTTTATAACAACCAACTAAAAACAACCCATTCCACCAAATTATAATGTTTTATATAAAAACAAGTTTAAAAAAACTACCATATAAATCAACCCCCTAATAATGAGTCCCTCCTCATAAAAAATAAAATCCACCTCTCACTCCTAATATTATCCCTCACCAATGAAATTTGTAACCCCACCATTTTAAAATTCTAAAACCAAATTAGGAAATAGGTGGTTTCCAAAAAACATGAATTACCAAAAAACAAAGTAGTTTAGGTAAGATGGATTTCATATAATTTGAAGCGAACAACATGGAGAGTTAACTTTGAAAGAGAGTTTGAGGTGATGTGAAAAACTTTACAATATTGAGGACCGGTACAAAAGAGCTTAATTCTTCACTTAGATGGATGATGTCAAGAAAGAGATTTCCATAAGTTTGAACTCATCAAGGATCTACATGACAATAGAACTGTTATGATGGGTATCATATATAGGTCTTATGTGATGAAGATAAGATTCAAGGCCATAAATGGATACATTAGGTGAGTCAATTATGTAGATGGCTGATGTGTATGAAAAATAATGGAGATCAAGGTCAAAATATAATTTCAAGAAGTTTCAAAAAAGACTGAGGGTGGCAAGAGGAACATCAAGATGACATCAAGATTCAAGAGTGAATATTGGTTTCAAAAAATATACGTGTAGGGGGAAGCTGAGAAAAATGACATCATTAATTTATATAGTAAACATGAATCTCATGATATTTACTTCCCACCTCATCACATTAAGAAATTCATAGTTGTTTTCATAAAGAGAAAATATGGTCCCATGCATAATACCGAAGTGATAGTATCCACACATAACACTTAGTTCAACTTTCAAATCATGGGATAGTGGCTTGTCATGAAGTGGATGACACAAAACCATAACAATACCTTAGACCTTCCTCATATTAAAACTTACACTCAAATAAAATAAAATGTATTTTCACCTCAATGAAAAACCATTGCTGGTGAATTGTCATGTGAAGAGAGATGGAAATCCACTTGGAAAGAAAATCCATGATACCCCTGGTAAGATGATTAAGAAGGAGTCTGTAATTAGAAAAAAAAATCCACTTTTTTGCAATAAACTCAAGTTTTCATAACAAACTCAAATAACACAACACACAAAATCAAACAAGTAGTTTACCAAACCTGACGCATTGATACCATGTTGAAGATCATGAAAATATCAAAGATGGATTATTATATGTATTGTATCTTGAGTAAATCAATAAATAAAAATTACTAAGCAGTTATAAGAGAGAAATTAAGAGTGAAAACCATGTAAATCATCCATATATTTAGGTTTATAAAAGGAGTACAAATATGACATATGATAGGTAATCACTTGAAAAATAGTGGTGAAGAACCTAGAATAGGCATTGTACTCCTATAACTAAAATAGTTTGTGTCATGGATTAACTACTACCAACTAGCTAAAAAATATGGTCAAGTAACTCCCTATGATAAATGACACCTAAGCAGGTTAAACCACATGTGTAAGAATAACCCAATTAGAATAAATAAATAGAAATTAAATTCCTATGCTAACAATATCCCATTTTTCGCCATAAAGAGGTCACATACACTTCCAATATCTTATAAAAATATATTAGGTTTGGGTCATTGATATTAATCAAACTAATGTGTTTAAACATACATACACAAAAATGTAGTGTATACAAATTTTTTCAAGTTTTTTAAAAATTGTTAAACATAATAATAATAATAATAATAATAATAATAATAATAATAATAATAATAATAATAATAATAATAATAATAATATTATTATTATTATTATTATTATTTGTCTAATGAGACACAATATCATTCTTTGAAAAAAAAAAAATTCTGTTTAATTTTAATTATTTTTTATTTAAATAATAGTTATCAAATATTATTTTAAAATTATTTGAATTATAATTAAATTTTTATGGCCACCTCAATCGATAGTTATGTATTTATTTTTAGATATAATATAATATGCAATTGTTTGTTCATATGAAATGCTGTGAATTTAATATATATATATATATATATATATATATATATATATATATATATATATATATATATATATATATATCTTCAATAATTATTGGGATATTTATAAATTCCATTTAATCTTATAGTATGGTATTCTAATAAATAATATGTTTCAATTAATATAACTAATTTATCTTTTCCATAATTAGAAATTTTCAAATATATCAAGTGTTTGGTTTTTATAGTTTTGGTTTTGAAGAATAAATTTGTATTAATAAGAAAAAAATTTAAATATATCTTTTCCATATTAATTAAAAAAAATTAATTATGTAAACAAATTGAGAAAAATTATCCTCAACTTATAATTTGTTTTGAAAATGGATCCCGATGATGTTGATGGTATCCTCTCACCAAATGAAAAATTTAAAATTATAGGGCTTGAATTTCATCCCTACCTCTATTAGATATAATCATTATAATTTTAAGATGCTCACCTAAATCCCCCAAAGCATTCATCATCCCTATTTGGTACCTACCGCTCATGGGTTCTTGGATCTAGTTCTTCTCTCATTTCCTATCTACCTATTCTTGACATTGTAATTGTATTGAATAAATGACAGGACAAGGTAGTGATAATTGACCTAATTTCAATGATAGAGGAAAATGGAATCCTTGGTATGCATCATGAACTACATAATAACTTAGGAGAGATAATTAGTCCTCATGAACTGACCAATGGTTGTGTATAGTCCTAAATCAGGAACCCAAATCTCAAGATATTTAGGGGTTAGGATGTTATGGATATGTAACATAGGTTGGAAACTATATTTCATAAGCCAAGATCATTTTTTGAAGCTATTTCCTGTAAGCCAATATAAACATATGACAAAAAACCCTTCAATCTTGTATACTTTGATCTTATAGTGGTTTTTAATGAGTAGGTATCCAAAGAAGTGATCAGATAAGAAGAATACATTTCAACTAAATGAGTTATCTACATATTAATGGATTACTAGAAAAGAATTCAATAAATCCATGCTTGCATATTGAAGAACTAGAAACCCCTCCTGGAAGGTTCAGTTGAAATCTACCCATGTTCAAAAAATTATTTTTGTTATTGCCTTTCACCATATTAAGGACAATGAAAAGATTAAAAATAATATTCGGATTTTGAATCACTATCCCTTGGTTTTGAAGCCATGGAGACATGCCTTCAATCCTATTACAAAACCACTTAATATAAAACTATAACCACCTAAAAGTGGTATTTAAGTACTAGGAGTGCTACTTGAGACTATATTTTCCTAGCTTAGTCCTAGACCTATCATAGAGCCTATTATGACACTTTTATATCCTTTGTGTGGGCCACAATCATCCCCATTTAGCTCAAATTCATTCTCAAATACTCATTTACTAATCTTTTCCCTTTGTGCCCAATGTTTTGCTAACTGGACATTTGTACCACATCAAGGATAATAGAGCCACCTGACATCAATGTCCCTAAAATGGTACTTGTGTCCTTTACCCTATCTTTCCCAAATGAATATATTTTAAAAATTAAAACCCTAAAAGGTTAAAATATTTGGTAAACCTGACATAGTTCAAATAATGCACAAACGCTAACCCTAATAACCCTAGGATTTACATTTCTAGTATTCAAATTATAGATCAATGTATCTTTCAATTTGTATTTCATATGATCATTATCACAACTAAAAAATAAATCAATCACTTTTTATTGCAAAGTTTAATGCTTTCATTTGCATGTTTGTTCCCTTTAATTTAGAATAGACTCATATAGATGTAAACACATGTATAGATGATGATTTACATCATTTACAATATATGTCATATTTCATAACATGTTATCATTATCCTATGTGGAATTACATTTACAAGGAAACCCATATACACATAGATGATTTATTACATAAACCTAAAATTATGTTTCAATCTTTAATGTCATATCTTATTCACAAGACATTATCTCCTTTCCCTCCTCATCTCCATGAGGATGATAGCTACTTTACCTCTAACCAATTCCATGTTATTAATCTTCCTTGATGTGATGTAACCTATGACATTATCACTCATCCCCATAATCAGCCTATTTATACCTCTTACCTATAGGGTCTGTGCCTACATGTTCAATCAGAAGGAGCTAGGGTTTGCACTTATGAGACTTTATGTGATCAAATTATTCATATGAGAAATATAATTTTAGGTTTACAAAATTATAATGAAATATTACATTAAAATATTATAACATTGTAAAATTAATTTACAACACAAAATCATCCAAGGCACAATAGCGTAAATCATGTAAATGCATTTTCGCGTAGTCAATTTAAGGAAAATAATGTTACATACCAAAACATGAAATAGCAACAAAGTAAATATATAACTAGTGATTAAAAAATAAATCAAAGTTCAAATAGGAGTTAAACTAAGCTATTAAGGTAAATGATTAAACCTAAGCTGATCAACCTACATTCTCTACACGCAATGAGAAGATCTAGATATTTTTATGCATATCATAGAATGCAAGGCCACCACAACAATTCATGTTTAGAATTGAAAATCAAAATACAATAGATAATGGATACAGATGACTCACATAGTGACACATCATCGACACAAAATATAATGACACATATACCCATTCAAAAAGTGTCAAATTTAGACATAGTAAAAAAAGGTTACATAAGCATAATTCAGAATAACAAAAGGTTCCAAAAGCACAACTAGAACAAGAAACAATACAACAAGCACAAGTAAATAAAGTAAAAGATGTAAAATATACCTCTCCAAAGTGAGGCTTAACTTTCAAAATGGTATGATTTTGGTCAAAAGTATCTACAAAATTTTGATTATCATCGTCACGGTTTGACGAAGTAGGCCTAAGGCATCACTACTTGTATTCTATAAATTTATAATGTTGTTTAACAATGTTTGGTATATATTAAACATACTAAGTCAAATCATTCATAGATATAGTTTATCAAGGTAAAATATCCATATACATAGGACGTGTTATAGAAATAAAAAAGACATAAGCTATAAATTCAAAATCATGCTAATCAAACAAACATTCTCAAAAGAGGCTTTCTAGAAAAATAGCCTCTACAAAACCATATGTCTATATCAAACATAGTTTCAAACAAAAACAACACAATCAATCTTCCAAAGCATAATTATAAAGGTAAACTTCATAGTATGAGGTAATTCGATCTAGCATTCGAGGTTATTATAATTTTGATGATGAACAATACTTAGATTCCTACTACAACACCACTCAAATCCATCATAAATTTCACACTACATATGATATTACCATTCCTATTTTTGGCATATGCCACGATGATAGGGTGTATTTGATAAGACTCATCAATCAGTATGGTTTCTCTTTCCTCGTACATATTTTTACTCATTTTCTCCCTAAACATAGTTCATTTTCATTTGCTTGTGCATAGATTATTTCAAGAAAAATATATAAACAATATAAAATTTCAAAAACATTCAAATAATTACTCAAAATTTAAATATTGTATGCATTATTATGTTTACAGTCTTTATTTTTTTCAGACACTACATAAGTTAGTTATTTTAGTATAGTTAGTTTTATCATGTTACTTGGTTTGGTTATTCTTATCGAGTTCTTAAAGATTCCTTATAGGACTTAGGTACATTACACTAATCTAGACTTTATATTATCTAAACACTAGGGGCATATACATCAATACATGGGTTTTCACTTGACACATTCACCCACTTGGGTCCACCCTTTAAACAATTTATATTACGAAGTTTTATCTTTGCATTCTCTATATTTAAGTTTTAGCATTGTTATATCTTGATATTGATCACTAATACTTGTATTTGTATTTTTTATCGAGTACTACTTTAGACTTAACATATGTACATCCTAGATCTTACAATAATTTGTATTACATATTCATGCATATTTTTATTTCTAGTTTTCCTAGTTTAGACTTTATTGTATTTATTTACTTCTTCTATTCGAGGGAATTTAAATATGCCATTATTCTTTGGCTCTATGCCACTTCTATTCATAGTATGTATGCCTTAGACATGCCTCGATGTCCCTTGTGTGTGATTTCTTAGTTATGTATTCAAACATTTGAACATGTCCTTCTATGTGGATCCAATCCAAAATACTTGTTTCTTGTGTCTAAGTAAATTTTAACATATCTTTAGATGTCATTTTTTCTCATATTTAGTGGCATGTACCCATATCCCTTGTATTGTGCCCACTTGGCCTATTTTTCATGCCTCATGTGTTTTGTATCTATGATTTCTTATATGTGTCATGACTATGACGCTTTTATTTGATTATTACACACACTAGTTTTTATTTCATAAGGGACCTCATGCATCTACCCTCCCTACATGGGTGTCATGATGGACATCATGCCCCATCCCCTAGGTATCTACTTAGTTTTACTCATATTTTTTGTTACATACATTGGTTACATCTATCTTGACACCATTGTACAATGATAGACATGATATACATAATAAATTGCATACTTATGTTGAAATTATCTTAAATTTCAATGTTATATATGCAAATTATATTAGATTATCATGTAGTTATAATAAATGCTACGACTAACACATAGTTTTTACAGCTTTTTCTTTTGAGGATAGTTCTTCCATGGGCTCAACAACTACCCTCAAAACAAGTGGAAATCAAATGGGTTCATCACATAAATTAGGCTCCTATACTACACTCATAGAACATTTCTTATCACATAATATCAATTTCAAAAAATCAAAATTAGATAAACACAAAATAATAGTGACTTTAAAAGCAGTGCCATAAAATAAAATTAAGACCAAAAAGACTTTAACACCCAAATAAGGAAACTAGAA
The DNA here is from genome assembly GCA_037957365.1 of Torreya grandis. Classification (NCBI taxonomy): domain Eukaryota; kingdom Viridiplantae; phylum Streptophyta; class Pinopsida; order Cupressales; family Taxaceae; genus Torreya; species Torreya grandis. The sequence goes on from JARHVA010003284.1 coordinate 41,429, forward strand.
CCACATGGTGATATTTTCTAATATATGTCAATATTATCTAGGAGCCTCAATTTCAAGATAGCTCAGATTGGCTAGAATAGTACACTAGGTAGAGTATAGGTTTGCATATATTCAATTAGAAATTCATCAGTTATACTCAGTTCTACTCAGATTCATAATAGTTGTTTAGATTAATGGGATCATGTGTGGCATGATCATTGACATACTAAATTTAGATATATAGATACATTTATTATAACATACTCCATAATCAATATACTTATATACCAGATTGGGGGCATGTGGAAGGCACATTATCTCCATATGCTTAGTTACACATTGGTTGATTAGATAAAATGGCAAATTCCATGTTATTCTCTATATAGTATACATTTGACATAACTTTAAATGTTATCAATAGTTTCATTCCTTTCTCCATCTAAATTGGTTAGCATTCTCAATTCGAATAGAGCTATTTAATGTACCCAAGTGGTCATAGAGCCAACATACATAGTTAGACATTTCCATTACTTTATACAATTTAGATTCATATTCATATAAAAAAACATGGGTGGGAAATTATGGAGTCATATCCTACTTAAGTTCTTGAGTGACCCACATGAGAGGGTTAGACACACTATCAGTCACATGAAATCTATTCATAGGTCATGATCAACCAAGTAAGGGTGAACAATGATGGAACCAAAACTAGATTGAGTTCTTGAGCCACCCACACATGAAGATTGAGAAATATCCAAGTTATTCACTCATTAATCAATATGTACATACACACATCCTAGTTGTCACTAGTTTCATGCATTGGCTCATGGACCCAATGAGTTGTAGTCATTCCTTTCCTATTTCCTATTTATTTATATAGTTTTACCCAGTTAATTATTCACTCAACATAGTCTTTTATTTTTGATATCTCTTAAGTAAAGAATAATTTTTGCACATTTCATTTATAGGTCATGCATTAGATCAAGCTTCAGATTAACAGACCTAGATTCACATACTCAAACTCAGCTTCATAGGATTCACTTCTAAGGAAAGTCTAGGTATGCTTTTTCTTTTACTTTATACTAGTCATTTAACTATTTTACAATTATATCATTATGGGGGAGGGAAATGTAATCACCTAAAAGTTGTATTTGACTGCTAAGAGTGTTTCTTGATACTATTTATTCCTAGCTTATCCCTAGACCTATCCTAAAGACTATTATCATATTTTTATATCCTTTGTGCTATCCAAAAGCATCCCAAGTCAACTCAAATATAGTTCTAGACCATCATTTCCTAATCATGGCCCTTTGTGGGTAGTGTTTTACCAGTTGGACATTATGACCACATTAAGGACACTATATCCATGTGACATTGGTGTCCTCAAAATGGTGTCTATGTCCTTTACACTATATTTCTTAAATTAATATATTTTCAAAATTAAAACCCTAAAATGTTAAAATAGAAACCCATCTAGCTACACTTACCCATCTTCCTTTTCAATTTTAGATAAAATCTAGTCTCAAAGATATTGGTAAATCCTTGGGTGAGTTTCTAAAAATTCACCAAGAAATGGATGACTTTTCCCATATAAATTTTCCTAATATTTTGGTCAATATAGTCACCTCCAACTACCTACTTGAAAGATTATTTTACAATTAGGAGATGGCTAATGGACCAGAATACTATAATGATAATAACATTTTAATAAGCCAATATTCAAAATAATAAATATTATTTATTCATATTGAATGATTCAAAATAATTAAAAATGATGCATAAATAAGCCTCAAATTAGAATTATAGTGGACATGAAAAATTTGAAACTATAAAAATAAATAAAACTTAATCTATTATTTTTATTAGATGGTATGATTAGTAACTTTTACATGCAAGTGTGCACATCTCTAAAAATCTCAAAAATTAAACTAAACACTAAAATTAACCAATTGATAAAATTTTAATTGAATTTCAGGTCTAGTTAAAAAAAATAGATAATATGTAAATTTATCAGAATACCCAAAAAATAAAATTAAAGTATAACTTGGGACCCTTAGATGGTCACGTATGGCCTCCATAAAATATAAAAAATGTTTCATAAACATAATGGAATTTTATGACTACATTGAAATTTTCTAGATGGTCATTATGGCATGAAGATAGTCTCAAATGGAGCTACAAGTTAAAATTTATGGCCTTAAGAAGTTTGGCCTCTTTTTCTCCATCATTCTCCTCTAGTTGAAAACAACTTAGATCCTATGAATTTATCTGATTATACTACTACCCATTGTTCTTATAAATATTTTTTAAATCCCATGTTTTAATCCAAGTGTTGTCTTTTTATTGTAATCCTTCCCATTTTTCTAAATACCTATCATAACTTCCTTGCCTTTTGTTTTTTTTCTTATCCAAAATCTGCACTATCTTTTCTTTCTTCTTCCTTGGCATCTATTGATACCAATCTAATTCTTCATATTCTTCACTCTCACCATATTATTCATGTAAATAATATAAATCTAAAACATTAAATAATAGAGAGATATCAAAATTCTATGGTAATCTTACCTCAAAATCATTGTCATTAATTTTTTTCATAATTCTACATGGTCTAATCCTCTTTCACTTTAACTTGTCATATGTGTTTTTCAAAAATCTCTCTTTCTTCAAGTAAACCATCAATAAATATCCTTATTTAAATATATTTGACCTTATTGTAACATCTATTCTTATTTTATACTTCTCATTACTTTCTTAAAATTTTCCTCTTATTTCTTCTTTTAATTATTGTATACGTTTTGTAAATGCTTATGCATCATCTCTAACTTTTTATACAATTAGTAATTGTACCAAATGTAAAACACTCATAAGATTTCTCCCATAAAAAATCTAATATACTGAATTACCTGTTGATCTATTCGCTTAACTATTATATGTAAACTTAGCTTTTGATAAAGTCAAGTCCCATTTCTTAGGCTTCTCTCCAACTATGCATCTCAATAAATTTCCCAAATTCCTATTTACAAATTATATCTATCCATATATTTTAGGGTTGTATGGACTACTAAATTTTACCTTAGTCCCCATCTTCTTCAACAAATTCCTCCAAAAATGACTTAGAAATTTCATCTCTTTATCTGATGTAATGATTTTTAGCACCATGCAATCTTAAAATACCCTTAAAAAAAGTTATGCAACTCTAATGACATCATTTGTTTTCTTACATGAAACAAAATGAAACATACTATAAAACATATCTACCACAACAAAAATTTAATCCTTACCTCCATGTGTGTTTGGTAATCCCAACAAAAAATTTATATGCAAATCTTTCCATGGTCCTCTTCTAACTAGTAATGACATATACATCCCTATATTTTGTGCATGTCATTTCACCACCTGAGACATATTACACCTTAACATATATTTTCATAGCTCACTTCGTCTTTGGCCAAAAATACTTAGCCTCCACCAAATATTTTATTTTGATCTTACCAAATCCAACCAAAAATCCACTATGCAATTTTCTTATTACATTATCTCTTAGAGACCCAATTGGGATACATGATTAGTTCCCTTTGAAGAGATAACCATCCTTATTATATTATCTGCTTAAAAAATAATTCTATCACCTATAAATGGATTCATGCATTTATCAACTATCTTTCCAAAATCTAGATCAATATGATTTACTTCTTTAATAAATTAGAATCCAACTACTTCACTCACCATAGTAGTTATCAATCCCACTCACCTGCTCAAAGAATCAACTATCTAATTCTATTTATTGATTTTTGATACAACATTAAATTATAACCCTAGTAAGAAAGACACCCACTTTTCATGCCCACTATTTAACTTCTTTTGAGTGTTCACATACATCAAATCCTCCTGATCAATAAATAGGATAAACTCCTTAAGCACTAGGTAATGCTTCCAGTTTCTTAATGCTTGTACAATGGCATAAAATTTAACATCATATGTAGAATAATTTATTATTACCTCATTTAATTTTTCACTAAAATATTCTATTGGATTCCCATATTGATCAACATGACATAAATTCCCACAAAGGAAGCATCACAATCAACCTCAACCACTTTGCCAAAATCTAGTAATCCTAAACTAGGATTTTCTTTAATTTTATTCTTCAATAACTCAAAGCTTTCTATTGTTTCCATCATCCATGAAAATTATTTTCCTTTCATTCAATTTTTTATTGATGCAATAAGGCTATGGAAATTATTAAAAAATATTTTGTTAAAAGTTACTAAACCATGGAAACTTCTTACCTCGGTGATTCTATTTGGGATAGGCCACTTAATAATTTCATTTAATTTTTATTCATCCATTCTTACACCATCTGCTAAAACTATAAATCCTAAAAATAACAAATTATTCTACATAAACTTTCACTTCTTCAAATTCGCATAGATCTTATCTTTTCTTAAAAAATTTAATACCATTATCAAATTTTGTAACTGATCTTCTTTAGCCTTAATGAATATTAATATATCATCAAAATAAAACACCATAAACTTACCACTCTATTCTTTTAGCATTGTGTTTATCACCCCCATAGATGTGTTGGGTACATTAGATAACCCGATTGGCATCACCATCCACTCATATATACCATCTCTACTTTTAAATGTTTTTTCCATTCAACTCCTTCCTGAATATGAATCTGATAATATCCACTCCTTAGATCAATCTTGGTAAAATATTTTTCTCCTATAAGAACATCCATCATATCATATAAACAAGGTATATAGAACTTCTACTTGATTTTAATTTTACTAATTACTCTTCTATCGACACAAATCCTCCAACCTCCAAATTTCTTTGGAGTTAGAAACGCTAATGTTGCACATGAACTTATGCTCTACCTTACTACACACTTCCTCACCAGTTTAGTAACCTATTTGTTAAATTCTACATCTGCATATTCTTTGAACACTAATTTTGTTTCTATTGGTATTTACACCACTTTTGTGCCTTCTTTCTTCACTACTAATACATAGAAAAAACTTGTCATCTTCATATATTTGATAAATTCTTATATATTCAGCATGCTTTCAACCTGCCTTTGTTCTTTTACAGGTAGAAATACTACCTTCATACCACCTTTCTAGAAAATATATGTGTTCTTGCTCCATCATGAACTGATTTTGTATAAAACTGTCATGGCCTTCCTAGTAACACATGGCATGCATCCATTGGTATAACATCACACCATATTTCATCCTTTTAATTTTTAGCTATAAACAACTTGATTAAACACATTTTTTCTACTATAATTTAATTCCCTTTATTAAATCATGAAATATGGTAAGCATAAGGATGTTTTTCACACTGCAAAGCTAGCTTATCAATAATTTATTTAGAAACCAAATTTTCACAAATACCACCATTTATAATTACCTTTCATATCTTACCTCCTAAAGTACACCTTGTTTGAAATATATTTGTTTACATCCATGCATAACCATCTTATTTATGTTTTACATGTTAATTCCTTAGATCAATCATTATTCTTCTCATCATGAAATTTTCTCCAATGTCTATTGCTATAATTCTAGTATTTTTCTATTTTGTTTTAGCATCAACTAAATTCACTCTTGGGTGATCTTGTTGCCTCTATTCTTAATATTGGTAGTGTGAATAATCAAACCCTCTATGAATTTCTTCTCCACATCTATAAAAAACATAAGACATGCATTTATTTGTAAACAATCCTCTACCACCAACATACCTTCATCCTCTCTAAAATCTTCTTCTTTGCTGGTATTTAAACATTTGTCTATTACATTCTTATCTTTTTACACCATATGAATATTATCATCTAGTAGTATTACTCCCACCTCTATTTTTATTAAATCCACCTTATCCCCTTATTGGAGGATGTTGTTATATTCTTGGTCTAATTGATGTTCTTCATAAATTCTATCTATGTTTTTCTTCTACCTTTAAAGCTAATTGATAAGCTTCCTCCATGAAAATAATTATATGTGTGCTTAATTTATCTTAAATAGAAAATTTTAAACCATTTTTGTACCTTTCATTCATCTACTTTTCTATCTCATCATGCTCCATGCATTTAGAAATCTTGTAAAACTCAACTGTATACTATGATCCTTCTACCTCAAATTTTGAAATCTTTTGAATAGGGTTTGTACATAATCCACATGAATAATTTTTTACCTCATCTTCTTCTCGATCTTTCTCTATGAGCTGATCTTCTCTTTACCTCTTCTCTATCTTTGTTTTTGCTAGTGATCCCACCAAAGTATTACATGACCCTTCAATTTTGTGCATGAAAACTTTACCTTATTATCTTCTCTCATAATTATCCATTTGAAAAACATCTCCATGTTGTTCATCCAATCTATCAACTCTAATGGTTTTTGAAATTATTTCATAATCTATGATGTCAACCTTGATTCCTTTGTTCCTTCCATCTAAATCTATAACCATCATATATTCCATTGATGGCAGTTGTTCTTATTTCTCCTCTTATAGAATTTATTCTTCATGATCTATGTCATCTTATACATAATCTTCTATTCTCTTTTGTATTTGATTAACAATGATCTTGGTTAATTATTCTAGTTGCCTCTATAGATCTTGTATAGTATGGTTCATCTGAGTGATTCCTCCTCATCCTCTCACCATCTCTTACACATCAAAAAATCAAACTTGCCCTGATACTAAATAATGAACCTCAATACTATCAAGATAATAAAATTTCAATAGGCCAGGGTTCTGAACAATAAATAGTATTGATTTGTATTGAATGATTCAAATAATTAAAAACCATGCATAAACAAGCCTCAACTTAGAATTAGAGTTTACATGAAAAATTCAAAACTCTAAAAATAAAATAAACACTAAAATTAATCTATCATATTAATTTCAGCAAAATTTCAAGTCTGGTTACAAAAATAGATAATTTGTAAACTTAGAATAAACTCAAAATTAAAATTAAACTATATGGTCACATATGGACTCCAAAAAATATCAAAAGCATCCCTTAATTAGAAATGGAAGGTGTGAGTGCATTTAAAATTTTGGCATGGTCATTTTGGCATGAAGATGGTCTAAAACAGAGCTATGGGTCAAAAGTTTTGGCCTCCAAAATTTCAGCCTCTTTTTCTACATCAATCACTCATGGTGTCAACCCCTTGACTATGAAGGCCTAATTTTCTACTACCATAACTATTTTAATACACATCATCAAACAAAAAATGTGTCAACTATAGAAGAAAAATGGATTCTTCTTGGTGGAAGGAATACCTTACTTAAAGTGATGGATGATTTTGGAAGTGAGAATTCAGTGTCATATTGAGATGATTTTAAATCTCTTGTACAAAATAAGGACTCTAAGAGATGCTTTCAAACTAAGGGATAACTATTGGTTGATCTAATCACTTCAAATAAGTCTTCAAACCCATTTTCAAAACCCTTCAAAATAGATAACTCTTTGAAAGTGAATCTAGAATGTGTTATCTTCAGCGTAGAACCAAAATAAGTTACTTCAGCTAAAGATGAATTTCACCATCTAAACCAATTTAAAATAAATTATCAAAGAATTTAAAAGCTTTGGAAGACAAGGGAGAAGACCCAGGTACAAAAATATATAAATGATAAAAGAGTTATGGTTCAGTCTTCTAGTACGGTTCGTTGCTCAGGGGGGATCTAAGTAAATTTTTTATAAAAGATAGTCAAAGATAAAGGTAACCTCATGGAAGTTTTGTGAAAGATTCCCTAATGGAAACTAAGTTAATAGATGAAGGCAATGTCCTTTGCTTAGTTTGATAGGTTTTAGTTCCTCCACATTAGGTTGTTTTACTTGTTTGGATTCATTGGTAGAGGCGTCCCATATGAACAATAGTGTTCTCATATTTTCCTCCATTGTAAAAAGTTCCAATAGTTTCAAAACCCTTAACCTTTAACCTAATCAAATAAAAATATATATATAATAATCTAATATCAGTATATTTCAAATTGTACAACTAATTTCTTTTCCATAATTATAAATTTTAAAATATATAAATTATTCATTTATTATATTTTTTAGTTTGAAGAATAAATCCATATTAATAAAAAAAACATTATTATAATCTAATATATAGTATGTTTCAATTAGAAACTAATATATAAAATTTAATAAACAATTTTATATTATTACATAAATTATTTTTTTATTTTTTATTTTTTAAATTAATATTTATCTTTACAAAGTTAAATATTTTTTTAAAGAACATACATATAATGAATTCTAAATTTCTTACTTATAAATTATAAAAAAATATAAATTTCTCTCCATATAATTACACCATAGGATTTAGTACCCTATCAAATGTCCAATTTAATTTAAAAATTAATAGATAAAATTTATTTATCGATTTTAAAATATTAAAAAAATATATTTTAATTTTATTAAAATGATATTTATTTTTCTAAAATTATAAACTTCTTAAGGAGTACAAGAAATTAAAAAAGTTAAAAATCCTTACTCATATTTAATAATTATAAATTTCATTATTATTTTGGTAAATATGGATTAAATATGTAAACCCTAAATAAACAATAAGACTCGTATGAAACTTATAATCAAATTAAAAATTATACTTATAATTTTTCAGTGACTAAATTATAATTCATATCTACATATAAAAGATTGAGGAAGGTTTTTGTCATATATAAATGTGCACAAATCAATAAAACAACATTTTATAGGAAGAAAATTGAAGAGATATAGGAAGGCCATTATTATATAGAAACAAAACATTCTTTATCATTACTTTAAGAAAGACTAATTTTTAAAATTATATTAAACAAAATAATTTGTAACACTAATTTTTTTAACATTTTATTATCGAGAATTTTATTTATATTATATTAATTAACTAGCATGAAATCATTATATTATTTTAACATAACTTTTTTAATAATCTATTTTTTAAAAAGGTTATTATTTTACTATTATTTATTTATTTTTATTTTTATTTTTATTTTATTTTTTTAATATTTTGATTTAAAAGATAATAGCTAAACAATGTTTTTGTAGAGCGTTTATTATCTTAAAAACTCGTCCTTAATCGTAATAGGCGTAAGATTTTGGAGCAAAATAATATGCATACACAATTGTTTTGATGTGGGCGTACGTTTTCAAATTTTTAGATCTGATTTTATGCATTTAGGTAAATCTCCTTAATATTTATTTTCTATTTTTTATTTTTTGATTTGTAGATAATAATAATGTTTATATTAATAAAATTTATTATAATATTCATAATTGCTATTTAAGTTTTGAAGTTTATTTTTATTAGTTTTGAGAAACTTAGGGATGATTAATGTTGAGAAATGTATGATATTATTTATTTATTCAAACCTAATAATTTATATGTGTAGATGGTATTATTTCCACAATAAAAGGATACATCTGAAGTTGGATTGTAAACTATTATATGTATTGGTGTTTTTTTAATTATATTTTTATAATTATTTTTATTTCAAAAGAATTTTTTATTAAATATTTTATTTATTTTTTAATTCAAAAATTTATATTTTATAATTATAACATTTTTTGAAATTTGAATATAATATCATATTTAATATTTTTTTCATGAATTAAATAGAATAGTTAATTATTTACAATTAAATTATTATTATTTTATATATATATGGTAAAATAGAAATGAAAAATATTTACTTAATGGATTTATTTTTTTATTTTTTAATTTGTAAAAAATATTTTTTGATAATGAAAATTATCACGGTTTCTATAAAGAACCATAATTCTTGTAAAAATTTAATTTAATTAATTTGTGATGGCTAAATTGATGCACAATGATTTTTTTTTTTGAGATAATATAATATGTAACAATTTAATTATATAAAATGTATAAAATTTTAATGAATGTTTATATCAAATATATTGTACATTTTCTTAGTGATTTTGTTAGTTTTAGCCATTTTTTTATGTTTCATTGAAATAAATGATTTTAAATTCAGATAAATTTATAAGATAAATAATTTTAAAGTAGGGGTTTCAACACCATGTGAATTATTTGAATGACTTATTTTCCCATTCCAATTATAAAATGTTCTTTTACAATTTCACCAACAAATGGACAAAATATTTCTTCTCTTCATGGTTATGTTTCAAACTATATGGATTATTTCTTATGTTTTCATGGGACATTGATGAAAATTGCAAACTATTTTTTTTTTCGACAAGTTTGCAAAATTTGTTAAAGAACATTAAATAGGTTTGTTTCTTGATCATAAGAAAAAGTAAATTTTATTCATATTTTCATGTTAAATTGTGAAAAATGGAGCAACATCAAAGATTTATTTCAACAAAAAATGTTGTGGAAATTTAAAAGGTGAGTTCCATAATTTTATAGTATTATGCCATTACTTTGATGGATCAGTTATATTGCAAACAAACACCTTGATAGAAAATTAGATAATAATATTATTAGATTAATGATCCTGAAAATTATCAAGACAATAAAATTACCAATAGACTAAGATGTGAAATAATGTTTAGAATTGATTCATATTGAATGGTTTAAAATAATTAAAAATTCAAAACATGCTTAAATAAGCCTTAACTCAGAATTTAGAGTTGACATGCAAAATTAAAAAAAAATTAAAATCTATAAAAATATTTATTTTTAATAGCTACTATTTATAGTATGTTTTTCATGAAAGCATGCACAACTCAGCATGCACAACTCTAAAAATATATTCAAATATTATAAATAATAAAATTAGTCTATATGAGAAAATTTAACTAAAGTTAACGTCTGATCCTAAAAATTTACAATTTTTAAAATTAGAAAAATCTAAAAAAATAATTAAATTATAATTTTGCATCTTGAGATGATCATGTATGGCCCTCAAAAATATTGAAACATCCCTTAATAGGTAGAACTACTTAAAAAAGCAATGAAATTTTAGAGATGGTCGTTTTGGTGTGTGGAAGAGCTCAAATAGGGTTACAAGTCAAAAGTCATAGCCTCCGAAAGATTGGCCTATTTTTTTTTTGCATCATTCTCCTCTGGCTGAAAAAAATTCTTTTCTTGTGAGTTGCCCTGATGGTACTACTACCATTTTTCTTTTTCAATCTTATTCATATCCCATTTTATAATCCAAGTGTTGTCTTATTGTTGTAATCATTTCCACTATACCAAATACCTGTTATAATTTTATTATCTTGTACATATCCAAAACCTACACCATCTTTCTCTTCTTCTTTGCAACCTACTACTCCTAATTTACTTATTCATATTCGTCACCTTCACCATCTTATTCTTCATTAAATTTATATAAATTTAAAACATTAAATACTAGATAGATATCAAAATTCTATGATAAACTCACTTTATAAGCATTGTCATTGATTTTATTCATAATTTTGCATTGTCTAATTTTCTTGTACTTCAACTTGTTGTATCTATATTTTGAAAATCATTCTTTCCTAAAGTAAACCATTAACAACTCTCCTTATTGAAATACCTTGGATCTTCTTCTGACATCTACTACTATATATTTCTCAATACTTTCCTGCAACTATCTTATTATTCCTTCTTACAACTATTGCATATGTTTTACAAATGCGTCTACATCATCACTAACTCGATTTGCAATTGGTAATTGTACAAAATCTAAAATAACCATAGGATTTCTCTCAAAAATAATTTGAAATAGTGAATTTCCTATTGATCTATTCATTAGACTATTATACACAAATTTAACTTGTGGTAAAGCCAAGTCCCATTGTTTGGGCTTATCTCTCGCTATGCATCTCAACAAAATTTTCAAAATCCTATTCACAACTTCTATCTGTCCATCTATTTTTGGGTGATATGCACTACTAAATTGTAGCTTATTACCTATCTTATTCCACAAAGATCTCCAAAAAAAACTTCAAAATTTCATATCCCTATCTAAATTAATTGTTTTTGGAACACCATGCAATCTTACAATATCCTTGAAAAAAATTTCTACAACTCTAGTGGCATCATTAATTTTCTTACATGCAATGAAATGAACCATTTTATAAAATCTATCTATAATAACAAAAATTAAATCATTACCTCTATGTGTGTTTGACAATTCCAACACAAAATCCATACTCAAATCTGTTCATGATCCTCTTGGAGTCGGTAATGGCATGTATAATCCACTATCTTATGCATGCCCTTTAGCCACCTAACATATCCTGAACCTTGAAACATAACTTTTCACATCTCTTTTCATCTTTGGCCAAAACTACTTTTCCTCCACCAAAGCTATTGTCTTCATCTTACCAAAATGTCCAACCAAACCACCATTATGTAATTCTCTTATTATATTGTCTCGTAGAGATCCAAATGGAATGCATAATTATTTCCCTTTGAAGAGATAACCTTCCTATATAAGATACTCATTATGAATAGCATCTGTCCCACCTATTAATGGATTCTTGCACTACTCAACAATTTTTCCAAAATATCAGTATAATATATTTATTTGATAGCTTCAAATACAACTACTTCACTCACCATATTAATAACTCTACTCTCCTACTCAATGCATCAGCTCCCTGATATTGTTTTTTTTTTCATCATAAAAGTATACCCCTGAAAGAAAGAAACCTACTTTTTATGCCTACTATTCAAAAACATTTGTGAATTCACAAACATCAAAGCCTCATGATTTGTAAATAGTATAAACTCCTTAGGCACCAGATAATGCCTCTAATGTCTTAATACTTGTATAATTTCATAAAGTTTAATATTATAAGTAGAATACTTTATTCCTACCTCATTCAATTTTTCACTGAAATATGTTATTGGCTTTCTTTCTTGACTCAACACAACACCAACTCCCAAATGAAGCATCACAATCAACCTCAAACACTTTGTTAAAATTAGGTAACGCTAAAATTGGTCTTTCTATAATCTTCTTATTTAAAACTTCAAAGCTTTATGTAACTACTTTAGTCCATGCAAATTCCTTTCCTCTCATGTAATTTTTTTATTGGCTCTATAATACTACTAATTTTTTTAATAAATTCTCTATAAAAAATTGCTAAATCATAGAAATTTCTTACCTCTATAATGCTTCTTGGAATAGGCCACTCAACAATTGCCTTTATTTTTTCTTCACCCATTTTCACACCATCTATTGAAATTACAAATAACAAAAATATTGAATTATTCTACATAAACTTTCACTTCTTCAAATTTATATATAACTTCTCAGTTTTAAACAAATCTAGTATATTTCTCAAATGTTGTAAGTGTTCTTCTTTAGTCTTACTAAACATCAAAATAAATAACTACAAACTTCCCAATATATTCTTGTAGTATTGTATTCATCACCCTCATAAATGCGTTAGGTGCATAAGATAATTCAAATGGCATCACCATCCACTTATATAAGCCATCTCTAGTATTGAATTTAGTTCTCCACTCATGTCTTTCATCAATTTTAATATGATAATAACCACTCCTTAGATCAATCTTGGTAAAATATTTTTCTCCTGCAAGCACATCCAACATATCATCTAAATGAGGTATAGAAAACTTATAATTTATTGTATTCTTATTAATTGCTCTACTATCCACACACATTCTCCATCTTTCATATTTCTTTGGAGTTAGCAAAGCTCATGTTCCATATGGACTCATACTCTCACTTATCACTTTTTTTCTTAGCAAATGAGTAACCTATTTATTTAATTCTATATGTTATGTTGGACTCATCCTATATGTTGCTTGATTAGGTAGAGATGATCCTAAAATCAAATCAATGTGATGTTGAATATCTCTCTTTGGTAGTAAACCATCAAGTAACTCGTCAAACATAACATCTACATGATATTTCAACTCTCTTAATGCTTATGTTAGTATTTGTATCACTTCAGTGTCTTCATTTTTTTATACTAATACATAACAACAACCTATCACCTTCATATCTTGGATAAATTATTTAGTAGAGAGCATGTTTTCTATCTTCTCATCCTCTTCACGAGGTAACAAAACTACCTTTGTAACACCTTTTAAAAAAGTGTGTGTATTCTTTGATCCATCATGAATTACTTTCTTGTCAAATTACCACAGTCTTCCTAATAAGACATAACATGCATCCATCAGAATAAGATCACACCATATTTCATCATTATAATTTTTTCTTATAGAAAAATTGATCAAGCACCTTTTATCTACTATAACTTCATTTCCTTTCTTAAACTATGAAATCCAATAAGGATTAGGATGATTTTTACATTATAAATTTAGTTTCTTTATCATTTCTTTAGAAACCATATTTTCACAACTACCACCATCTATAATTACTTTGCATACCTTTCCACCTGAAGTACATCTTGTTTGAAAAATATATGATCACAGCCATGTATTACCACCTTATTTATTATACACTTGTTCCTTCTTTGGATTGACTATGGTTCTTCTTATCATGAGATTCTCTTCAATGTCTGCAGATGTAACTTTAGTATTTTTCTCTTTTATCTAAACCTTGACTAGATTCACTCTTGGGTGATCTTATTGCATCCTTTGTTGATCTTGATAGTGTAGACACTCAAATGATTTTTGTCTTTCTTATCCACATCTATAAAATACATAAGATATTTGATAATTTGAAAACAATCCACTAGCACCACCATAAGCTCATCCTCTCTGAAATCCTCTTCCTCTTTATTGGTATTGAAACCCTTGCCTATTTTCATCTTGCTTTTTTTCACCATGTGATGATTCACCTCTATTGGTATTAGAACCACCTCTGGTGGTATTAAACCCACTTCACCCCATATTTGGAGGGGATGCTCCTCTTCTTGGATTAAGAGATGTTCTTGTGAAATTCTATCTATTGTATTCCTCTACCTTTAAAGTTAATTAATAAGCCTTCTCGATGCAAAGTATTATATGCATGCTTAATTAATCTTGAATAAAAAAATTCAAACCATTTACATACCTTAGAGCCATTTTCTCTTTTCTTTCATCATGCTCCACTCATATGACAAGATTTAAAATTCATCTGTATACCCTTGTATATTGTGATGTTTTTGCCTCAATTTTTTAAATGTTTTGTATAAGGTTTGTGCATACTCCATAGAAAAAAATTTCTCCCTCAACTTTGTCTCTATTTTTTTCCATGAATTAATTTTCTCTTTACCTTTTGTCCCTCTCTCTTTATGTAAGTGATACTACTAAATAATTGCATGACCTTTCAATTTCATGCATGCAAACTTTACCTCTTATCTTTTCTCATAGTCTTCCACTTGAAGAATTTTTCCATGCTATTAGTCCAATTGTTCAACTCCTCTAGTTTTAAACCTCCCCCATAATCTGTAACATCAACCTTGGTTCCTTCATTTCTTCCTTATAAACCCTGAATAATCCCCTCTTATATCGATGATGGATGCTCTTATTTTTCTCCTTCTTGTTGAACCTCTTCATCATGATCTGTGTCATCCTCATCATCACCTTGTCTTCTTCTCTGATTGGTGATAACCTTGGTTAATTATTCTACTTGCCTCTATAACTCTTATATATTAATTTTCATCTATACAATACATCTTCATCCTCTCACCATGTCTTACTCCTTCAAGATTTGAACTTGCTCCAATACCAGATAATGAACGTAAAAACTATCAAGACAATAAAATTACCAATAGGACAAGATCTAAAATAATACTTAAAAGTAATTCATACTGAATAATTTGAATTAATTACAAACCTAAACCATGATTAAATAAACCTCAACTCATAATTTAGATTTGACATGCGAAATTCAATAAAAACTAAAATCTAAAAAAACGTCTATTTTTAGCAACTATTATTTATAATAATTTTCACATCCAAGCACATGTAGCTCTAAAAATATTCCAAAATATTCTAAATGCTAAAATTATCCCATGGGATTAAATTCAATTGAAGTTAACATTGGGTGCTAAAAATATACAATTTCTAAAAATATCAAAAAAATAACTAAATTAAAATTTTGGACCCTTACATGATCATGTATGGCCCCTAAAAAAATATTAAAAACATCCTTAAGCATATAGAATTGCTAAGGATATCAACAAACTTTTTGAGATCATCGGTTTAATGTGTAGAATAGCTCAAAAGAAGCTATGGGTCAGAAGTTATGACCTCCAGAAGGTTGGCTTATTTGTTTACATCATAAATGAATGAAATGGATTAAAATAGTTTTCAATGTATATCAATGTGAAGTTTAAAATATGTGAATTAAACTATTGGCATGGATAATAAAAATATATATATTAAAAATTATTAAAATTGTTGAAATATGGAGAGACTTGTTTCTTCTAAGATAATTTATAATCATAAATAATAGAAAGAATTTTGAATGCTTTACGTTTAACCTAGTGCCTGCAAAACTATGTGATGGAAGATATGCTTAGTGGAGACATATATTGTCTCATTATTCATTTCAAATTTAATAAATTTCAGGAAAGGATGACTTTGTTCTTTATGTAGTCACTAGAGTGTTAGTAAGTTTTCATATGTTTGAAGCTAACTCTTCAATATCATCTAAACAAATTTTAATTTGGAGCATTTTTCTAATATAGATAATTAATTTAATTGTATTGTGTTTTTATTTAAATAGATGTCTTGTTGAAATAGCAGTTATAATTTAAAATAATAATATTCTTAGAACAAGTGGATTATAAAATTATCATGTATCATAAGCATTAATATTATAATAACAACCAATTCACATTTCATAATCCATAGACATTGATATACAATTTTGAATATAAGATTTTTTATTATAAAAATGAAGTGATGGAAAATATTAAAAGATTGGAAGTAATAAGGAACATTAACAAAATTTATTTTAATGAACGTTTTCTTTTTCTTTTTAAAAAATATGATGATGAAAATGAAACAATACTTTATAATCACATAAATGTACTATTTGAATCAACTTACAAAAAGCTTTTTCATAGAAATTCTTGATGGGGTGCAACAATATTTAGTGGACCTGAAAACTATAATCTTTTATGAATAGACTATTACAATCAAAATCAACCCAAATAGTAAGCAAAGGTTTGAGTGACATAGTTGCGGGAAAAAATTTTACATAGATAGATTGTGATAGGATTATTAATGAAGTCCTTATTTTGGTTGTTGATTGGCTTCCATTTATGCATAGATAATTCATTATTGATTCATTATCATCATCTGAAGACTGAGATCAAGAACGGTAGGAATAAAAATATTTATGTAAGGACATAAACATCGATATATTCCTCTATCAATCCATGCATTTATCTAGTTATTTGGTTTATGTGTTTGTCATTTTAATTTTAAAGTTAAATGTCGTTTCCTTAATTTAGATTTTAGTTTTGTTTAAAGTATAGTTTCAAGATTTTTCATGCTTCTGCTTATAAATTTGGGTTAGTTTTCTTGTCATGGGTATGACAAAATAGAGAGAAAATATGTAATAGCCTTTGGGCCATTAATATGCAGTTTTTTTTTTAATATATTACTATGAGTTACTTTTCTTATGGTACATCTTGAGTATTATTTTATAATATTATTTTTATTCTTGTGAAACTTTTTTTGGTTGCATTTTTTTTTTCTTAGATACATATAAATATTTTTGTAATCAGAGTTGTGAATCAGAGGAGAGGGTTTGGATTTCATGTCCCACAACCTTTACAAAGAAGAATAAAAATATAAAAAAGCATCTCACATGAAACACTTCTTCCAACGATAAACTTGGAACATGCAACAAACAATGAATAATGCATTGACTCTTGGGACAAACCACACTAAAACCTAAAAAATCTAATAAGACTAGAGTTAAGAAACAAACACTAGGGTTTTGATAGGGTCCATAAACCTAAAAAGTAAGAGTTTATTGAAAGGCTTTTAAAATAGTGAATAGGGCCTTAAAATCCAAATAGAATATTACAACTCCAATAAACAACAAGCTAAAAACTACAACTAACACCCTATACTTATCCTGCCACAAACCTTCAGCAGAAGGTCACCCAACAAATATCAACATCTATTCAACTATTTTATGGGAGATAAGTGTTACATCAAAACAAGAAACTAACACGAAACATAGTTACCTTGAAACAGTGATAGGAGAAATATTAGGTACCATTCCACAAGCCTTTCTTTTGACAAAACCAGCATTGTTTTGTTTTTTTTGACTAATGAAGTGTTTTTATATGTCATTTTTATTTTTTAAATCACAAATTGACAAATAGTGACTTTGTTTGAAATTAATTATATTGAATGGAAGATCTTGTGAGTAATAATTGTGACAAAAATATTTGATTTGACAAATTTCCAATTACCATCCATGATTTATTATAAAGAAAGATTTATTATGAATGGTCAATTCAAAACGCATCAAATCAAATATTTTAGTCATGATCATTATACAAAAAATATTCCATTCATTTTCATGAACTCTAAAAACATCAAATCTCTTATTAATTATAATAATACTATTATTGATTTAATTATCATAGCTTGAGATGTTATATTCAATAAACAAGCAATTTAAATAAGACTTAAAATATTGTACAATTATTATATTTAGTGCTTACATATTTATTGTTTAATTAAAATTCTCATAAAATATGTGTTATGCCATAACCACCATTTGACATGTCTTTTTTCAATGAAAAGAATATATAAAATTGGTTTGTTATGGCATTTATTATTTTTGACATTTCATTTCATATTTAATTATGATTATATATTTAATAGTCATAAAAAAAAATTAATGTTTGTAATTATATTGAATTAATATTGATGATAATATATCTTGGGGCTTAGGTTTTACTCTATTGTCAAAAGTACGGTGCTTATATACATACATATATAGTTTTATATATTGTATTTTATTTTATTTTATAATTTTCAATATTTAAATATCATTAAATATTTTATATAAATTTAATTTCCATTTTTTCTCCTTCTTATAATTAAAATAAAAGTTCTTTTTAAAATAAAACTTTATTTTTTTAATCACATTTCCATTAAACTTCTTTCCTACAATACTATCACTAATTGTTGACTCCACGTCTTATTCAATAAGATATTAAACCGAATCATTTAATCTGCATACACCATTTGAATTAGAAAAAGTTGGCATGGATTTTAAAACACAATCCGAAAGACAAGTTTCCTCTCTCAGCAACCGTTGATCAGAGCAACTCCACCACTCGGACATTCTTTTAGTCAAACTTGCATTCCGCAATGAAATATAGTTTGCATTTCCCCGTTCGGTTTTTCCATCGAAGCCGCCATATTGTAAGAAAAATTAATACATTTAAATGAAAAAATAATAATATATTTAAAATGAAAGTTATTTATAATTTTTTTATTAAAACTTCAAGTTTAATTTTTTATGTTTGAAAAACATTTACTGCATAAAATATCCGATTAGTCATTTTATGACTTTGTATAGTCATAAGTAAATACTAATGAGTTTTTTAAATTATTAAATTATTTTTTATTTAAATATTTTTAAGTTTGATAATTAATTTTTTTAATATTTATTTTTTCATTTTTCCAATATGTATTATGTTATTTGTATTTTTTTATTTTTTTATTTTACAGGATTAAAAAGGGTTTTGGAAGTTTTTTTAACTTCTTTGAAAGATAAAACATTAAATCTCGAATCGAATGCCACAACCTATGATCTATGTGGAACCAAACACATTAAGTTATAAGTTAAAATTAAAAACAACAAAAAAGTAGTGCCCCTACCAAATAACAAAAAATTTGAAAGAGACAGATGGTCTTCTGTAAAACATTAATCTCTATGAGATAGCCACACAACCACTAAAAAACAAAGGCCCTACAGAGCGGAGGGACCTGCAAGAGAACTTCTGAACCATTCATAGCCAAGTAATGGAAACTACCAACCTTCAACAGTTGCTAATCTTCTGTGAAAAACAAACAAACACCAAGGACCTCCCCATAGGGAACATGGGATCTTCCATAAAAATTCAACCACAAGAAAACTTATTGCATCTAGGAGCTTGTCCACAAAAAATCTACCCATCTTACACTCATCCTTTGCAAGATCCAACCTTGGGTTGAAGGTCATGTAGGATCAATTCTTATGATTTTATTAGATCCCCCTAAATGGAGAGTCATACTAGATAACTACACCTCTGATCTTTTTATCTTTCTTTTTTTTTTTTTTTCTTTCTAAACTTTGGTCCACCCACCTTTATATTATGTAGTTTCTAAAGTCAACTGGTAACAAGATTTCAAATGATTTAAAGGATTGAGATTTGTCTTCCAATGAAACAACATCCATTGGTTCTACCTTGGTGTTCCAGTCTGTAGGTTATCTTCCCAGAGGTAATTTGCAAAGGAGTTTCCAAAAATGAGGCCAACACCTACCCACCTAGAGTGAATGGGTTAGTTCTATAATTACTCTCTATGTGAGGAGAATTTACCTGGTCCTCATTTTGAGTAGAAGGCCTAGCATTTTATGATAATGAAAAAGAATCAACACTCTAAAAATTAAGGGTATTCACAATGAGGTGGGGATGGTAGAAATCTATCCACCTACGCATTTCCTTCTTTCTTCTAAGGTTGATATAGTCTTTTGTTGAATGGCATTTGTTAAAGTAACTATGACATCAAAATAATAGGACTTCAGAATCTAAGGGTTGGGACCATCACCAGTCTCCTACTTGTAGGACAACCTTTTCAGAGAAATCATTTGATGTGTCAACATTAACCATAATTTTAGCAAAGGTAGTATTGAAAAATGTAGTATTATCTAGACCTATGTTTGCAGAAACTTATCCATGGAATCGCCTATGGATTTAAAACTAGGTGCAGTCCAAAAATGAAATAAAAGGTAGGGTATGCAAATAAAAATAGGTCTTTCATTAGAAGATTATGTGAGGGTCTAAAGTAGGGGGGACTAGGGTTTCATGAATAAAGGATGGTGACTCAGAGTCTAAAACTGACTTTGAATCATATATTCATATACTTAAATATTTATTACAATGATCTCTTAACATTGATTTGGTTGGAAATAAAAATTTGAATCATATATTCATATACTTAAATATTTATTACAATCATTTCTTTAACATTGATTTGATTGGAAATAAAGATCATAAAAAAATGGTTAAGAGCTATAATATATAAGAATTAGATTGATAATAAGTTTTATTGAACATTTTATGTGGACTAAATTACCTTTCTGTATTAATAAAAATAGTTTTCATTTGTGCAATAACATATCCTTTTAAATAGTCTATTTTTAATTAAATTTTTTATTTGATGTTATATTATTATATTAGAAACATACATTCACAATTACTTTTATATGAAAATTTCAATTTATAATATTATATCTTGTACATTTCAATGTTCTTAGCATTAAAATAAAGGTCGAGGAACATGAATTATAGACAAGGTGTAAAGAATTTATGGATTTAAATTTTTGTAATTGAAGTGATTTCTTTGAATTTTTATTCTAGTTATATATATAATTCATGCAATGTTTTACTCTACAATGGATTTTTGGTATGTAATATTATATTTATTTTCTTTTAATATTTTATTTAGAAGATGGAATCCACTACATTTTAAGGTATGAGAAAATATTTTAGAAAATTTGATTACAATTAAAATTTTTAATTTGTTGCTAACTATATATTCAAAAATATAAGTTCGGTTACTAAATTTTGATAATAATATGTTTCTTTACACAAACTTTTGACAATAAAACTTAATATACAACTACATGATTAGTGTGTATCCATGATTGTTAAGGTCCATTCAGCTAATTTCAACTTTCAACTTCAACTTCTAATCTATGTGGTTTAGCACTATGCACATGCATAAATAGATTTTATATAATTATATTCAAACAATCATCAACATAACATAAAGTTACATCAAAATGAAATTCAAGTTTAAACTTTCATAAATTTAAAGGGTACATAGACATATTCTATTGTCATATTAAAAATTAAAATTTAATAAAAAAAATAAAACACATTTAAAAATATTATAATTCAAAATTATTTTATAAATAATTTAAATATAAATTCAATATCAAATAATTTAAAATTTAAAAATTTATTTTATATTTATATTTTTCCTTTTATAAAAATATTTAATAATTTAATTGAGACCCAAAAATAAATACAAATTACTGCATCTTTAAAAATATTGTCATCTTTTGATGCAAATATCGAGCCAAAACCAAAACACCTCATAATAAAAATGTAAGGAAAAAGACGAGTACATTTAAAAGTTTTCGCATATAATGTAATCATAGGTTTTTTCATTATAAATCACGGATACAGATGTTTCAATCCCAGGCAACACTGACTACGGAAAAATAGTCAATGCTAATATAAATTCTTAGGATGAATGTAATTTGAAAACCCCGCTTGGAATACCAATTCTGCAACACCAAAAAGACATTAGAATAAATGTTAAATATTATGATATTCTATCATAATGTAGAAAATAAAATTTAATTTGAAGTCTCAATGGGTTATAAATAAGATAATAAATATATTTACAAATTTAAATTTTATGATATTATACAACTGAAAAATAATAGAAATCAATTTTAAGAATATTATCAAAGAGAAATTTACATTATAAACATTTTTTTCCCTAGCTTGTGAGCTTTATTTATATGTTGAAATTATATATATATATATATATATATATATATATATATATATATATATATATATATATATATATATATATTTTTCAATTTTTTAAAAATAAATTTAATAAATAAAATTACATCATAAAAAATATTATAACATGTTAAAAGAACTTACCCCATTCTTTTTGAGGATCTAATGTTGATAGAGTAATATTGTTCCTTTGGAGGTATATAATTAATGTGCTAGGATTCTTTAGTGAGAGTGTGAAGCTATGCAATTGCCTCGTCAAATGATTGTTTGGAAAAATGATTGATTCTAAAATTTTCAACAAAACTGATATATTAAAATTAAGAAACTTCATGTGGAGGATATATGCGCTCAAATAGAATGTGTAGAAGGCAGGCCAGTTTTTGTTGTGTTTGAATCTGAAGGAAAAGGTAACATCGAATTCAAACTTTGTAAGTATTTGGAGCAACATTTCAATGAATAACAAATGGATAGACTAAAAAGTAGTATTGATTTTAATATAAAACAAGAGTCGTGGAGCAGCTTTAGTATTTGTCACTTTGCATTTTACAGATTTGACACTGTCGATTTGAAATTGAAATATAATTTTTGATATAACGAAACACTACAATTTTTATCTAATATTAAATTTTTGCTTTCGATTTTATTGACTGCAAATGCACTATTGATATCCATGAATGACTAATTTGTAGATCATGCCAAGGCCTCCAAAACCAATGATATCACTGTCATCAAGCATTTAACTTCTCTTTAGTACAACTTGAGATGTATATGGAAGATCTCTATGGAACATGACAAGCTTAACATTTGCTACTAGAAAGAATAAGGGTAAATTCTTGTAAATGAAATTCTTAATTGATTATGAGCACACAATATTGTCAATCAAGTGCTTAATGCGTATGTCCACAGAGTTGGGGGATAATTTTGTGGACATTACTCACAACACTTACGCGTTATTGACATAACAAATATGCATTATGGATTGGGGTAGCTAGGCCATAACGTGTACATTTTCTGGTAAAAGGAATGTGTAGGTATTCCTTAAACAAAAAAAAAAAAAAAAAAATGAAATGCCAATTCATTTCTTCTTCTCCTGAGTCATGTTTTTCTCCTCTGGCATTCATGTTTTTCTTTCCATTCACATTTTACTCCCTCAGCATAGAAATTGTTCAATTTTCTCCCATAGATGGTAGAAATCTTTGGTTTTGCTCCTGCATTCCCGAAATCAATGATGCCACTATGAAGAAGAGGTATGTTTTATGAATTAAATCAATTTTTATGATTTTTTTGTGAATGTTTTGCATAGTTTAATTTGTCATTTTATTCCAATAGGTCAGTATGATCTGCTTAAACCTATGCCTAATCCTCTATCTAACCCTCCCACTATGAAGAAGAGGTATGTTTTATGAATTAAATCAATTTTTATGATTTTTTTGTGAATGTTTTGCATAGTTTAATTTCTCATTTTTCTCGAATAGGTCAGTATGCTCTGCCTAAACCTATGCCTAATCCTCTATCTAACCCTCCTCCAAACCATCTTAACCCTCCTATAGTTCAACTAGATCCCCCAGGTAGTCAGTAGGATATAGATGCACACATAGAAGAGAACAAAATTGAAATTGAGTAGATAATTAGGAGAATGAGGGAGCCCACTTCCATGAACACCCACCATACCTATTTGGCCAATACCTTAAAGTTAGTATTAGGTCATGTTGACTCAATAACGATTCAAATTGATAGATAGAGATCATATAGGGATAGTTTTAGGGTTTACTATGTTGATAAATTATCAGCATATTAGGTGAAGAAGAAAGAAATAGAAAAATAAAAAAAATTGTGCATTATTCATCAATCCAGCCACTAATGCACCATTTCCCATAATGACTAAATGTTTCCCAATCCATCAATTCCAACACAAGTTGATTATAGTCAATTTTTGTGAGTGATGGTGGATGGTGTTTAATTACCACCTTGTAATAACCGTAATTTCCCTTTGTATTTTTTGAGGTTACTCTACTGTGAGTTTATCCTCACTAAGATTCCAAACTATTTTGACTATGGTGAGTTTTAGGGCCAAGGGAAAGGCTCTACATAGGATCGACCAGGTGCATGTTGGGCACATAATCAACCTATAAGGATCCCTACCTAAAAGCCACTTCATCTAGAGATTCACTTTGTGATGAATGAGGTTATGGAGGTCGACACTTTTCATGTGTTTAGTGTGCTTACTAATACACTTGTTCATCATATGACTAGGTTTTCAAAGATAAATGTTGAAGATACTCCACCTAATGGTCATACATGATCCCACCCATGTAGATAATTACTAATGGTGGTGTTATATAAACTAGATCTTTATATTATTATGATGGTGCTTTAGGGGAATTGGATGATATGGTCTTGATTGATAAGTTTTTGGCAAACACATTTGGTTTGGATATGTTGGGACTCTCTACATGCATGTAGTTATCTTTTATATAAATTTCATGTTAAATTTTTAAGTTATATTTGAAAATTAAAAAGGTAAAAATTAATTTACACATTTAAATTGGTGTGTGTGTGTGTGTGTGTGTGTGTGTGTGTGTGTGTGTGTGTGTGTGTGTGTGTGTGTGTGTGTGTGTGTGTGTGTGTTTCAGGAGGAGACATTACCTTTGACATCATAATTTCAATTTATTGAGCTAGGTAGTGAGCCAACCACTACTACATCTATCTGTGTTAGTATGACACCATATACATTTATAGAGGTGAAATTTTGAGTGAATATTATATACTCTAGATGTACATTCATACACCTTAATTGTATTATAGGTAGATTTTGTGTGAGAAAATATAAAATACCTAATCTAATCTTGTTGGAATTTTTATCATTTGATGTATTAAAACAGATTGGCATAGTGTTAGAAACTCATTTTCCATCTCAACCTTTTTTCTTTTATTTTTACTTTCAAACTATGTTTCTAAATATTCAGGTCTATTTTATGTGTGTTTCTTTAGATTTTGATGAGACCTATTTTATAAGGTTCTAGGCACTCTTAAAAGTCTTATATAGATGTCCCTCATAAAATCAACTTATCACTCTAGGTGTCCCAACTTGATTAAAACTCAATTTACAAACTCCTCAACAAACACCTATACAGGTTACTTGTCTTATCCCAATGACTATTTCTAAGGACTTTTTAATGACAGAAATACTCAATTGGAATAAAAACTAATGAATGTTTGTAAGAAAAGTATTCAATGTGCTAACATGATCAAAATTTCAAAATAAATGAACTTAGACACCATAGTGCATAAGATTGTCTTCAACTATAACAATTCACTGCCTTAAGACAATTAGGCCTAACGACCTTAATCAAGTCAAAATCTGAAATACACCTCATCAAATCTATACAAGCATCCAAACTAGTGTATATAGGTGTATCAAGGATGTTCTAATACCTAACTTGCATTTAATGACTTGATTTCATAAAATTCACTCATAAATCCTCCCTCGTTGTCTTAGAGGTACAAGATTGTAGGTTTACATGAAACTCAAACCTCAATAAATGTGATTGTAAGACTTTATTAGATTTAAAACCTTTGGAATCATCTTCTAGGCTTGTTTTATCTAACTATTCCTAAGTTTTTATAAAATTTCAAGGATTCAAACAAAATTTATAGTCATCTAATGATGAAAAGTTGGTCTTTTATACCTTTTCCTTCATCTTGTGCATCCCTAAAATGATAGATTCAAATTGATCATGTTTTTGAAGACTTATCCAAGTTTAGAATGTGTTAATTTAGGTCCTTATTCCTCTAACAGACCTGTCTCAAATTATAGAAATTGATCTTTAAAGACTTATCAAGTCATTTAAGACCTTTAAATGAGTAAGAAAGATAGATATGACCTTAAGTAAACTTGGGATACTCTTATCCATGTATCAAAACTTATAGAACCTATTAGAAACATTAATTATTATAATTTAAGAAAATATTCACTTAAATACATTTGAAAGTTCAAATAACAAGTAATGGAGGGAAAATACTCCAAGACCTTTAAATGACCTAAGACACACACTAAATTCCTCATTTAAGGCTTATTGACTCCTATAAACCCTTTCACGACTAACAATAGGACTATATACACAAGTTTGTACGATGCTCCTGCATCAAGAGGTATAGGAGATGCATCATTGCCTTGGATGTATTATGATTATCCCTCATGAAACTGAAATTTCTTGCCTTTAGTGTGGTGTTACAAGTCACATTTCACATATCCATTTATCACATTGATGTTTCTTATGACCTCATTAGATCTTTTCATAGATTATGCAAGACTGAGTTTATTACTAACTTGTTTAATCAATCAATTACCCAAATTATTAATTATTAGATTGTTTATTTGGTTGATGACTAAGGTGGAGACTCTTCCATCATTATGAGCTAAGATAGACTTGGGCATTCTTGCTGCAATGTCATCTACACAGATACTGATATATGTATAGTCACTTATATTTTTGAATTGTAATTTAACACTTTTATTTTAATAATTTCATTATATAATTGGGAAAATATAACTTATATTCACAAATGTATTATGTATATAGGGTTTTCCTATGAAATTTAGTAGTCCAATTCAGCTGACTACTATAGTAGCTCCTCATGTTTCTTCATCATTTGACATGCCTGTTTATGTAGCTAAACTTGGCACTAACCTAGTTGAGTGCCAAAAAAAAATTGAGAACGACCATGATATTGCAATAACTAGATATTTCAATGATTTTTTATTATAGTTTAAAATGAGTTTCTTAACTTGGTTTCATGTATACTTTTTAATATTAT
The DNA here is from genome assembly GCA_037957365.1 of Torreya grandis. Classification (NCBI taxonomy): domain Eukaryota; kingdom Viridiplantae; phylum Streptophyta; class Pinopsida; order Cupressales; family Taxaceae; genus Torreya; species Torreya grandis. The sequence goes on from JARHVA010003284.1 coordinate 68,934, forward strand.
AATTATTTTTGTGTTTGAATAGGTTTGGCTACAAGTGAGCTATGATCATAGTACCCATAGTCGAACCTTGGAATAATTTAAGGCATTTGGGATATCTCCATTTACAAGAAGGGTATCACAAAAAGATTCTTCTTCAAGGAAGGCAATGAGATGGAGACTATTTGATGATTACGATGTTGTAGATGATGTACTTTTTGGTATTCTATATGCCAATGTATGCATTTTTGGCATTGTACATGCATATATGATGAATTCACCTGAAATTAGATACTATGTTGTTAGACATGATGTAATTTTTTGTATGTTTATATGGAAATGTATGTATTATTGAAATTGTATGCCTATATATGGCATTTGAACATGGCATTCTTATTTTGTACATGAGTATTTAATAAAACCAATGAACTAAGTCTTGTTTGAGTCACTTGTGTTCAGATTATTATGAATGATTGGTTTTAAATTATTATTAAGGATTAAAAATGTTATGATATTGATAATAACTTATTAGGATAATTTTACAAATTAGATTGGTATGACAAAGCCTACAGTTAGAAAGATTGGCATTTCTTGTTATTAAGAAGCTTTGTTTTTATAAGAATATAAATGAAATAAGAAGTAAGGGGTGTTGAACCTATATTTTCATTAATTGAATCCTATACTAGTGATTGTAACCTAAAAACAAATTCATGAAAGTTACTAACATTTTATTTATGTTTAGAGTATTATGAATTATTGGTTTTGAATTATTCATAAGGATTAAAAATGTTATGAGATTGATAGTAACTTGATAGGATAATGTTGTAAATTAGACTAGTATGTCAAAGCCTACATTTAGAAATATTAATGTTCCTTTTTTTTAAAAAGATTTGTTTCTATAAGAATGCAAATGAAATAAGAAATAAGGTGTGTTGAACCAATTTTTTCATTAATTGAATCTTATACTATTGATAGTAACCTAACAAGTTCATGAAATTTGTAAACATGGTATTTGTGTCGAGAGTATTGTTTTTGAAGTATTTTTAAGGATTACAAATGTTATGAGATTGAGAATAACTTCTTAGGATAATGTCGAAAATCAGATTGGTATGATAGGCCTTAAAGTTAGAAAGATTGACATTTCTTAATCTTAAGAAGATTTTTTTCTATAATAATGCAAATGAAATAAAAGTAACTAGTGTTAATCATATGTTTTCATTAATTAAATCCTATATTGGTGATTGAATCAGTCTTATATTGGTATTTGTTAGACACCTAATCACTTATCTTGATTCTAAGTCTTGCACATGGAGTGGGATTAAGGGAAAAACACCCTTCTAAGAAATAAATAATATTGGTGATTTCATTTTAATTATGTTTATATGTTCATGGACATCTACCATTTCTTCTAGGTTCATAACTCTAAGCTTTTAGTGGGATAAGCCTTATAAGGTAGAATCAAGGTACAATCTTGCTTTGAACATGTGAATTTATTGTGGACAAAGTCTATATAGGATAAATTACCTCAAGAATTTGTCTAAAAAATCAATTACACAATTTTAAACCTTATCATCCTATACACAAATTGGTAAAATTAGACCTAGGGTTTTGACCTAGAAGTGTGCATATCCTGAAACCTAACCATTGAAATTACTTGGAAAGTTATAATCTGATGTGTTTTAACAAGGTTTTAAATAATCAAGAGGATTTAGAATGGTATGATAAGAAAAGTATGTATTTAAATATTTAGCTTTGTCATAGGACTAATGGAGTCCTAATATGATTTTAAGAGTGTGAGAACATGGTTTTAGAGGGAGATGGTTTAGGAGCCTTGGTGAGAGAGTCCATAGATTATGAAGAGTCAATACATTGAAAATAGGAGACCTCTTAATATGTGATGAATTCTCTCCTTCCCATGGGAAAGGTTTTACACTAGCAAAGAATCTCATATCAATCAAGTAAAGCTAGCATCATCTATAAGATAGTCAAAAAGCTCTTGAATATGCCCACAACTTCTTCATGCCATGGGGTAGACCCTATCTTATCTCCATTCCCTTTGAAACATCCCTAAACTCCATCTCGAAAACTAAGAGAGTAGGAAAATACACATTGGAAGAGAGCACAAAGTCTTTGATTGGTCTTAAAGGTTCCTGATAGTTGATACACTCAAATGTATCACTTCACTCTATTCAAACATTAAACTCTTACTTTAATTCATTTAGGACCTATTCACTCTCTATTCCCTTTCAATACCTTCTTGATTGAATGGATACTAAAGACCTTTTTGGTTTTGTATTTTGGCTAAAGACAATTTTTTTGAATTGTCAATAGGTCTTTCACTTGTCTTATAGGTTTTATACTATAGATAAAACAACTTATTATTGGTTTAGAATTCCTTTTTATCAAATAATGACTCAACCCTATTTTTGTCAAGAGACCTAATTATTCCACTAGTAACTTAAAACTTAAATTATGGCTTATTTGCCTAAACCAACACCTCAATCAGGTTTGAATGATTTTTATAGATGAGAATTAACTTTTACTTGGTGTCTTTTGGCTCAAAATTGAGCAAGACAAGTCAATTTTCCTATTTTTTGTCAAGAGGAACTCCTAATTTTGAGTATTATTGTGGATAATTTATTATCATGTAATCCATTCACCTTTTGACTCCAAAACACTTATAATGGTTTACTACCCTTCTTAACTAGGTCTCCATAGATTTTCAACAAATTCTATTTGTTCAAAATGGAGTTACGACCATTTTTTAATCAAACCCCTATAAGTAGGGTTTTCTTACACTTTAAGGACATGATAGAGAATTAACCTTGTTTCATAAAGCTAAAATAGGTTATTTTAAATCTAATAGCTGAATAGGAGTCCTCACTTACCTATGTAACTCATCTAATCCTTAGTTTCAAATCATACACAAGTTTCATCATACAAAAAAGCTCTGTAAATAGTGATTTTCAACCAAAATTGGTATGTGATAATAGAAAAGGACTTTCAAAGTCTTGAATTTACTATCTTTTGATTTTTGGAGTTCAAGTACATTTCAATAAAGGATTTTCAAGCACCATACACTACTCATAATCACAATAGAAAACAAATGAATTCACACCCCTTGGAGGTATGATTAGAATATTCTTATTTGACATTTGTTCTTGAATAAGTTCCTTTCATCTTGTTACTCAAGTGATTATACTTTTTGTTCATTCCTTGAAGAAAAGAGTGTCCATTTTTTTCTCTAAAACTCTCTCTCAAGACTTGTACTAGTTTATAGAATCATACAATAGATACATTAAGCATATAGGATAAGTAGGACCTTTCTAACATGTATGAAGACTCTAAAAGACTAGAAAACACTACTGACTCTACTTAAAACTTAAAACTCTCACATGGACACCATAGTAGTTTATACAAAGGATGTTCCTACATCAATATTTATAAACACTTACCTCCACTTTGTCCATGATCCACATGGCCAAGCTTTGAAGCAACTTTAACCACCTATAGGTGGCCATTTAGGTCTAAATGGCCATCTAGGTCTATTGGCATATTTTTTAAACTTCCAAACGTTCTCATCTCTCATAAACCACAAACTTCTCCCTTGTAGTGCTGAGATCCTTCCATTACCTGTAGGCATGTAGTTTAGCCTAATTAGGCCTGATAGGCTCCTTGACTAATTAGTAGCCTCCTGAAGGATTTTTAACACTTGGAACACTTTTAAAATATTTATAAAACCCTTTAAAATGTCTTGAAACCCAATATCAATACCACTATCTTCTAGCCACGTGTATATGGTTCACTTGGACTATTAGGCCTTTTAGTCTTCTTAATGATCTCTAACTAGCATTTTTGCCTTTAGGATTTATAAGTTCAAAGACATCAGTTCAAGCACATATATATAGGAAAAATACATGTGATCTAATTATTGTGACATCTAATTCCACATGTAAGTGCATTTTCACTACTATTGAGGAGCACTGAAACAATGACAATAAATATTGTCAAACTTGAAGCTAGAGTATAAGAACTCCATTTTCAGTGCTTTTTAGATGAAAATTGATAATGAGAACACATTCATATGGGTGTATAACATATAGGATAGGTTTTCTGCCTCTTATTTATCTTGGTCGAAAAAACCCACCACCCATTTTGAGCTCAACTGCCTTTGCAATAGAAGAAAGATATTGATTTTTAGCCTAACTTCAGGAATACATAAAAAAAAGTATAAGTCATATGAATGAACCATAAGATCCATATTTTTCATTGTAAATCACTCTAATTCTAACCTATATATAGTTTATATCACCTTTGAGATCAATATGTGGTAGAAGTTATAGTAACAGGTCCTAAAATACAATGTTTTGGTAGTGAAGAGACAACTTATTAACCTCCAACTAGTGTTTTTTCATTTGGGACCCGTAAGTGAAAATCCATCACTTTGAACATTTCTATATAGGAAAATTACATGTGATCTAATGACTTTGTCATCCAATTCCACCTGTAAGTGTATTTTCACTACACTTCAAGAGCATGGAAACATTGATAATAAATAATGTCAAAGTTGAATTTACATTCCAAGAATATCATTTATGATGCTTATTGGCTGAAAAGTGGCACTTCCAACACATCTATATGGGTGGATAAAATATAGTACCATGTTCTTAGCCTCTCATCTGGCCCAATGGACAAACCCACCACCCATTCTGAGCTCAAGAACGCCTTTCCCAAAACATAAAAGATGTTAATTTTTAACTTAATTTTAGGCATGCATAAAACCAAAATTGTAACTCATATAGATGAATCATAAGATCTCTCCTATGAATGATAAATCCCTTTAATTACACCTTAGATATATTCTATATTATCTCTGAGATCAATTTTTTGTAGAATTTGCAGTGATGGGTCCTAAAATACAACTTTTTGGCAGTGAAGAGACAACCTATTGACCTCCAACTAGTGTTTTTGCCTCTGAGACCTGCAGGTGAAAATACATCACTTAGAGCATGTCTACATAAGAAAATTACATGTGATCCAATGACCATGACATCCAATTCCACCCTCAAGTTCATTCTCACTACTATTCAGGAGCATAGAAACATTGACAATAAATATTATCAATGTTGAAGCTCCATTCCAAGAATTCCATTTTCAATTCTTATTGGATAAAATATGGCATTGCCAACACATCTAGATGGGTGAATAACATCTAGTACTAGGTTCTTGGCCTCTCATGTAGCCTGGTCGATAAAACCATCACCCATTCTTGGCTCAAAAATGCCCTTCCCAATACAAGAAAAATGTTTATTTTTAGCCTAACTTTAGGCATGCATAAATCCAAAATTGTAAGTTGTATGGATAAACTATAATATGATTCTTATGTATTTATAATCCCTCTAATTAAACCCAAAATCTAGTCTCTATCACCTCTAAGATCAATCCATGGTATAAGTTGCAACAAGTCCTAAAATGCAACTTTTTGGCAGTGAAGAGGTAACTTGTTGACCTCCATCTAATGTTTTTGCATCCAAGACCTACAATTGCAGTTCCATTACTCTGAGCACGCACACACGTGTACATGCACACACACAAGTGCACACACGCATGCACACACGCATGCACGCGCACGCGCGCGCGCACACACACACACACACACACACACACACACACACACACATGAAAATTACACATTATACAATTATTTTGACATTCAATTCCACCCTTAAGTGCATTTTCACTGCTATTAAAGAAGATGAAAACATTAACAACAATTATTTTCAATGTTGAAGCTAGATTCTAAAAAACTCCATTTTTATGCTTGTTTGCTAAAAGTTGGAAATGATAGCATGTTCTTAGGGTGTATAATGTCTATGGCCATATTCTTTACTTCCTATCTACCTGGTCGACAAACCCACCACCTATTATGGGCTCAAGAATGCCCTTTTCAATATAAGAAAGATGCTGATTTTTAGCTTAACTTTAGGCATGCATAAAACCAAAATTATAAATCATATAGATGAATTATAATATCCCTCATGTACATGGTAAATTCCTCTAATTGTACTCTAGATATATTCTATATCACCTTTGAGAGCAATCTGTTGTATAAGTTGTAGTAACGGGTCTTAAAATATAACTTTTTGGCAGTGAAGAGATAACTTGTGGACCTCTAACTAGAATTTTTGCATCTAGGACCTACACGTGCAAAACCACCACTTTGAACACATATATATATGCAAATTACATGTTCTTCAATGACTGTGACATCTAATTTCACTTGCAAGTGCATTTTCACTTCTATTTAGGAATGCCATACCAATGAAAATATCCAAATCAATGAAAAGTGTGCATGTTTTGTGTGTAACATTGGTATGTAATACCATTTGAGGTAATTTTAAGGCATTTTGTTTGTCTAGAATCTATGTATATTATTCTAAACAAGGACGTTTATGTGTTTTGATATCTACAAGGAGAAAGAGACTTGTCATGAGCAATTGTTCAGGAGTGCAAAAACACCAAGTACTTTTAATAAGATTATCTTAGCTTCAAGGATATAAAATTCCTTACTAAGAGTTCCAAAAACATGAATGTGGAGCTTATTTGACACCACTAGCCTACAAAAAAATGTTAGTAAGTAATAAAAAATTAAATTTATGCATGTACTACCTAAAAAATAAAAAATACTTGATAAAATTGATTACATCTACATTTTCGAAGTCAACATACCTATGCATTTTAATCCAAAAAACCACTAGGATCTACTCTAATCTTCATAGTATCAAGAATAGCTTCATGGTCTGACTCGCGAACTTTCCACAGATTCTTTCTTATTAGCCTCCCACTATATTTTTTAAATTAAACATTCATTGCAACAACCAAATTTGAATAGTGAAGTATCTTTCTATGCATTTTAAAGTCTTAAAACAACCACACATTTGATTTTTTATAGGATATCATCGAAGCCGTGTTCCCATAGACACAACTAGATAGTCAATGTTTTCTCCATATATGATAGGGGAATTCAGTTTTTATTTCCATGTACACACCAATATAAGTAGTAATTTGTTCCCTCTTCATTATCCTCATCTACAATAACTATAAAAACATGCCCTGCATCACAAAAAATAATTTTTAATGACACTAGGAGGATAAATAATGAGATTAAATAGTACATAAAGATTAATCTTCTTCTTGACTACACTAGATCAGATATATGGTCAAAGTCATTTGATGATGTCATATATGTAAACTACAATGCTGGTGGAACTTGATATGTTTTGATTAGAATTAGGGGTCTAGAACTCTAATCATCCATCCACTCATATGAGTCACACTCATTCCAAATAAATTGCATGCATGTAAAACAAAATCATTCCAAGTTTTGCATATGAATAGTCCAAGAGCCTACATTTGAGATACAAAATGAGTGAATCTCACCTCAACCCATTAGAGTTATACAATCTTGATAGTTTTCCAAGTCTTTTTCCTCCATTAACCAAAACTATCTATGAAGAGTAGAATTTTATTGAGCACCATGATATATGTTCTCATTACACCTTTCAACCATAGCTTTTGCATTAATAAAATTATCAAAATGCTAAAATTTTAACTCCTCCCTTACAACAACTCTTTTTACACATGTTCCAACACTATCATGCTCCCCTTTTCCATTTCCAGCCTTAGTGAAACTCCAAATATGTTCTAAATTATTGGTAATGTGCATCCTTCTCAACCAATAAAACATTCATGTATTTTTAATTATGATGTGTAATTATCTAATCAAATATAATGTTGATTGAAAATAATTTTCCTCTAAGTCAATTATCCATAGAACTTATCAAGATAACCTTACACATACTCTGTATAATGTGATCGATCATCACTGATATAGAAATGGTACTCCCTTAATATTTTTTTATAATCCTCTATACTATTAGATGCATGCATAATATTATATGCATAAATATGGTAATTTGTGTTGAGTTGTAATATTGCAATGGAACTTCCGTTTGTGGTTTGAATATGTAATTTTTAACAAAGTCGACTACTAAAATAATAAATCAAGTGGAATGTGTCCTTACTTATCTTGAAATATTCATCCAACCATTTAGCCCTATGTGTTTGTCTTACAGATTCATAACCATTTTTTTCCATTAATTCAACCATAAATTCTAAAATAAGTATCTCTTTCGTAATGAGCTCACACCTTTTAGATTCTTTGCCATATTTTAGTTGATAAGTCATAGATTTGAATTTTCTCAAACCAACTAATTCCATTCCAATTTCACTTGTACACTCCTCATGGATATAGTTTTTTTTAATTTTGGCAATCCACTGCAAATGCTACAATTTCAATCCAAACATGCTTTCTTATAAGAGAGTTGTCCATCTATTCTTTCACAAAAAATATTTGTAATAAATTATCTAACTTATTTTGAAATAAATTATATGCCACACTCTTGTAAAATGTTTTAAATATGGAAAATATAATGAATATGGAAAAAGCTATCACATTTCATTAAAAATTCAACATGTTGCCTACAACAACAAGTGGTGTGTGTGTGATTTATTTTTACATAAAAAAGGTTTGGTCATCTCAAAAAATCTTTTACTAATAGTAATTTATTGATATTTTTATAAAAACTTAGAGTACAATGATGATTGAGTCATATACAATAAATGTTTCAGATGTGGTTCATGATTACGAAAACCAAGTCGTATTTTCACTACATCTCTTGCATTGGGAAAAACTCTTTTATTGTCCTTCCAAAATTGTGCAAGTCTTTCAAAGCATTGGCTATAGCCTTGTCTTTCCATGGAAGTCTACCATAAAATTCCCATAACTCTTTGGTATTGGGTTCATTACGCATTTCACATATTTTAATTTCTTTCATTAATTTTGTTTATATTTATATCAAGTGTTCATTTTTTTTGAAATCAATCATTTTTCCCTATTTTAACACTTACTAAACAAGTTGTCATTATATGCTAGGTACAATTACAATCTTTTTTATGTGATCTCGGACATATAGTATGATATGCATCATGTATATTTTTAATAATTTCATCATTTTTATCATCCATATTAGATGTTATTAGTCCCAATGTGTACCTTTTAGGTCTCATCATAAACAAATTAGTCAATAAAATAAATAATTGACATCTTTGAATATCACAATCCAATCTATGAAAGAAACTATCCAAAATTTCTTGAGCTAGTCTTCTTGAAACGTGGTCAGACATTTTGTTATGCATTATTTTCAAAATATTGTCATCAACTTCAATTAAGTACTTATATTTTCTACGCACAATTATTGGACATATTTTTATTGGTGGAATTCATTAAGAGGGTGTTTCAAAATCATTATGTGTTTCTATGAATTTTTCTTCATTGTTTATTTCTTCATTATATGTTTCCATAAAATTTTATTCATTGTTAATTTCATCATTATTTGTGTCCATTAAATTTTATTCATTGTTGGTGGGTGAAGTATCATGCATAGGATCCTCATAAATAAAATAAAAAAATTTAAACTTTGATTGTGAACTTCCAACATTATCTAATTCATTATTTTCAATTTCATCATCGTTAAATTCATTATTATCAATTTAATCATAATTCAATTAATTATTGTTAGTTTTATCACTATTAAACTTATTATTATCAATTGCCTCATTATCTAAAGCATTTGTCTCATCAGGGTTAGTGTTTATACCTTATCTGGAATGAAATTCTTACATTCATACCTTGATTTTTTTTCTCTCAACTCTTATAATTAGTTAAATGTTTTGTTCTTTAGCTCATTCCTCTTACTTGAATGCGAACAAGAGCCCATTTTTACATAATCACTAAAGAAATTACTTCAAAATGGGGTATCCAAAAAATTACTTCAAAATGTATGTAGAGAATTTGCAGAGTGCACGCATGGAATGTATATGGGGATATCAATCTTGATTTAGGTCAAAAATAGATTTTTAAAAGTATGTTTTGTCTATACTTCAAGGAATGCATACATGTTATAGTAATGTGTACACATTATTAAAACACGTACACGTTCCTTGAAGTATAGGTATATCCTATAAAAACAAGTAATAAAACTCATATTCAATGCATAAATCCCCAATATGATGCAATAAGACTAAATAAAATTATAATATGGTGCATAAATACCTAATATGATGTAATAATACTATCATATGATGCAATAAGGCTATCATATGATGCAATAAGACTCATTATGATGTAATAAGACTATCATATGATGAAATAAGACTATCATATGATGCAATAAATACCTAATATGATGTAATAAGACTATCATATGATGAGATAAGGCTATCGTATGATGCATAAACCTCCAACATGATGCAATACGACTCTTGATAAGACTATGAAGTAATAAGACTATCATATGATGAAATAAGGCTCAATATATAAGGTGAAATAAGCTAATTTTATCCCAAATCCCATCATATGTCCTTACCAAAATAGGTGAATAGTGGGTTCACAAATTTGCACTAATCACATTCATGAATTTATGCATTTGTGATGAAATCAAGAAACTTAGAGGTTTTATTTGTTATAATATTATGACTTAGGGTTAAGGATCTAGTGTAATGGGTTTGTACATGTGTATATGTCATGAAATTAGGGTTTAGGAGAGCTGTACATGTTTAAGTGATAAATTTAGGGTTTACGATCAATATGTCATGAAATGTGAGCTAATTCAGCTTGTTTAATCACATAATAGACTCCAATTTAGGTTCTATGGGTTCAAATTAGTGACATTTTCATTTATATTTAAATTTTTGATTAAATTAGGGTTAATTAAGCCATATATGTTGAATAAATTATACAATTAATAAGGCCATAAATTTGGTTTAGGGGCTCAATTTTACACAAATCATGTCCCTATTTTCACCAATTGACTAATTGGTTCAATTTATGATAGAATCATACTTTATTTCATCCCATATCATATATCATGCTCTTTTAGTTATGTCAAGAATGGGCTCAAATTAGCCTCCCATGCCTCCTCGATTAAATGAATCAGCTCTTTGGTTCATTGTGTGTATATATATATATATATATATATATATATATATATATATGATGACATTCTTGGGTTAAATTAACTATAAATCACATCATGTATACCATATAAAATAGGTTCATACATGTATTTTTTTACCCTAATTGCCCATATAATTGAACCTTGTTGTGCTACATGTGTAGGTCTCATACACCCAAAAGTTTTAAAGCTATCAGATATACATTAGGACCTAAAATTTTTAGAGTTGACAATGCCCCAAGAGCCCAAATTTAATTACATATCACCACACATACCTCATAAATGATCAAAAGTGGTAGCACTATTAGAGGGTTAGGTCCTAGAAGCATTAAAGAGCTATCAGAGCCCTGTGAGGCCCAATCTAATTAGATGTCACCACATGTATCTCATACACACATATAAGTTTTAGAGATCTAACCGTTAAGTCCTAAAAGAATCAGATTTGTCAGAGCCTCAAGATACCCAATCCAATCAAATATTTCCACATGTAGGTCTAGTACACTTGGAGAAGTGTTAAATTTGTTAGATATACATACATTATATATACCAAAAGGATTAAAGATGTTAGCACCCTAGAACTCCTGATCCAATCAGAGATGGCCACGTGTACTTCTATACACCAAGTGTCCACTTTGAATAGATAAGACTGATAGGCTAGGATTGGCCCTATTGTGTCAAGTCATCAAAAGTATTCAATGATCCCATCAGTAATAAGAAACACTTGGAAAAATATGAACACATCTCAAATGCCACGAGGGCCAAATCTAGGCATGTGCATCTTGCACTCTCTACATTTATTATCTCACATGAGTGGAGATCATGAACTTTGATACCTAGACAAGTCCCATCGCCTCCAACCAATCCAATTAAGTCCTATTCACAAATATCCTACATACATATAAGCCAAAAATGTTTAATTATTGACATTAATCCCATCAACTCATGTCTAGTAAATAATTTACATGATGTGAGTCTCCAAATTTCCATTACTATACATAAATTTTCATGCAGATCCCTTTATGTTCCCATATAAATTGAGTGAGCACTAAACATTATCATTTTTCTATGTATGTATTCTTATTATTTAGATCCATTTTCCTTGAGTTCTATAGATCCTAAAGTACATTCATATTAATTCCTACATGTAGAAGAGAACACAATTAATTAATGTACTCCTCAACCTCAAATCCCAAGCCTGAGGAACAATTCTAAGATACTACTTTCTTGTAGTCCACATCATAAGGTCTAAGCTTGTTATAATAAAATATGACCAAGATGATTGAAGATATACAAAATATAAACTTGAAACCTTAGACGAGGGTTTGTACATTGGTATTCAATTCTAATCAACCATCTATATGAGGTGAGCAACATCATCCACATGAAAAATTACTAGGTCCCTCTACTCAGCATCACCCTTGAGGGGAAGTATGTCTCAAATTTAGGGGACATTGCCACCTTTAATATATCTTGAATAAGCTCCATAGAGTTTGATCTAGGGAAAATTATACATATGTTGTACTTGGTCAATGCCAGGTCTAAACCACCCTATATTTCTAAAGCATAGCCATCCCTTAGTGCATTTAGATATTTTCTAAGCTATACATTCATCACTATAGTCACAACATCTTAAAACCACATCACCACTAGTAGATACATCTGACCATTTCAAGTTTATTGAGCTCAAAACCATATCTTATACAAAACAAAATGTGTACCCAAAGACCAACATATCACAATATAAGAAAAACACATACCCAAAGACTAAATTTTGCATTTTGATCTTATTACAAAACAATGCATAGGCATTATATAGCACATACACATTATATAACATGTAATGCATTATATAATACATACACATTATGTAATGCATACATGTTATATAATGCGTACGCATTATTTGAATTCAAATTCAAAATTGAGCCTATAATCTTGTAAATGGTTTGGTTTTTTGAGCCAAAGGCTTGCGACTATGCATCTACAGTCGAGATCAAGAGTTATGATAAAAAAAAATTTAAAAAAAAAAAAAAATCAACTTTAATCGCCAAATACATTATGGATTTCAACATCAAAATTAAAAAAATTATTACCATCATGATGAGAACACTATCCTCTTTCTAAAAATATGATTTTTATAATTTTTAGACTATTTTAAGGGTTTAAACTATATTTCTTTCTAACTACACCTTTTTTAGGCCACTGAATGCCACACATATACATGCCTTTTCATTTTTATGTAGTTTGGTTTTTGTTTATATAAGTTTAAAAAAAAATATATGGTAAAAAAATAGTCCTAATTCTACACACACTCAAAAAAAACCAATTTTCATTTTTTTGAAGTAGTTAGGGCGGTTGCACAGTTGGCTATCCATTTTTATCAGTTTTTAAGATCTACTTATTTGTAAAATTAATAAAAAAAAATATATTCATTGAAAAAATATAAAAAAAAATCATAACACACTAGAATATATTATGTAAATATTCACCAAATGGTTTCAAACAATATTTAATGATGCTCAAAAAATGGTGGGCCACATGGCCATCTATCTACTATGTTTTAAAAAAATATTGGAAGTCCTCTTCAAATTTTGGATGTTTGACTTATTTATACTTAACCATTTTTCAAACAAAATATTTTCTTGGAAACTAGACTTGAAATGATACAATTCATGTTTGTATACCATCTTCAAATTTTGAGTACAAGCATCTCAAATTATCTACAGAAGTTCAAATTTATAAAATCTCAGAAAACTCATGTCCACGGATCGGCCCTTTTTTGTCCCCCAAATGTGTGCACTTACCCTAATTTATTATGAACATAAATTCAAATTAATTTTAATTCATTTGCTTTTATGTTTTGTACCTATTTTTTGATGAGATAGTCCATATTTATGTATCCTTCCTTGACCTTATTATTCTTGTGCAAAAACCAGAACCATAACAAGAACAGATGCCCCACAAGACCCATGTCAATCACCAAGATTATCTCATTCAAAATTTTATGTGATTAGTCCCTATATGTTGTAGAGGATACTAATGGAATCCAAAGGGTTCCAGAGAATTCAAGATCAGACCTTACAGAGAAAAAAGTTGAAATTTTTCAAACACACTCGTGAAATAATAGAAACACGATAATTGATCAAACTTCAAACCCTTATTATGAAAATGAATAAATTATACTAATGTCAACAATTGACCAAAATAGGTCAATAGTACTATAAAAGTATAGGTAGCTTAAAATCATCACGTAGAGTGTCTACAATGAGATCTAAAAGAAAAAAGTAGTAGAGGGATTCATCAACAACATGCAAAAACATGAAAAAATGGGTAGCAAAAAGAGTACAACACACTATGGATCACCCTCATCCTATATTAATATCAAAAACATTAGACAGACTATCAATTTGAAAAATATCTTTGAAGAATCTAAGAATTTCATTTGAATAATGACTTGGGTTGAAGGAATAGAGTGGCATTATCCTTAGTGTTATCCTGTTGGGATATTTACTATGTGCTGAAGTAAAACCTCTAGTGAAGCTAATAGAGAAAGAAATATAAACCCCTGATGGGAAAATAACAAGTGAGCATAGAAAATATAAACAAATTTTTAGGTCTTCGAAGGATTGCTTAGATTCACATTAGAGTTTTAATTGGGTATTTGAACTCAAAATCCAAATTCATTGAAAATTTTGAGGTCTTCTAAGGGACACTTGGATTCAAATTAGAGTCGGATTTGGGTATTTGAGCTGGAAAGACCAATGCATTCTTACGAAGTGTATCCACTTGTTGACCATATAAATCCATGTTCCAGACAAACCTAGAATAAAAATAAAAATAAATAAGATATGTCACTAGAAATTGTAGATCAATATCTATATTTAAATGATTCAATTGGAAAATTCTTTCAAAAGAGAATAAGAGCACGTTGTTCATGATTGATTTCCAAATCCTTTCAATACTCCAGTTTTGGGTATTTCACCTATCAAAAAAAATTGCTAGGTTCCTAAGGAAAAAATCCATATTTTAAACATTAAATAAAATAGGATGTAAACTTCATAGAAAAGGGATTTGTGGGATAATGGTAATAAGTGACTCAAGTTTACCCCAACAAATCAGGCAACCAGGTTATGGAGTTCATTTGTGAATGACCCATGTTAACAAATCGTATTGGTCCAATGCATACTCCCCAGTGCTCACCTAACAAGATTTACAAGAAAAAAAACACTCCCTTAGATAGGGATGTGCAACTTACAGAAATTTTAGTCTTTGCAGATGACTTATAGGAGGAAGGATTCCCCCTTTCAATAAATTAATCAGTAGATTCTTGTGCAAGTCATATTTTCCAGAATTTCGATTACATTAAAATCCAAATGTGACTAACGGAAAACATATTGGGGATTTAATTTTAGTCACTTGATGTCGAGTCATAAATTTTGTTACTTTGTAAATAAAAAATACAGATTAAATCTTACCTGAATCTCTACATACAATATATAAGATTGGACAAGGTTCCAAAGTCAACAGTAATTTTCCTTTCCAAGTAGTCGTGGCATAAATACCTGGAAACAAATATTAAGAACCATAAGCAAATGAGGGAAATATAGAAGCTACAGAAAGGAAATATATGAAATAAATTGCTATATTTACTCACAATGCGCATTGCTAGATTTACTCACAATGCGTGCAAATCCTTATAGTTGGCAATTTTTAGTAGAATAAAACCTTGCAAGTTGTTGTCGTGAAGAACCCTGTGCCCATTTAAAAAACATATACATTGTTAGTGTCATTTACCTACCTTCATAAAATTTCATTAACCTAAAATTTAAATTAAAAAAAAAAAATTGTTTTACAAGTCAATTTTGTTGTCCACTAAACCGATACTAACACTCTGTTTATATAATATAAAAGTAACATAAGATTCTGATTTATAATTCTGTTTACTTACTAAACCAGTAAATACTCGAAATACAACCTTGCTTAAAGCTTAGACATCCATCTCAGATAAACAAAATAATACAGTGATTATGTTATAAATAACACAACGTGCAGATTGATTATTCTGAAGGACTATTAAGGTTGTTCTCAAGAGATTCAGATTTCGTTAAGAGCATACCTGAAGGAAACAAAGATTATCCCCCACCAAAGCTCCTCTATCGTAGCATGTTCTTATCCTCCCTGACGTGCCCCATTCTAAACTAACCTGAGAAAGGAGAATAATAATTTTTTCTTCACCTGCTATCTCTCTTATCATGGTGCATTTGCTTCTTAGACAAGCTGATAGGCTGAAAATGCAACGGCTTAATGGCTTGCAAATTAGTATTCTGATAAATCCCAGATTTTTAATGCTTCTGAGAGCGCTCTTCTACTTATTTTCAAGGGAAAACAGTGAACATTTGTATGATGATGTGTGAGACCCACGGTTTGGTTGCTACATTGATGTGTAGAAAGTTAGTTGGTCTTTACATGGAGTCTCATATAATATTGTTGTTCCTTTTGGCTATGATAATTATTAGTCATGTTTATGGTGCCACTGGCAAAAGGCTCTGTGAGAAAATAATGGAAATAAAAAAAATTGATTAGATGCAACTATGCATATCAATCACTATTTAATAACAACTAGGAAATTATACACTACAAATATTTTCCGAGATATTCAAAAATGTGTCATTTTTTTTTTTTTTTTTTGGGTTAATAATAAAAACAATGGTGAATTTTCATTGACTGCAATGATAGGGAGGTGAAAATAATTACTTTCATGAAAACAATAGCACCGGTCAGGTATTAATAAATGAAAGATTTAATGATCGAAATTTTAAAGAAAAATTATATATGTATATGTGTGTTTTTGTTTGTATGTATATATACGAATGAAAGGGTCGATGATTGAAATTTGAAAAGAAACTTTAAAAAATAATCGTATATTTACAAGTAGGAGAAAATATATTGAAACATCCAATGCCTTAATTTGTACATACTTGAATGAAATAACTTACAGTGATCAGAAATGATGGCCATAATATATTATTTAAATTTATACACCGATCAAGATTTTGTGGGAAACAGAGACATTATAATGTTAAGATTTGTTGTATCGTTCTTAGTTATTATGTGAATTATATTTAATCTTATCATATGATAAATAAAATGTTAGATTCAATGTGTTTGGTTTTTAAATAATTTATAAATTAAGAGAAAAAAATAACTATACAAATAGAAAATGAAAGGTACGTAAACAATTTTGTTTGAGAGGAGCGTAAAATATGGAAAAAATATTATACTGGTTTTTATAATACCCAAAGAAATATTTTAACTTTAATAAAATTAAATGTATCATATAAAACAAAGTTATGATTTTGATTAAATATATAATATAATAAAATATATCAATTATATTTCTGAATATATTAGTTTTAATAAGAGATATATGTGTATGTATATATAGAGAGAAATTGAATAATGTATTTTTAAAATTTTAAAATATAAAACTATAAAAACTAGTTTGTGAAACTTAATTCAAAATAGAAAAAGGAACATAAATAAATATATATATATATATATATATATATATATATATATATATATATATATATAAAAGTAGTAAAAAAAATTGCTTTGATTTTTTAATAGTAATTTTGTTACAGTAAGAGATCAAAAATAAATACTCTTTTTAAAAAAACTTACAAAAAAGAGATTGACGTAATTTATGTTTTCTTCAAACTAAATATATTTCTATATTCAACAACATTGTACTTTAATTATTTTTAAAAAAAAAAAGAAGAGATAAAATAGGAAGATAAAATATAAACTCCTTTCTATAAAATGAATATTGATAAGTTACCCAAAAAAATATATTTTTTAATTGATTTTATTTTTACTTATATTAAATTTGAAGTTATATTCATTGGTTAGAGAATTAGATATGTACAAATAATTTTATATAAAATTTATTCATTATTATTTTTGATGTAATTAATATTGAAATCCAGGACATAATATTATAAATTCTATGTAAGGTGTAAAGCGTTTGATTATATAATTATAAATGAAAATTTTAATTCATTTCAATTGTTGTTATCTAAAAAATTATTAAAAATATAATTATTGTGTAGGGGATTTCTTGGTACATGGTATTTGATTTATCTTCTGGTTTGGATTAATAGACGAACATCAATACATTTCAAGTTAGAATTTTTAATTGACATTTCAGTGTTTAATTAAAGAGATGTTAGAAAATATTTTATAAAAATAGTTAAAATAAATATTGTTAAATAAATTAAATGACTTATATTAAATATGAAAGAGAAAAATAAAATTTATAATTATATATTTTTAGTTGTAATTATATTTTTTTATTATTTTATTAATTATTACTTATAATTTTTCATATATAAATTTAAATTTAAAAATTTTGATTTTGCAAATAAATAAAATTAACAGAAAAAATTGATATAGAACTCAGTAATTTATTAATTACTTTCCTAAAATTTATTAGCTCTACAATGTATGGTTCAAGATATTATTCACGTGGATATGTAGAACTTTATTGAATTCTATCAGCCACCAATATAATATTCAAATTACATATAAATTGAAATGTAACATCTTATAATCAAAAAGTATAATTAGATTTTTTTTTATTGAAATCTAGCACCCACTAATATAATATTTAAATTATATATAAATTGAAATGCAACAAAATATAATTAAGATAAAATTTTATTATTTTTATTTTTATTTTTTTTAATTTTTTATTATTATTTTTTGTTTTATATTATAAATTTGAAATCAAAAACTTTGTAATTGAAATTATATATAAGAGGTTGAAAAAATTATCTATTATAAACATAAGTATTAATCTATACATTTGATTATACACTTAGATTATTAATATATGATAATATAATGATGAGGATAAAGATTCATTATTTTCATTTCATTATTAATAAAATCACTTAATCTTTTATTAAATTTACATCTAAATTTTTAATGTAATAATTTAAAAATAAATAAATAAAATTTAAAGAAAATGTGAATACATTTAATTATAAATTTGAACATTAAAAAATATTTTAAAATTTATACACTTACACCAATAATTTTATATATTTTTATAAATGTAATGATTTTTTAAGACTATGTAACTAGTAATATTTAAATAAAAACATTATACCATCATTACCTTAATCCCTCATTATAAATTTTAACTATGATTTCAAAAAGTTAGATATTTCATAAGTATCTACCTTTCATTAAAATAGATCTCAAAAACTAGTAACCTTAACATTTAATATCTTTTATCGAAACATTAAAAACCTTCTCATATTTTTAGCTAAATTTATGGTCCCACTCCTCTTCAATAATATTCAACATCATTTCAGAGCCCGTAAGCATGAGTGCTATGTAAAAACAAGCTTTTGAAATTTAGTTAAATTTACAACCAATATATAATTTTTAAATAAAATTATTCAAAAGAAAATATTATTATTGCACACAATTAAGATTTATATAAACAATATAAAATTTTAAATAAAGATATTCAAAATATAATATATATAATGTACCAAATATTTTCTATTAATAGTAAATATTGATTTTTAGAGGGACCTTATTATTTACAAGAATTAAATACATATGATCAACAAAATTAGATAATATAATAGTGCCTACAAAAAAGATCAAAAAGTTACCCAACACTATAACAACAGCAAAAATATGGTAACTGCTACTAAAACAAATTATACCAACAAATAACTAAGACCCTTTGAAACCATTTTCCTTTTGTGATGTTCTAACTCCTTTTTACATTTTTGTTTATTTTTGTTACTCACTATCATACATTGTTGTCATTACCCTAAATAAAGCAAAATTGAAATGAAAAGTTCAAAGGCATCACCTGAATTATAATTCAACAAAAGAATATTGACTAACAAAACTTCACGTTCAATATCAAACTTTAATCAAATCTGTACCTTTAATCCTTCCCTATGTTAACATTTTAAGTTCTTTTCCTAATGTATCAAATAGTATTCACATGTTTAAATTATAAATAAAATATACAAAAACATTCCTTGTTTATTTTTAATATATAGATTATTCAATCTAATTTTTCATATCAACCTCTGATCATATAAGGTACATTAATTGTATATATTTATAAAATATATTTTAAATTATAAATATCAAATATTACAAACTTATACTTTGTCTTTAAAATAATATTAGAATTAAAATACAAAATTTTTCAAAAATCACTTGTAACTAATTATTAAAGAACTCAACAAATTCGAATTACTTGTGTGTAAGTGTATGCCAGAAGAATAAGTTTAATTTTTTCATAACAATCATATCACCACAATTTGATGTTTTTTACCATCAACATCAATTCAAATTACAAGTTTTCAAACATGTTTACATGCTCTTTCCCGCTCCCCACTGCCCCACCCGGTCCCCTCGCCGCCATCTCCTTAAACTTTAAGTCGATAAATTATACAAAATCCATCGATGAAAGATATCATTACCTATTATTCATCTATGAGACATTTGTATTTTAACCTACAAATTCAAATTACTTGTGTCCAAATATATACCATAAAAACAAGTTTACTTTCTTTGAAATAATCACTTCAACATAATATGATGTTTTTCACATCAACATCGAATCAAATTACTGACTTTCAAAAATGTTTACATGCTCTTCCCCTTTTCCACTTCCATTTTCCTTAAACCCTAATTCGATCAATTATTCAAAATCCATCAATGAGATATATCGTTACCTATTATTCATTTTTGAGACATTCCTATTTAAAATAAATATTAACATAAATTACAAATTCAAATTACTTTATGTGCAAGTGTGTGTCACATAATTACTTTTATTTTCTTCATAAAAATCACTTCACCAAAATATAATATTTTTCCCACCAACATCGAATAAAATTACCAAATTTCAAACATGTTTACAATCTATTTTCTTTCCCCATTTCATTAAACCCTTACTTGATCAATTACTCAAAATCCATCAATAAGAGATATCGTTCCGTATTTTCCATCTTTTAGACATTCATATTTAAAAATAAATGCTAACATAACCTTATGCATTACTAGTTCTATACTTAGTTCCCACTATTTCTATATCCATTGTTATATGGTTGTCACGACCATTGACTTTTAGATTTCCCACAAACTTTTAGATTAGAAAAAAAATTAATAATAATAATTATAATAATAATAATAATAATAATAATAATAATAATTATTATTATTATTATTATTATTATTATTCCTCCTGCAGCATTTTGACTGCATAGTTATGTATTTTTTTTCAATGCATATAAGAAATACATATTAAATATATCAAGAGTATATCATTCACAATAAAATTACAAAATTAAAATATTGTAAAACTTTCCTTCTTGATTTACTTTAAACATATATAAATATTTAATTTTGAAAGAAGTATATAATTAATTCACAATAAATGAATATATATAACCTTCAACATCTTTTAATAAAAAATACAAATTGTTAGAAAATAGAAAACTAATATTATAGGAAACATATGAATAGGGATCTATGTTTATGTTGGGTAATGCATATTATCATAGGAATTATATCATATTTACCTGAAGAGATATATATTTGTATTTTGATTTCTATCTTTTCATAATTTAAACTCATGATTATCCTAAAATTTTGGCAAAAATTTATGAGATTAGCTTTATTATTTTGAAATGAATATACAATAAGCATGAAGTTGTAATCACCTAAAAGTGGTAATTGAATGTTAAGAGTGTCACTTGAGTTACCCTATCCTTAAAGTTGCCATAGACCTATTCTAGAGCTTTAGACTTATATTTCCAACCATTCAATATACTTTATTCATTTTCAACTAGTCAAGACATAGTCCCTAAATGGTCACCTCTTACTCCAATCCAAAAGGATATTAGCACCATATTTGGGACAATATAGCCACATGGCATTATTTTCCCCAATCGAGCACTTCTGTCCTTAGCCTCAGATCCTCCCAACAGATACATTTTTAAACATGTGTCCCTCCTAACGTCAACTTAAAATCATTTTCTTATCCACACAAGCAATGTAACTATATAAATACTAGTTTAATCCACCTCTATTGATTGGATGGAAAAATTAATGCAAAAGTTATTCAAACCAAAGATAAAGTTGTGTAAAATCAAGGTACATTATCCCTATTCTACCCTACTTTCTACATACTAACATCTACAGAAGCCCACAGTCTAGTTTTCAAGTATTTCAAATATCAAGCGCATCCAAGACATCTAATGACACTCTCATTATAGCATTCACTTAAACATACATCAAGCACAAGGTGGGAGAACTACATCTAACTTGATCCCTCTTTGGATTATTGGTATGTAGGCAACACTCTAGATAGCAAGGTGTTGAGGATG
This sequence comes from Torreya grandis, assembly GCA_037957365.1. Lineage (NCBI taxonomy): Eukaryota > Viridiplantae > Streptophyta > Pinopsida > Cupressales > Taxaceae > Torreya > Torreya grandis. The sequence continues at coordinate 91,417 of JARHVA010003284.1, forward strand.
TTTAGTCCATCCTACTAACACAATCAATTCTTGCTCATATCATACTTACAAAGAGAACTAGTTTTTGTACATAAAATATAGATTTATAGGTACAACACACAACTACAGGCTTCAATAACACAAGAATAGAACATACAGATAGAAGCGTAGGTACTCTTTGAAAATAGGAATAGTCATACAAATAGGACATTAATACCATATCTATGACACTAAACACATAAGGCACTACTATCCAAAATAGGTGCTACTATCCAGTGAACAAATGAATATTAAAATCCTATTTGCGATACTTAGAACTGCCTAGATCTCTAGTTTTAGAAACCAAATCATCCATAACAATTAGTTTTTAGCCAAGTCTCTATTTATTTCTATTTATTGTTATTTATAGAAAGTAAAATAAGATCAAAATATTAACAAATTAGTAGCTTAATTATTATAATTTATTTAACTAATTTAGACATCTTAGGCCCTTAATAAAACATAGTTAATTATTTGTGTCGAACCATAAAAGGTTAAACCATTTAATAAACCCATCTTAATTTGAATATTACTTCGAACCCTAGTTTGTATTCATCCAAATTTTATGCAATAATTTTAGGTTTGAATACTTCTATTTTCTTGATTTTATTGAAATAACCTAGCTAATTAAAATCAATTTTACGTTAGGGTTTTAATTTATTTTACATATAATTTATATTGGTGAAAATAAACCCCAGATTAAAAAACCCTAACCCTAGACACACTTAGGGTTTGAATCATTTTTATATTTATTCTCAGATTTTATTTCCAAAACTTAGATTTTAGATTCATACATCTTCTAATTAACGTCATTGTGATTATAATGACAAAATAAATAGATTACTTTTTATTTCAAAGCTTCATACTTTCATTTGCATTATTATTCACTTTAATTAGGAATGAACTAAGAAAAGAGAACAATATATGCATAGATTATGCTTACTCTCAAATACCATATTCCATAGCATGTTATCTTTCTTCCATGTGCAAAATAATTAAGACAATATTCTTTAATCATATAGACATATACATACATGATGTTTCAAATCAACTAAAATATATTTCATGTTGCATTATTTCTTTCACATCTTATCTTTATACTATATGGAATTCTATTAACAATCAAATCCATACACACATATAAGATTTAGCACATAAACTATCCACTATGTTTCATGTTTTAATGCCATATCTTATGCATAGAAAAGATTCTCCCTCTCCTCCTCATCTCCATGAGGATGATAGCTACTTTCCCTATAACCATGTCCATTCTATCATTCCTCCATGAGATGAAGAATCCTATAACACTGTCATTAGTCCCCCTACTCATTCTATTCACACCTTTTCCCTACAGGGTGTGTGCTTGCATGTTCAATTAGAAACAACTAGGATTTGCACTTATGAAACTCTAAGGGATCAACTTATTAGTATGATCAAGATAATTACAGGTTTACAAAATCAAAATAAACTACTACTTGAAAATATTACAACATTAGAAAAATAATTTACAAGACAAAGTCATCTAGGGCATAATAGTGTAAATCATGTTTATACATCTTCAACTAGTAAACTTGTGGCAAATAATGTTACATATATCAAAACATGAAATCAAAAAAATGTAAATCTACAACTGGTGATTAAAAAATCATTTAGAGATCAAATAAGAGATATAGTGAGGTACTTAGGGAAATAATTAAAGCTAATTTGATCAATCTACCTCCTCTACACCTAATGAGGAGATCTAGATATTTTTTTGCATATCATAGAATGCATGAGCACCACATTGATTCATTTTAAGCATTGAAAAGGAAAATACAATAGATCATGGATATAGATGCCTCACATAGTGACACTTCATCCAAACAACATACCATGGCACATCTACTAATTTAAAAATGGTCAAATTTGGAAATATTACAAAAAAAGTTACCAAAGTATAACTCAAAATAACAAAAGTTTCCAAAAGCACAATCACATCAAGAAATATTATAACAAACATAGATAAATCAATAAAGTTACCTCTCCAAAAAGAGTCTCAACATTAAATATGGTATGTATTTAGTCAAAATTATCTACAATGGTATGATTATCATGGTCAAGGTTTGCGAAAATAGGCCCAAGGCATCACTTTGCCTATTGTAGTAGTTGATAATATTGGTCAACAAGGTTTGGGGTTTATTTAAAATCCTTAGGCACATCTATCATAGATACAATTTATCAAGGTAAAATATATAGATACATAAGAAAATTTATGAAAAGAGTAAGAGCTTCAATTGTATAGTCAAAATCATGCTCAGCCAATAATCATTCTCAAAATAGGTTTTCTAGCAAAAGAGCCTCTACAACACTGTATATTGATAATAATCACAATTTCAAAGGGTAAAATCACAATAAATATACCAAATCATAATCAAGAAAGGTCAACTCATAGTATGATGTAGTTCCCTCCATCATACCAAGTTATTATGATTTTGATGTGGAAAAATATTATGATGGTGATGGTGACCAATACTCAAATTTATATTGTAACAACATTCAATTCTACAACATAACAATCACATTATATGAGAGATTACCATTCCTATTTTTGACATAGGCCACAACTATAGTGAGTCTCCCATGAAACTCATTAGTTAGTATGGTTCCTGCCATTGTACATACTTTTTTATCTCTCTCTCTCTCACTTATTGTGCATAGTTTATTTTCATATTATTCTACATAGCTTATATTCAGATTACACAAAAACAATATAATATGTCAAAATATAAAAATATTCATAAAATTCCAAAATCCAAAAAAATTATAAATTATATGTATTAATTTGTTTACCTTTCTACTACTTGCTAGATATAACATATTACTAACTATCCTAGTGTAGTAAGTTTTATCATACACATATGTTTCACTTGTTCTTATCGAGTGCTTGCAGATTCTAGATAGAACTCTAGTCCACTACACTAATCCAAACCATCTATCATCTACCCATTAGGGGAACTTAAATTGATTTAGGTGTATACATATGATATGTATACCCATTGGGGGCATCTCCTACACAATTGCTATAACTAGGTTTTATATTTTCATAATATACATTCAAGTTATGCATTAATTTATCTTAATATTGATAATTTATCCTCTTTATTCATATTTATTTTCCATCTATCACTAGATATCCTCAGTATATATCCATCCTAGTATTTACATATATTTTTATCACACAGTTATACATGCTTTCATTTGTAGTTCTTAAATTAGACTTTATTGTGTTATTATACTTCATACATCTTTGAGGGAATTTGAATATTATATTGTTCCTTTGATTCTATGCCACTTATCTATTTATATGCCTTGGACATGTGCCCATGCCCCTTATGTGTGATATTTTGTGATTCTATATACAGACATTTGAACATGTCCTTCTCTATATCTCTATGTTAATTGCTTTTTGTTTTCATATGTAGACATTTAAACATGTCCTTATATGTCTTCATTATCATAATCAGTGACATGTGCCCATGTTCCTTGTATTGTGTCCCCTTGGCCTACTTTTTGTGTGCATCATGTGTTTGCATGTTTACTTCCTTGTATGCTTCTACACCATGACACTTGTATTTTCTTGTTACACACACACACACACACACACACACACACACACACACACACACACACACACACACACACACACACCCGCACCTGCATGCGCACGCGCACGCGCACGCACACGCACATGCACACGCACACGCACACGCACACGCACACGCACACGCACACACACACGCACATGCACACGCACGCACACACGCACACACACACGCACACACGGTCACATGCGCACACACACACGTGCGCGCGCGCGCACACACACACACAAGTTTTCAATTCCACGAGAGATATCATGATTCTAACATTCCTACTTGGGATCCTTTATGGACATCATGCCCCATCCCCTAGGTAATTACTCAAATTTTATTATTTTTATATGTTCCTTACATATATCTTCATAACCTTGTGCAATGTTAGATTAAAACATACATATTATGTTTCCTACTTATGCGTAGATACATTTACATTATGATGTTATGGTTTACATTATATTTGAAACTCATGCACATGCTTTAGCTAACAAATTTTAGAGAGCTACTTCTTTAGAGGGATGTTCTTCCATAAATTTCACAACTACCCTCAAAAAAGTGTTCATTTACGAGGGTTGTCACAAAGATCACTCTCCTATTTTTATTTTCATAGATACATTTAAGAACACAAACTTAGTTATATAAATCAAACTCATTGTAGACATAAAATAAAATAAAGACTCAGTAGTCAATTCAAACCACATAGAGATCAGACTAGGTAGTCATTAGTGCCTAGATTGGGAAACTAGCACCATAAGGCGATACTATCTAGTATAGGGAGATATTGTCCAATATCCATAGATTCAAGATAGTTTGGATCATTCAAACCAATACACTAATAAAAATATAGTTTTTCATAGATATAGTCATAATATTGGTAATTATGTTTAGATTTACACATATTCATTCATTTTAATTTTAATTCATACCAGTTTTTTTGAATTGGGAGAATTATGTGTTACATGATCACTCATACATTTAGATCAATTGTATAGGTTTATTTATTACATAATTGGTTCATATTTAGTATATTGAGATACTAGATTGGGTGGATATGCATAACACATAATTTTCATATACTTAGTTTTAGACAGTTTGATTAGATGGAATGGAAAAATCCATGTCATTTTATACACTATATGCACTTTATATCACATTATATATTGTCACCATATTCATGCCTTACTCCATTTGTATTGTTTGGCATTCCTGAGTGACCTAGATCTATTTAATATACTCGGGTAGCCATGGAGTTGAATACATAATTAGATTACTTAGTTAGATACTTTTATCACTTTGCACAGTATAATTATAGATGCATTTTCTTAACACAAGGGGGAAAATGGATTCATGTCCTACTTGAGTTCTTGATCCACCTACATTAACACACTTGAATTCCTTATCTAAACTATTACAAAGATCATGATCCACCAAATAGGGGTGGGAAATTATGGAGTCAAAACTAGATTGAGTTTTTGAGCCACCCTTATGAAGATTGATCAATCCATCACCTCAATTCAAGTTATTCAATGATATGATCATCATGTGCTTTCACACACATAGGTTGTCACCAAGTTCATGCATTGATTTGCATACCCAATGAGGTATATTTTCTCCTTTCATCTCTTTTTACTCAATTATTTCATTTTAGCATAGACTTTTGATCCTGATTATCTCATTAGTAAGGATTAATTTTTGCATATTTCATTGTAGGATATTGCTTTGATCATGTTGTACATACATAGACCCATATTTGCATATTCAAACTCAGCTACATGATCTTCATTTCCAAGATAAGTCCATGTACTCTTTTTTTTCATTTATACTATTTATTTTGCTTTGTTGCATTACTATCACAAATGGTGGAAAATGTAATCACCTAAAAGTTTTAATTAGATGCTAAGAGTGTCACTTGAGTTACCCTATCCCTAGGATTTCCATAGACATATTCTAGATCCTTAGACTTACATTTCTAGCCATTAAATATACCTTATTCATTTTCATCCAGTCAGGACAGAGTCTATGAACTATCACCTCTAACCCCAATTCATCATTATAAATAGTCTGCCAAAATAATGTTAGCTCCATGTTTAATAAACTTTACCCACATAGCGCTAGTGTCCCCAACTAGGCACCATTGTCCTTAGTCCTAGTTCTTCCTAACATATACTTTTTAAAATTTGTGTCCCTCTTAAGGTCATCCTAAGCTTATTTTATTATTTGCACAAGCATCAAACCCCTATAATTACAAGTTTAATCTACCTGTATTTACTAGATGGAAAATAGATGAAAAATTTATTCAAACCAAAGACAAAGTTATGCAAAATTAAGGTACATTATCCCTACTTTTCCCTACCTTTTACATACTACCATCTCTAACATCCCTAAGTCTATTTTTTAAGTATTTCAAAGCTCAAACACATTCAAGGCATCTAAGGCCACTCTCATTATAGGATTCACTTTCACATACATCAAGCACGATGTGGGATAACTACATCAAACTTGATCACTCTTCGCAGTACTGGTATGTAGGCAACTCTCTAAATAGTGGGGCATTGAGGATGTCCAGTCTATCCTACTAAAATAATCAATTATTGCTTATATCATACTTGCAAATAGAACTAGGGCTTGATCAAAAAATCAAGCTTTCCAGGTACAATACATAACTATAGGCTTTGGTCAAAGAAAAATAAAACACACACACACACACACACACACACACACACACACACACACACACACACACACACACACACACACACACACACACACACACAGATATATATATATATATATATATATATATATATATAGGAACATGTGCTTCCTAGAAATAGGAATAATCCCATAAATATGACATTATCATGATATATTTAACACTACACTTGGATGGCATTACTTTCCAAACTAGGAACTACTATTGAGTGAACAATTGAATAGCAAAATCTTGCTTATGACACTCAGAACTACATAAATATCCAATTTTAGAACCTAAATCATCTATGATAGTCATTTTTTAGCTAAGTATCTATTTATCCCTATCTATTTCTATTTATAAAAATTCAAACAAGGTCAAATTCAATAAATTATTGGTTTAATTGTTACAATTTATTTAACTGATTTAGACATCTTAGCCCCTTAACCAAGCATAGGTAATTACTCATGTAAAACTCTAAAAGGTTAAACTATAAGTAAAGAATCAAACATGATAAGCATACATGAATAAGTGATATTGATTTGCATAAGTGCTTTTTAACATTAGTATATTGAACAAATCTAGTATCCAATAAGATAGAAATGTGAAATTAATTGAACTAATGTGTAAATATGCACACAATGTAGTGTAATATAGTAGGAATAATATGGATAGCCATAGATTAATAAAAATTAAGTAAAATATGCTCTGAGTGAATTTTTTTTATGCACATAAGCTATATAAGGTCTTTGAATTTTTTGGATATAAGAAATTGTTACATGTGTTCATTTATGAAAATTCTATTGGAATGGGATAAGAAGCCAGTGTGTAACTGTCTAGATTAGTATAATTTTATCTATGTAAATTTTAGGGTTTGATAAATTATCACCACCTACAACTACATCTAAAAGTGACAACCTATATATTGTGAAACACACAGAATTACACTTGTGATACATATCTGATATAAAACTAGATATAAATATGTTCTACATATACGAAAGGACAATTTAATGCATCTAAATAAGCTACACATACCATTCATAGGTCCTAGTTAATATTTTTATTTAAATATTAGGGTAAGTACACAAAGTTGGGGGACAAAAAGTGGCCTACCAGTAGACATGATTTTCCTAAAATATCATAAATCTAAACTTTTATAGATAATTTGAGATATCTATACTCTAAATTTGAAGATGGTGTAAGAACATGAAATGTATACTTTTGAGTCTAGTTTCTAAAACATTATTTTATTTTAAAATGGTTATGTATAACTAGGTCAAACATCTTAAATTTGAAGAGGAACTCATGTTTTGTTTAATAAAATAGAATAGATAGATGGTCATTTGGCACACTATTTTTTGGTAGTATTTAATATTTTCTTGAAACACTTCAGTGAAAATTTAGATAATATATTCTATTTTTTGACCTAAATTTTTTCATATTTTTTCAATGAATACTTTTTTGTTATGAATTTTGAAAGTAAATAGATCTTGAAAATTGACAAAAAAATGGATAACCATCCAGGTGGTGCGCTTAACTACCTAAAAAGATTCAAAATAGTTTTATTTTAATGTGTGTAGAATTAGGCCTAGTTTGTGACCATATAACTTGTTTTTCACTTGGATCAACAAAATACAAATTACATGAAGATGTATAAGCATGTATATTTGTGACATGTAGTGGCCTAAAAAAGGTATAGTTAAAAAGCAACATAGTTTGAAACCTTAAATTAGTCCAAAAATTATAAAAATCATATTTTTGGAAAGAAGAAAGCATGCTCATGATGTTGGTATTAAGTTTTTGAAACCATTGAAATTCATAGTGTACTTGGCGATCAAAGTTCAATTTTGTTATTTTTTATCACAACTCTCTAACTTAGCTGTAGATTGATAGGTCAAAGCCTTTGGCTCAAGAATATAAGCCATTACAAAGTCAAAAGGCATAGTATTCTAATTTAAATTTAAATACAGTGATCATGTTAATGTATAACATGATCATGTTAATAGATAATATAGTCATGTTATTATAAAATCAATAACATGATCGCGTTACTATTTTTTTCCACATTAATACAATGAACATGTGGATGGAGCAAATCTAAGTTAATAGATAATGTGATCATGTTATTATAAAATCAATAACATGATCATGTACCTATTATTTTGCACATAAAAGCATGTGAACATGCACATGAAGCCAATTTTGGCCAAAAGATTATATTTAATAATCTAAACATTAAGTTTACATTTATATTATAGAATATAAATGTAAAATTATACTTTAAATTTATTTTAGTAAATATAAGAAATTAGGGTCACTTTGCATTTGATACAGTTGGTCTCATAGTGCATGGCTTATGATGTGGAAATATTTTTTCAAAATCCAATCTAGTCAGTACTTAGGCATTTTCAGGGTCTAAGTATTAAGCCTACATATTTTAGTACATATCTTTTACAAACGATATCCATTTTTGGTAAACATATAATCACTTTTTAGGTTTTCATTCCTTTCAAATTGATTCCTAGCATTTATAAGAGTCCTCGGTTTGTCAAAATTGACGTTTGAAAAATAATCACTTTCAACATGATCCAAAGTGGTGTAATTAGGAAATTTCAAGTCACATTGATCACCTACACATATTAAATAACCACTTTGTGTTAATTTCACTAGTTCATCACCCCTTCATCATCCTTGATCACTTCTTCCTCATCCCTCATTACCCCTAATCACTCTCTTATCATTCCTAATTTTCCTTAGTCACTTTCTCATTAACCCTCACTATTCTTAGTCATCTCTAATAACTCCCTTATCATCCATAATCACTCCTCCATTAACCCTCACTATCCTTAATCATCCATAATCACTCCCTCCCCATCCTTTATCATCCCTAATCACTCATTCCTCATCCATCGTCATCCCTAATCACTTCCTCATCCTTATTCACTCCCTTCTAATCCATCCTCATCCCAAATAACTCCCTCATTGACCTTCATTACCCCTCAACATCTCTAATCACTCATGATTATCATCCCTAATCACTCTTTCATTTACTATCACCATCCCTCATCACCCCTAATCACTTCCTCTTTTTTCCTCATAATTCCTAATCAATAATTCCTTATCCATAATCATCACTAATCACTCACTTATTGACCCTCACCATCTTGTACCATCCTTCATCCCTCCATCATTGACACTCACAATCCCTCACCATTGTTAATCACTCCATCATCTGACATAAGTATATACTCTAAAGATATATTATTATTAAATGAATTGGATGATCTTCCAAATTTATAGTCAACATAAGTACTAACACAAAATAGATTATGAATTTTATCTCATTGAATTATATTTATTGTAAAACTAACTAGATGAAAATTTATTTAGTTACACCTTTTTTATATTGGTTTAAAAGATAAAAATTACACACAAATCTCCTATATTTCTATAATTTTGAGAAGATTTGAATCATATGTAAAGTTATATGGTTTTTCCCATTCCTATATGACTTTAATCTTGGTTATATTCACATATGCACTCCTTATGTTTGTAATTTATCTTAAATATTTTATATCTTTCCAAAAAAATAAACATTTATTCTTGTTATCTTAAAAAAAATGTTTCTACAAAATGTGAAATACTAGTTCAGCATGGTGTAGATGTTCATCCCATGTTTTCTAAAGATCAAGATGTCATCAAGGTAGATTAAAAATTGACATAGGTAAATGGTTTAAGTATGTCATTCAATATATCAATTAATGAATTATCTACATGGGTTAACCTAAAAGGCATAACCAACTATTCAATCAATCCTTCCTTTCTTTTTAAGACTATATTCCAAATGTCTAGAGCTTCAACATGAATATGATGATACCCAAATTTAAGATTAATTTTGTTAAAGACTTATACACCATAGATATGGTATAAAAATGCCTTAATATTAAGATGAGGATAATATTGATTCAATTTAATATTTTTAAGATTACTTTTATTGATTCACAACTTTGGCATAAACACAATTGGGCTACTGCAAGGAAATAATTTGTGCATGATGTGTTTATTATCCATGATTTCATAGATATACCACTTGAGATATTAATTATAGATAAATTTTATATTGTATAAATTAGTTTGAGATAGAGGTAGTTAAGGGATCAAATCAATTTTATTATTTAGTGTATAGTATGTAGGAACTTAATTAGGTGACTGAAACATATACATGCATTCATCTAGTTTTTGCCTCAATTATTTGTCTTTGTTATTGTTGGATAAAACACACTATGATATGGTGACATAAGGATGTTATTATATATAATTATTACCATCAAGATTATACGTCTTAATAAAATTGACAAGATTCTTGCACTTCTTGGCACTAATGACTGAAAGCTTATGAACTAACTATGATATATGGTATTTAAGATCATGAAAATCTATCATAAAATTTCAAGGATTTAATTCATAAAGTAAATTTCAATGATAAATATATTGTTTAACACGTGTAAAACATCACAAACCTATAATGGTGAGATGCCACAAAGGATAACATATTTAAAATTTTTGATTTTATACACCAAGTGACACTACTAGGTGATCCATTTCTCAAGGCCTAAAGTAGACCATACACTAGTATATAGAACTATGGACCATGTATAAATTTAAAGTTGAATTTTTTAAAATATGATTTAGGAAAAAATAAATTCTTTTGACTTCCATTGGAAATGATCAAGTGTATTGGGTCACTATTGATCTACATTTGTTAATGAAACAATATTTTTAATTCATATAATTTATTTTTGGGGGAAGTAGAGATATTTTTAGTACCAGCCATATCATTGGTTTCATAATCTATTATCTACTTATCTTTTTATAGTGCTATATAATTTGTTCCAACTTCTCTAGATGTGCAAGTAGAGATATCATAATGTGACACTCTTCATTGGATTGAATATTGAAGTTATGAATTAAGCACCAATTTCCAATCTTTGAATACTTATCCAAATCAGTTAAAAATTATTTTCCACTCTCTAGGATGATGACTCAATAAATAGACATACAAATAGAAGGCCTTTAATGTAATTATTCAAATCATAAAATTTCCTCATATGCAAATCAATTGACCGGTTTTAGTAAATCACATAGCTTGGTGATCCTCGTGTATTTACTACCCATTTTTGGTGCTATGGTGGTTTTACTTCTCTTTTTTGGCATATTTTCAATTATCAATTACATCATTTATAGTAGGACCATATTTTTCATAGGTGTTACATATTTATGTTTTAAATTTTCCTCCACATCATTTTGATCACTATCTTATATTTTATTATAGAACTCAAATCTCTACTTGTATCTCCTATCATTATTAAACCCTAACAAAATACTACCATCAAGATATTGGATGGAGTGATTAAGGATGACGAAGGATGAGGATGAATTGAGTATAAATGATAAGGGAGTCAATAGGGATGATGAATGATGGTGAGGGTCAATGAGGGAGTGATTAGGGAATGATTAGGGTTGGTGAGGGTTAATTAGGGAGTGATTAGGAGTGATGAGGGATAAGGGATGAGTGATTGGAGATGATGAGGTATGATGAAGTAATGATTATGTATGATTAGGTATGGTGAGGGTTAATGGGGGAGTGATTAGGGATAATGAGGGAGCTATTATAAATGATAAGGAATGGTGAGGGTTAATAAGGAGTGATTAGGGATGATGAGGGATGAGGAGGGAGTGATTATGGATGATGAATAAGTGATTAGGGATGAAAAGATAATGATTATGGATGATGAGAGATGGTGAGAAGTAATGAGGGAGTGATTAGGGATAATAAGGGAGTGATTAAAGATGATGAGGGACGGTGAGGGTTAGTTATGGAGTGATGAGGTATGGTGAATGAAAAATATTTAGTGATTAGGGATGATGATGGATAGTGAGGGTCAATCAAGGATTAATTAGGGATGATGAGGGAGTGATTATAGATGACTAGGGATAGTGAGGGCTAATGAGAGAATGATTAGGTATAATGATTCATGATTAGAGAGTGATTAGGGGTAATGAGCCATAAGTAGGAAGTGATCAAGATGAGGGAGGGATGATGAACAAGTTAAATTAACACAAATTTTTTATTTGATGTGTGCAAGTCATCAATGTGACCTATGCTACCCTAATCACACCACTTTGCATCAATTTCATAGTGAAGAGTTTGAAATTTTCAATTTTTACAAACCTAGGACTCCTAGTAATGCTAGGAATCAATTTGGAAAGCACAAAAAAATAAAAAATTACTATATGTTTATTAAAAATAGACATCAATTGAAAAAATTATGTCCTTAAATCCTTAAATGTAATACTTAGACCGTGAAAATACCTAATTACTAATCAGATTAGATTTTGAAAATCTATTTTTCACAAAGTAAGGAACACACTTATGATACCAACTCTATCAGATATAGAGTGACCCTCATTTATTATATATACTAAAATAAATTTAAAGTATAAGAAAAAAATGTGAATATTGTTACATTTATTTTCTTATACTTGATATTTAGAATAGTAAATATAAGATTTTGGTCAAAGTTGGCTTCATGTTCATGTCCACATGCTTTTATGTGCATAATAATAGGAAATCAAAAATTTTATTGATTTTATGATAATTTGATCACATTATCTATTAACCAAGATTCACTCCTTCTACATGTTCACTAATTTAATGCGCAAAACAATAGTAATGCAATCATATTATTATTTTTACATTAATGTGATTACATTAGCTATTAATGTGACTAATTTATCTATTAATGTGATTACATTGTAAATTAAAAAACCACATTATACATTAATGTGATTTCATTATGGTTCAATAATTATTGATCCATAATTTAAATAACGTGATCATGTCATTTAATAATGTGATTGCATTACAAAAAATGTCCATGGAATTATCCCCCAACTCCATGCACTTAACCATTATATTTTATATATTTTTTAATATATGTAACTTAAAAAGGAACTTACTAGCCAATTAATCTTACAAAAGCCTTATAATTAATAAATTTTATATATAACATATGAATTATTACCTCTCATGAATGAAAAGTATCATGCCACTATGAAGTAAATTGTCTCGAATTAGAATCCGAAAACTAATCTAGATCTATAACGTATGTTTCATTATCATGTTTATAATATATAATATGTTATTTATATTGTTTATTAGGGTGATATTTTTGACTCTTAAAACCCCATAATGGAGTATAAGAACTTTATGTGGGTATTCTTGTTGGAACACTCTTAATGTCCTTTAATATTAATCTAGGGCATGTTGGATTAGAAAGTGCATTTATAGAATCTATGAAATTCATTAATTAAGTGAATTTTCAAGGATAGGTATCCTTAGAAAATTTTACACCTTATTTTTAATTCTCTTAATAGTTTTTAAATAATTAGGTTACTCAATTGATATCCTACTATGTAGGAATAATAACCCTTACTTGTGATAGGTTTTCATATGGAATAACATGAACTATTATACCCTCATTAGTGAAATTATAATTAAAACATTTGTATTTTATAAGGCATTTCATTAAGTTCCTAAATATTAGGATTTCCAAATAATATATCTAATACTCTATCACTAGGTACTACTATAAACTTTGTGGCCACATTTGTTGGACTAGTGTATAGTGATAATTTGATTTCGTGATTATAACTCTCAACATGTCCATTAAATCTCATTATTAATATTTTTTTAAAAGTATATACTTAAATTTATATTAAAATGAGAGATAATCATGATAGTTCATATATTCAAACTTGAACCATTATTAACAATGACCCTTTGTATAGGTTAATGATCAATGTAAGCTCAAATGAACAAAGAATGCAAATCAAAATCATCATCAGCTATCTCATGTTATGTGAATGTGAAAATTAGTCTATATGTCAATAAAACATTATATGTACCAATAATTCCATTAAAATTATGGTGTGCCTCTGTATGAGGATGATAACAAACTAGTGTAAGATATGTATTATCTGTATAATACACTTATAATTTATCTATTGTTTCTTTACATACATACTTAGGGAAAGGATCATTGAATATATTCATATTTGTACTCTCACTTGGATATGCATTTGTATTGTTAATATATGTACCCACATCAATTATGCTCACATCTACCAAATCTTGTATCTTATGTATCATATTGATACATCTATTGGTAGTATGCCACAATCCTCTATGAAAATTTAAAAAAAAATAGTTTGATCAAATGAATTTGGAAGAGTTTAACTCATATCAGCCTATTTAATTGGAGGGATAGATATGAGATAACATTACAATAATTTTTAATACAACTTTTAGGGATATTCTATAAAAATTTGTATTGTCTCCTTGGAGGATTGGATAACATAATACATGCAGTAGGATCTAAAATTACATTGATTGTTATCTTTTGATCACTCTTGTTTTCACTTGGATTCACCATGCATGTTGGTTGAATTATATAATTTGTATTATAATTTTAAATGAGTATCATTATATTATTTATCTTATTCATTTCCAACAACCTAACCTCTCTTTTCTTAACTATGTGACATAAACTAGTGAATGATATACACTTATTAAAAATAATATATTCATGTAGAGGTGGAATCAAAACTTATTTGAATATGTCTTTTAATTCCTTATCTTCCATAGGATTTGTCATTTTTGATAACATGGTCTAATGTCATGATACATAATCTATGATAGGCAAGTTGGATTCTTGTTTGATTTAAGCAATCTGAGCATATGAAATATTTTTTGTTGTGATCATTGAGAAATGTGCAACTCTAAAAAAATATGACAAAGGATTGAATGTATTAAATCACTAATATGGTAAATTGTAAAACCATCCTAGATCATGTTCTTATAAAAATTTTGGAAAAAACTCGATCAATTACCTATCATGAGATGCATAGTTGAAAAATGCTACATGAAATGCTGCCAAATGTTTCTCTAGGTCACATTTTACATCATGCAATGTATGTTTGGGTGTGATGAAACTAGGTGGTAAAGGATAGGTTTAAATATGTTGATGCAATCGAGTATCTATTAAATTGTAGGAATTGAGTGTTTGATTGAGTTAGAACACCTTGTTAAAAATGTAACACCCTATTATATGAAGATGTAATGTTATACATAAGGGATTGTATATCAGTAATATAATGTGTGCTAACTAAATATGGTGTAAAATGTAAATGAGTAGAGACTGGAATATTTATCAACTACAACCCATGGGTTCCCCATATTAAATATTGGTATAAATGTTCTATTCAGCGATGTAGAGATAACTAAGGAAGCCATAATAGTAGGTCTCTAAAATTATTGAGAAATACTTGCACTTTAAATTTGTAAAAATGTTAAAATATATTCTAGTAATCATAAGGTTATCC
This sequence comes from Torreya grandis, assembly GCA_037957365.1. Lineage (NCBI taxonomy): Eukaryota > Viridiplantae > Streptophyta > Pinopsida > Cupressales > Taxaceae > Torreya > Torreya grandis. The sequence goes on from JARHVA010003284.1 coordinate 107,209, forward strand.
AATTTTTTTGTTTTTGATAATTATAAATTACTTACACTTTAATATCCTTTAGTTATTCATCATTGATAGGTGGAATTACACTTTGATGTTCATTTTGAGAGTCTTTTTGTCCTAATTATACTATTATTGTTCTAAAGTATTATTATGTGATTTTATATATTAAGCTTGTTCATTACGATTTGAATATTTTAATATACCCTTATTATTATCCATTTTATTTGCTTTATCAAAATAAATATGAATATTGTTAACTTGAGTACCTATTATTCTAGCACTTCTTTGAAGAAAGGTAGAAACAAATTTCTTAGAATGCATAAAATATGAAATTGAAACTTGAAATATTACTCTGACCAAATAATTTACTAAAATGAAAAACCCTACTATATCAAGTATAAATAATAAAAATAATGTAACAAACCCTAGAAACATAAATGGTTAGGGTTTTTAAATAGTCAACAATAAACAGATTCACCAAAATGTTTTATCAAATTTCTAGGTTAAGAGAGTATTAATATAATTAAGATAAAATGATAAGTAAATTAGAATGCATATATATACAATAAATATACTTAAGTGATTTTAAATTGAATTTTCTTAGAAATATACAAAAATTGAAAATTACTAAGAAATGGATGAAATAGCTATAATTTGAGTCTATGGGATTATAACAATGACTATGAAACTATCTATGGGGTTGTGTGATGGTGTTTTAAATTTGTAACATGGATCAATATTATTTTGGTATATAGACACATTGTTTTGACAAGACCATATTATGATGTTGTCTATAGGGTGTGCTAACATTCTTTAAGGTCTTTTTCCCACCATACGAATTTAAAATATGTAATTTTACCTATAGATCATGTGTGTATGATCAAATTCATTTAATTTGATACATGAGTCATTATGTACCTTATTATTCACTTAAAACCCTAGTTTAATGAAAAGAGAAATAAATACATAAAAATGAGGGAGCATAGTAATAGGATGGGGTTCCTCTTGATCTCAACACCAAATGTGTTAAGTGTTTCCTACATACCAATACTCTAAATATGGATCAAAATCTATGTGGTTCTCCCATGCTACAATGGTGTGTGTGAAATATTGGTCAAATGTTATAAGTTGGTGTAATCTTGATGTAATTATGTGATTAGACAATGAGTTAGGACCTTGTTATTATATTCCCACCTAGTTAAGGGCTAATTAAATTATATGAACTCAGAATTGAGAAAAATAGGTGCTTTCTTCTCAATTTGTAGTTAGATAATTTTGAATTTGAAACAATGGTAGCCTTTTTCCATTTATTGAACAAATGGTTATAAAATGTGTTTATAGAATAGTATTTTAAGGATTTCCTCAAATCGGGCTTGTGAATCATGTTATATGATGCATTATGATTAATTTTAATCTGGAAAAGTATCCATTAATTGGTGAGAGGATAAATTTGGTGGATGTAAACACTAGAAACCAATGGTATTTTCTTGAAGGATCAGTTTTATCTGATGATGAAAGAAAACTAAACTAGAAGTATGAATTAATCAAACAGTGAATCTAGGCTACTTGGAATGAGAAATATGAACATTTAGTATCATATTTTTCTAAGGATAGAGATCCATCTACATATAAGTATATGAATAGTGATCTAGAAATTAGGAATTCAAAATAGGCTAAACTTACATAAGGAGTGGTCACAAGTGAATAATTTTAGCATTAAATGTTAATTTTAATGAATATAGACACCATCATGTTATATCTTAACCCATCATGTATTTAAAAGTCATAGTAATATTTAAATTATTTTTATCGAATTTGAAATTAAATTTCAAACATTCATAAATGGTTCCTTTATAACATATCACAAGGATACATTCGCCTAAACCAATTGTGAATAAATAAATTCACATGAAGTCACAATAATTTGTAAACAATTTTTTTTTTTGAAAACCTTTCACTCTTTTCCTCATTTCCACTCATAAACATTACTAAAGTTTATGATGCACTTTATCTAAATGACTTGCAACTCATCACATAGATTATGCAATGAATAAAATAATCCTCAGAGAAATATCAACAATTATGTTGTTTATGCAATGAAAAACTAAATGATATAGATACCTACATAACTATTTTTTCTCAATAAAATATCACATATAATTAATATGAAAATCACTGTAAGACTTGTCAAAAATATTAATGATATTTATTTCATAAAGCTTTATGATATTATTTATACAAACAATGGTCACAACTATGCATGAAAACAAATGTGAATAACATTGAAAACATATTCATTATTGTAGGATGCACAAAAAAATATGTACACACTTTTAAAAAATTACAATCAAATACATATAGGCAATAAGAACTTGGTGTAAAAAAACACTTTAAAATGTTTCTTATACTAACATATTTTCTGTTGATGCAAGATTGCATGTGAATATAGACATTTTTACATTGTACACCTTTGATAAGGAGAAACATGCACTCCTCCTCATGTTATTTATAACATATACACTAATGGTGTTCCTTTTTTTTCATATTTTTATGTGATCATCCAAGTTGCATCTTCTATTCCTTGGCTTTTCCATGTTAATAGATATTTTGTATATTTATTTTTGTTTATATTATATTTGGTTCACATGTTAGTCACCTATTCCACTTCATCAGTATTTTTCCAACATCTAAAATATACAATTTGTTTCTTCAAAATACATGCTTTCCATTTCACTAATTTTTCCTTCATAATATTGAGATAAATCCTCTAGGTTTAAAATAGGTGATATCAATCCCTTTAAGTACCTCTTTCTCATATTCATTCTTTTCAAAAATTTATAACACATTGCAATGAAAAGTACAATTCCATTTTAACTTATTGTAAGTTCATTTTTTAAATCTCTATTTTCTTAAGTGTGCTAAGACTAAGTCTCCAAATTGATAATCTACTACTTTTCTATTCCTATCTATACAATATTTATACTATGTACTACATTTCTCTAACTATTTATGCACCTGCTTTATAAATTTTGTCATATGAATTTCATAATCTTTTTAAAATTTATTCTATTTCCACTCCTCATTTTACATATCTCCACAACTCGTCATGGAATTGAACCATAAATAAGTTATATTGGTGTCTTATTTGTACTAGGTAAGTGTAAAAAGTTGATGGATAAAAAGTGGCCTACACGTGAACATAATTTTTTTGGAATTTCAGAAATCTGAACTTGTGTAAATAATTTGAGAGATCTACACACTAAATTTGAAGATGGCTAAGAACATCAAATTTAGAATTTTGATTATAGTTTCCAAAACACTATTTTTTTTTAAATGGTTAAGTATAACTAGGTCAAACATCTAAAATTTGAATAGGAACTCCTATTTTTTTTAGAAAATAGAGTAGATAGATGCTTGTGCAATGCACCATTTTTTTGAGAAGTGTTTAATATTATTTGAAACCCTTTGTGGCACATTTAGATAAGATATTCTAGTTTGTGACCTATATTTTTGATATTTTTTTATGAATATTTTTTATAATGAATTTCTCAAGGAAATAGATCTTTAAAACTAACAAAAAAATGGATAGCCATCTGTGTGATGCACTTAACTACCTGAAAAAAATGAAAGTCAATTTGCTTTTTTAAATTTGTGTAGAATTAGGCCTTGATTGTTACCATATAACTTGGTTTTCACTTAGATCAATGAAATACAAATTACATGAACATGTATAGGGATGTAGGTTTATGGCAAGTCGTAGACTAAAAAAGGTATAGTTAGAAATCAGCATAGTTTTAAACATTATATTAGTCCAAGAATTATAAAAAACATATTTTTTGGAAAGAGGAGAACATGTTCATCATGATGGTATTAAGGTTCTCAGTGTTCACATTAAAATTATTAGAGTATTTGGCAACCAAAGTTGAATTTTATTGTTTTATATCACAACTCTCAAAACTCAGCTATACATTGATAGTCTAAGCCTTTAGCTTAGGAATCTAAGCCATTCTTGAGCCAAAAGACATAGGAATTGAATTCAAATTCAAATATCATGATCATTTTAATAACATTATTACATTATTAACTACATTAGTAATGTGACTATGTTACTTAATAATGCAATCATGTTAATAACATGATCGTGTTATATATTCTCAACACCCTCAAACCTAAATTTGTATTTTGATCTATTAAAGGAGTCATTAGGCCTCATTGTATTAAGATAAAAGTTTGGTTGATTAAGATTGGTATATGGGACCGATGTTATTATCAATATTTTATAGCATTGAATGATAATTAGAGATGTATTAACCTATGGATCAATTTATTATTCATTTGATATGAGTCTAATATTTATAAAAATGTAGATAGTCCTAGTTCATCCAACATGTTCAAGAAGTAAAAATTTGGTTTTTGGTGATCCACTAATCCAAATCACTCATAATTTGGTATATTTGATTTATATTTCGTTTTGTACATGATTAAATAAATTATATTATCAAAAAATAAATCAGAGTACATGGATCCTCTGAATGAGTACTAACAGACCTAAGAAATTAGGTTTGAAAGAGAGTTTAGTGATATTATAAATTTTTAAGGATTATTTATTTGAAATTTGGTATTTGAAAAGGAATTTATATTCTTCACAATATTTAAATGGTTTTTTGGAACAACAACAAATATATAAAGGGTCATTCTATTTTGTGTCAAGAGTGTATACAGTCCTAAAAGAGGCTGAATTTGATTAAATAAGACTTTGTTAGTTTTTGTCGATAATTGGTGATGTTTTAAAAATGTAAAAATATTTTATAAACTCTTTAGTGTTTTCTATGTCTCTGATAAGATTTTTTGAGTTAGTAAGTGAAATTATATAAGGATCTATTTTCAAGGTATATCAATGCATTAGTACACTATTTTGTATATAATAAGTTGTCTTTTATCAAGTTCAGAGATGTTGAAAACATACATGCCTTATGATATAACTTATTTTTTCATTATATGTCATAAAATGCATTTTTTAAACCTATGGCCAAAACATAGCCATTGGAGTACCAATCTAGTTGTTCTTTTTAAGTAAATTGGGGTTATTTCGATCTTGATAAAACTAATTACATGACTATAGAATGTGATTTGGGGGTTGATAAACACCAATTTCATTAGCTCGATTGAGGCAAAGAAATATAATTTATTTATATGCAAGTTCTATGTGTATATAAGGTGGTTCTAATCTCAATAAACATGAAGTCATCAGCTAATGAATGTAAATGTCAATTAGTTTAATTGTGGAGATAACTAAGGTCAAGATGAGCCACATTAATGTATTTTATATTTTATATTCAATTTTACTTAGATGAAATTAACCCTAGTGTCATGTCGTATATAATTAAACAAAGAGTTTATTTATTTAACCCATGAGGCATTTGAGGCCAATTTGAACCCCTTTAAAAGCAAGATATGATTTGGGTCAAAATTTAAAGTTTGATTCTATCATGAATTGATCCAATTTGTCAAATTATGTAATTAGGAGTATGATTTGGGTGAAATTCATCCCCTAAACCAAATTTATGGATAAATAAATTTTATAACATGTATGCAACATGTATGTCTTAATTGACCCTACTTTTATTAAAAATGCAAACATGTTCAGGTAATTATCACAAATATGTGAACAATCAGCTCACATTTTCTTTAATTACCTTAAGGATTAGACCCTATATCTGATATCTTAAACCCTAAACCCTATACCATTTAACTTAAACCCTAAACCTTATACCATTTACCTTAAACCCTAAACCATAAGCCCTAAACCCCAAACCCTTTAAATTGTAGACCATAAACCAATAAATTTAGCCCTAATTAACATCCTTTATATATAGTATGAACTAGGTTAATAAGGATAAACATGGTTAAAATTGAATCACTAATTACCATAATTGACTTTGTAGGCTCAATGTGTGATGATGTGGGGTATAATTGATCCCAAAATCATATTCATTACTCACAGATCTAGGTTCAAAGATATCAAATTTTCCCTAATAACCATCATGATTGTACCTTACATACCCTAAAACCTATACTCTAAGCCCTAATCTTTAAAATTCCTAATCCCTAAACTCTAAACCATAAATAATAACTCTTTAAAACTTAAACCAATCATTTTATCCCAAATTAACATCATTTAGACTAAGAATTAAGTCACAGGGCTCATTTTGGCCTAAATCACAAATTTATTTCCTCATTCGAGTAATTCACTCAATCTGCATGATGACATGCCATTTATTAACAATGTAAAAACACATTGTATAGTCACAAATGGGTCCAAGTGATTCAAATTATCCTCAATTATCTTTATGATTGACCCTGTGTACTTTAAACCATATATACATGAAAACCTAAGGCCTAAACCATAAACCCTAAACATTATACCCTATATTGTAAACCATAAAATTTCCCTATTTACTAATTGATTTAGTCTTAATTAACATCCTTTATAGTAATAATTAGCTCTAAACATGGCTTAGAGAGATTAGACATTTTATGCAAGTCCTTAAACCTAAACCCGATGCCCCAATCCTTAATCCCTAAAACATAAATTATAAGCCATATGCCCTAATGCCCACTACATGATGAAAACATGCATGCCTTATGATATAACTTATTTTATCATGAGATGTCATAAAATGCACTTTTAAAACCTATAGCCAAAACTTAGCCTTTGGAGTTTCAATCTAGTTGTGCATCTAAAGTAAATTGAGGCTATTTTGAGCCCCTTAAACCTAATTAACCAAATATGAGGCTACTTTATTCTTTTAATTGAGGACACAATTGAGGCCAATTTGAACCCCTTCAAGAGCAAAATATGATTTTGAGAACAATCAAAAGATTGATTCTATCATGAATTGATCTAATTACTCAATTTATGCAATTACGGGTGTGATCTGGGTAAAATTGATCCCCTAAACCAAATTTATGGCTCAATCTATTTTATAACATGTATGCAACATGTACATGGCATAACTAACCCTACTTTTATTAGAAATGCAAAAATTAAGGTAATTGTCATAAATAGGTGGATAAGTGGCTCAAACGTTCTTCAATTACCTTAGTGATTAGACCTTATATCTAATATCTTAAACACTAAACCCTGTAGCATTTAAATTTAATCCTATACCATTTACATTAAACCCTATACCATAATCCCTAAACCCCAAACCCTTTAAATTATAGACCCTAAACCAATAATTATATCCCTAATTAACATCTTATATATATATATATATATATATATATATATATATATATATATATATATAGTAAGAATTAGGTTCACAGGGATGAACTTGGTCAAAATTACATCACTCATTAAACCATAATTGACTTAATCAGCTCAATTTGTGATGATGTGGGGGATAATTGAGCTCAAAATCACATTCTTTAGTCACAAATATAGGTTTAAGGAGCTCAAATTTTCCCTATTTATCTTCATGATTTTACCTTATATAGCATTAAACCTATACCCTAATCCCCAATCCTTAAATTTCATAATCCCCAAACTCTAAACCATAAATATAAACTCTTTAAACCTTGAACCAATTATTTTAGCCCAAATTAACATCATTGATACTAATAATTAAGTTCATAAGGCTTGGTTTAGCTTAAATCACACGATTGATTCCCCCATTTGACTAATTCACTTAGTCTACATGATGACATCTAGGGTATAATGACAATGAAAAACACATTTTTTATCACAAATGGGTCCAAGTGATTAAAATTATCCTTAATTATCTTTTAAATTGACTATTTGTACCCTAAACCATATATACATTAAAACCTAATCCCTAAACCATAAACCCTAAACATTATACCCTAAATTATAAACCATAAGCTTTCCCTATTTACCAATCGATTTAGTCCCAATTAACATCCTTTGTAGTAAGAATTAGGTTCACATGGCATATAGAAATTATACATTATATACAGGTCCTTAAACCTAAACCCTATGCCCTAATCCCAAATCCCTAATACATAAATTGTAAGCCATATTCCCTATGCCCACTACATGCCACAAATATACATGCCTTACAATATAACTGATTATATCATGAGATGTCATAAAATGTATTTTTTAAACCTATGGCCAAAACATATCCTTTGGAGTATCAATCTAGTTGTGCATATGAAGTAAATTGGGACTATTTTGAGCCCCTTCAACCTAATTGCATGACTATAAAATGCTATTTTGGGGTTGATCATCTATAATTTCCCCCAATCACCATCATGATTGTACTGTATATACCCTAAAACCTATACCCAATACCTAATACTTAAATTTCATAATCCCTAAACCCTAAACCATATATAAACCCTTTAAACCCTTAACCAATCCTTTTATCCCAAATTAACATCATTTAAAAAGAGAGTTATCTTTGTGATTGACCTTGTGTACCTTAAAACACTATACCCAAAATTTTAAACCAAAAACATTCCTTATTTACCAATAAATTTAGTCCCAATTAACATCCTTTGTAGTAAATATTAGGTTCACACATGGCATAGAGATATTATACCTTATATACACCTTTAAACCTAAAATCTACTTGCCCTAATCCCTAATCCCTAAACATTAAAACACAAATTTTAAAAACTAATCCCTAAACCCTATGTACTAATTCCATAATCCCTAATCCATAATCCCTAATATATATTAAGTATAATAAGCTCATGTTATTCTTAATATAGACAACACTCAGTTCTTAATGTCAATTTCTAACCCCAATCAAGTATTAAGAATAATGAGAACATATTATTAAATAATGCAATAACATTATTCTTAACATAAGTTTCTCAATATGTATGTTAAGGTATAACCTAGTATTAAAAAATAACTTGATCATGTTATGTAATGACATGATCACATTATTATTAACATAGGCTTCTGAATACATATGTTGAAGAAGAACGTAGTATAAAAAATAATGTGATCATGTTATGTAATATCACAACCATGTTATTATTATTATAGACTAAGCTCAATTTTTAATCTCTATTTTTAACCCAAATTGAGAATTTTATCCCTACAAATATTCTTTCTATACTTTTGCGGGATCTTTAGTACTTATGTACTTTAACCTACCTTTTAAAATTTGTCAATTTTCCTTTATGTGTGATGATTCATGTTTAAGGAAGAGGAATATGTTGAAGAACAAAACACTAGAGGAATTAGAATATTTGAGTGAAACAGAAGATATGAATGCAAAAAATTTATGGTAGATAAGGTACAAACCCTAATCCTGATGAACTAAATACCATAGATAATGAGCTAATTAAAAATAATGAATTAAAAAATGATAAAATTGATGATAATAAATTGAATAATGATGAAATTGATCATAATGAAATGAATAATAATGAAATTGGCAATAATGAATTAGATAATGTTGGAAATTTACAGTCAAAGTTCCAAGTTTTTGATTTTGCTGATGATGAATCTATGTATATGCTTCACCCCCCATGTATGAATAAAATTTTATGGAAACAAATAATGATGAAATTATCCATCAAGAAAATTTTATGGAAACGTATATTGAAGAAATAAATAATTAATAAAATGTCATCCCACATCTAAATAATGAAAGTAATAATGATTTTGAAACACCCTCCCAACAAATTCCACCATTAACAACACCTCCAAGAATTTTGTGTAGAAAATACAAGTACTTAATTAAAGTCGATGAAAATATTTTAGAAACAATGCATAAAAAAATGTCTTATCACCATTCAAGATGACTGGCTCAACAAATTTGGGATACTTTGCTTCATAATTTGGATTATGTTAGATAAAGATGTCAATTATTTGTTTCTTTGATAAAATTGATTAAGATGAGACCTATAATGTACACATTATGAATAAGAACATATAACATGGATGATGAAAACAATAAAATTATTGAAAATCTACATGATGCATATCATAATGTAGGCCCAAAATCATGCACCCAAGATTGTAATGTTGTCTACCGTATACTTTTAACTTATGCAGTAAGTGACAAAAATAGGAAAAAATGAATACTTTCAAAAACCAACCGAACATTTAATATAAATAGAAAAACAATAATGAAAGTAATTAAAAGACGTGAAAAAATTAATGAAACTAATACCAATGAACTCTGGGCATTCTCTAGTAGACTTCCACTAAATGACAAGGATATAGTTGATACTCTCAAAGAGTTACTTTCTCAATTTTTGAAATACAATACAAGAGTTTTACCCAATGCAAGATATGTTATGAAATTAAGAGTTGGTTCTCATAACTATGAACCACATCCACAACATTAATTGGATATGACTCAAACATAATTTTACTCTAAATTTTTATAATAACATCAACAAATTTTTATTTGTCAAAGATATTTTGAGATGGCCAAACCATTTTATGTAAAATTAGATCTCACTTGCACCACTTATTTTTATAGGCAACATGTTAAATTATAAATTCACTATGATGTTTCTCACCATATTCATTGTACTTTGCATACTAGCAACATTTTTCAGGAGTCTGGCATTGAATTTCCACCAAAATCAACCACATAATTTATTCTAACTATCTTTTTTAAAAGACTAGATGCACGATTATTTTACAACTAGCCATGTTTAAATGGAAATTGTAGAATTTGTGGTGGATTACCAAAATTAAAAAAAATGTATCCATGAGGATATTATAAGTGTAATTAGATAGGAATTATTTATTTTAAGTAAATATAAATCTGTGACTTATCAAGTAAAAGGTGGCAAAGAATTTATAAGGTGTGAACTTTTTATAAAAAAATATACTTGTTTTTGAATTTTTGTTAAAATTTAGGGAGAAGATTTTTTATGAGTATGCAAGGCACATACACAAGTATAGATGGTTGGATGAACATTTCAAGATAAGCAAGGATATATTTCCCACTTGGATAAATTATTTGAATAGTTTATTTTACTCAAAATTACACATTCAAACCCTAAATAGAATTTCAATCACAAAATTACAACTCATCACAAGTTTCCATATTCATGTGTATACCATTCATGCATACACATAATAGTATAAAGAAATAATAGAAAATATTAAAAGAGTACCATTTATATATTAGAGATGAATGATCAAATTATTTAGAGTATGTGCAAGGTTATTTCTAAAATTTATATGAACATTTGATTTAGAGGAACATTACTTTAAATCAAAATTACATTTAGTCAGATAATTGCACATCGTAATTATAAAATGCATTCATGTTTTGTTGATTAAGTAGGATGCACATTACCATTAGTGTCGAACACATTTGGAGTTTCACTGAGGCTAGCCATGGAAAAGGGGAGAATTATGGTTTTGGATCATGTGTAAAAAGATCTATTAAAAGGGGGGAGATAAAATTTGAATTGGGTGTTCATTTGACAAATTCAAAAACTGTGGTTGAATGGTGTAATGAGAGTATGTGTCATGGTGGTCAACCAAATTTTATTGTTTGTAGACATTTATGTTTAATAGAGGAAGATAACTTGTAAAATTATGAGCATTATATGACTCTAATGGGTTCAAGTGACCTCCACTAATTCCATATCTCAAATGCAAGTTCTTGAACTATTCTTATGAGACACTTGACATGTTTTTACTATGTATGCATGGACTATGTTTGGAATGAGTGTGAGTCACAAGAGTGGGTGGATGATTGGATTTATAAACCTCTAATTCTAATAAACATTTACCGGGTTCTACAAATATTACAACTTACAAATATGATATCATCAAATGACTTTAACCATGTATCTAATCTAGTGCACCCAGGTAGAATATTTTTTATTATGTACAATTTTTTTTGATTATATATCTTCGTATTGTCACTAAAAATGGTATTTTGTGATACAAGTAATGTTTTTGTAGTTATTTCAAATGAGGATAACAAAGATGGCATTGATTAATACTTATGTTGGTGTGTAAAGAGAAATAAAAAATTGAATTCCCTAGTTATAGATGGAGAAAACATTGACAATCCCACTGGGTTAGTGTTAGTCACTGGAACTTGGTTTCAAATATATCCTATAAAATATTTAGATTAATATTTTCTTGAAGAGTTTTAAATTCATAGGAAGATATTTCATTATTCAAATTTAATTCTTGTAATGAATATTCAATTACAAAAATATCATAGGAGTCCATTAAACAGGAAACTATAGAAAGTTTGGGAGTGAGACCATGCAGCTATTCTTGATACTATCAAGATTAGGGGAGATTATATTTATTTTCTGGATTGAAATATGTAGGTATGTTGAATTTTAAAATGTATATGTAATCAATTTTACAAAAAAAATAAAAAAATCTAGGTAGTACATATAAATTTCATTTTTAATTACTCACTAAAATTTTTTGTAGGTTAGTGGTGCTAGATAAGCTTCCACCTTCATGTGCTTGGCACTATCAGTAAATAATTTTATATTGTTGAAGCTAAGAGAATCTTAGGTTGGACATGATCAAATGTCAGGTTGGACGTGATCAAACTTTAATAAATGACTTATAGTTTTAATTTTAAGGGTGTTTGAACTTAGGCTTAAAAAATAAATTTTTATTGTATTGGAAAGGGTGTTCTTGAGGCCAGAATAGGTGGTGAGTTTGTCGATCTAATGAACCCAAAAATGAACAAGATAAATAAAATTACGAATAGGCAAATATTCTAAACAATAACTTGTATTTATTGGTATGGAATGAATTTAAAATATTTATAAACTGAAACCATGCTTAAATAATCCTCAACTCAAAAAATAGAGTTCACATGCAAATTTTGAAAAAACTAAAATCTAAAAAAGTCTATTTTTAGTAGCCACTATTTATAGTAAGTTTCACATGCAAGAACCCATGGCTCTAAAAGATTTCTTAAATATCCTAAATTATAAAATTATCCTATGGTACAAAATTCAACTAAATTTGACATTTGATTCTAAAAATATACAATTTCTAAAAATAGAAAATTCTTTAAAAAATTATTAATAATTAATTTTGGACCCTCAGATGATCATGTTTGGCCTCGAAAAAAATATTAAAATAAAATCTAAAGGGATATATCACCTTAGTGTAGAATCAAAATTGTTGATGCAGTCATTTTCGAGCATGGAAGAGCTCAAATAGAGTTATGGGTCAAAATATATGGCCTCCAGAAAGTTGGCCTATTTTTTCTACATCATTCTCCTCTTGTTGAAAACAAATCAACTTCTACGAATTGGCCTAATTGTACTACTACCATTTTTATTTGTCAATTTTCTACAACTCCCATTCTTTAATCCAAGTGTTGTCTTCTTAATGAAATTCTTCCCACTACACTAAATAAATGTTATAATTCTCTAGCTTTGTACTCACTATCTTCATATCCAAAACCTGCACTATTTTTTCTTTCTTTTTCACCTTCACCTTCATCATCTTCCCCATGGAATTCATATAAATCTAAAACATTAAATACTAGAGATATATCAAAAAAAATTGTTAAACTTACCTCATAAGCATTGTCATTGATTTTCTTCACAATTCTGCATGGTCTAATTTTCTTTTACTTCAACTTTTTGTAGATCCCTTTTGAAAATATTTCTTTCCTCAAGTAAACCATTAACAAATCCCTTTATTCAAATACCATGGATCTTATTCTGGCATCTATTTCTACTTTATACTTCTTATTACTTTTTTGAAACTTTCTTCTTAATCCCTTTTGTAACTATTACATATCCTCTGCAAACATTTTTACATCATCACTAATTTGATCTACAATTGGTAATTATACAAAATCTAAAACACCCATAATATTTATTCCATAAATAATTTTAAAATTTGACTTTCCTATTGATCTATTCACTAAACTATTATATACAAACTAAGCTTATGGTAAAGCTAAGTCCCATTGCATGGGCTTCTCTCCCATTAAGCATGTCAACAAATTTTCCAAGCTCATATTGACAACTTCTATCTATATTTATATTAGTGGGTGATATGCACTAATAAATTATAGGTTAGTACCCATCTTCTTCCATAAAGTCCTCTAAAAATGACTTAGAAATTTTGTGTCCCTGTCTAAAGTAATTGATTTTGGAACACCATGCAATCTCACAATATCCTTAAAAAATAACTATACAACTCTAGTGGAATCATTACTTTTATTACATGAAATAAAATGAACCATTTTAGAAAATCTATCTACAATAGAAAAAATTGAATCATTAACTCTATGTGTGTTTGACATTCTCATCACAAAGTCCATACACAAATTTGTCCATGGTCCCCTTGGAACTAGTAATAGAATATATAATCTAGTATTTTATGCATGTCCTTTATCCACCTGACATATTCTTCACCTTGAAACATACCTTGTCACATCTCTCTTCATATATGGCCAAAAATACTTTTCCTTCACCAAAGCTATTATATTCATCTTACCAAAATGTCCATCCAAACCACCACTATTTAATTCGATTGTTATATTGTCTTGTAGAGACCCAACTAGAATGCATAATTGTTTCCCTTTGAAGAGATAACCTTATTTCATAAGATAATCATCATAAATAGCATCTATCCCACATGTTAATGGATTCCTTCACTTCTCAACTATCTTTCTAAAATATGGATTAGTATCATATAATTATTTAAAAGCTTCAAATTCAACTACTTCACTCACCATAGTAGTTAATAACGCTACCCTCCTGCTCAATGCATCAACTACTAATTCTATTTTCCTTGTTTATGCTTCAACACAAAAGTATGCCCCTATAAGAAATAAACCCAATTTACATGACTACTATTCAACCTCTTTTGTGTATTCACATACTTCAAATCCTCATGATCTATGAATAGTATAAACTCCTTAGGCACCAGATAATGCCTCTAGTGTCTTAATGCTTATACAATTGCATAAATTTCAAAATCATAAGTAAAATAATTTATTCTTACCTCATTTAATTTCTCACTAAAATATGTTATTGGCTTTCCTTCTTGACTCAGCACAACATCAATTCCCACAAATAAAGCATCATAATCAACCAACCTCAAACACTTTGTTAAAATTTATTAATGCTAATATTGGTCTTTTTTTAATATTCTTCTTCAAAAATTAAAAACTTTTTGTGGCTACTCTATTTCATGTAAATTCTTTCCCTCTCATGAGATACTGGTGCCACAATAGTACTAAATTTTTTAATAAATTTTAAATAAAAAGTTTCTAAACCATGGAAACTTCTTACCTCTGTAATGGTTTTTGGAATAGGCCACTCAATAATTGCCTTTCTCTTTTCTTCATCTATTTTTATACCATTTATTGAAACTGTAAATCCCAAAAATACCAAACTATTCTACATAAACCTATACTTCTTCAAATTTGCATATAACTTCTCCTTTCTTAACAAATCCATTACCATTCTCAAATATTGTAAGTGTTCTTCTTTAGTCTTATTTAATATCAAAATATTATCGAAATAAACAACCACAAACTTACCAATATATTCTCATAGCATTGTATTCATCACCCTCATAAATGCACTAAGTGCATTAGATAATCCAAATGGCATAACCATCCACTCATATAAGCCATCCCTAGTCTTGAATGTAGTTTTCCACTCATCTCCTTTATGAATTTGAATTTGATAATAACCACTTCTTATATCAATCTTGGTAAAATATTTTTCTCCTATAAGAACATCCATTATATCATCTAAATGAGGTATAAGAAACCTATACTTGATTGTGATTTTGTTAATTGTTATACTATTTACACACATTCACTATCCTCCATCCTTTTTTGAAGTTAAAAAATCTAGTGTTTCACATGGACTCATACTCTCTATTATCATCTTCTTCCTTATAAATTTAGTAACCTTTTTAGTTAACTCTACATGTTATGTTGGACTCATCCTTTAAGCTACTTGATTAGGTAGAGCTAATCCTAGAATCAAATCAATGTGATGTTATATATCTCTCTTTGGTGGTAAACCATATTATAAATCATAATCATAACATTTTCATATTCTTTAAATACTCTTACTACTTGTATTGGTATTCTCACATTTCAATTTCATCATTCTTTGCTACTAAAACATAACAAAAATCTTTTACCTTCATATCTTGGACAAATTCTTTTATAAAGAGCATGCTTTCTATCTTCTCTTCCTCTTTAAGAGGTAACAAAAATACCTTTATAACACCTTTACAAAAAGTGTATGTGTCCTTTGCTCCATCATGAATTACCTCCCTATCAAATTGCTACGATCTCCCTAATAACAAATGACATGTATCCATTAGAATCATATCACACCATATTTCATCATTATAACTTTTTCCTATAGAAAAATTGATTAAGCACCTTTTATCTACTTTAAATTCCTTCCCTTTATTAAACCATGAAATATGATAAGGATTAGGATGTTTTTCACATTGTAGATTTTGTTTCTTGATCATTTCTATAGAAACCATATTTTCACAACTACCACCATCTATAATTAATATGCATACCTTTCCACTAGAAGTACATCTTCTTCAAAAAATATTTTATCACATCCATGCATCACCACCTTCTTTATTCTTCACTTCTTCTTTCCTTGGAGTGATCATGGTTCTTCTCATCATGAGATTCTCTCCAATATTTGTAGGTACAAATTTAATTTTTTGATCCTCTATCTAAGCCCCAACTAGATTCACTTTTGGGAAATATTATTAGCTCTTTTATTGATCTTGATAGTGTGGACACTCAAATACTCTGTGCCCTTCTTCTCCACATTTATAACAAACATAATATCTATGTTGATTTGAAAACCATCCTGTAGCACCACTGTAACCTCATCCTCTTTGAAATCCTCTTCCTCTTTGTTGGTATTGAAACCCTTACCTATTATCATCTTGCCTTTCTGCACCATGTGACAATTCACCTTTATTGGCATTAAATCCACCTTTGGTGGTATTAAAACTACCTCATCCCCTTATTAGTGGGGATCCACCTCTTTTTGGACCAGGATATGTCCTTCTGAAATTCTATCTATTTTTATTTTCTTCTACCTTTAAAGCTAATTGATGATCGTCCTCTATGTTAAGTATTCTATGCATGCTTAATTTATCTTGAATAGAAAATTTCAAACCATTTTCATACCTTTCATCCATTTACTCTTTTATTTCATCATGATCAACTCATATGGAAATCTTATAAAATTCATCTATATACTCTTATATACTATGATATTTTTGCCTCAAATTCTAAAATATTTTGTATAGGGTTTGTGCATAATCCACATAAAAAAAATTCTCCCTCAGATTCTTCTCCATATTTTTTCATGAATTAATCTTCTCTTTACCTTTTCTCTCTCTCTTTTTGTAGGTGATCCCACCAAATTATTGCATGACCTTTCAATTTCATGCATCGAAACTTTACCTTCATGTCTTCTTTCATAGTCTTCCACTCAAAAAACTTCTCCATGTTATTCATCCAATCTATCAAATACTCCAATTTTAAACTACATCCATAATATAGATGGTGGTTTTTGTTTTTGATGTTCTAAATCTATAACCATTATTTCTTTCATCGATAGTCTCTGCTCTTGTTGTTCTTCTTCTTATTTAATTTATTCATCATGATCTATTACTAGATAATGAACCCAAAAACTAACAAGACAAATAAAATTATCAATAGGATAATATTTTGAATAATAAATTGTATTTATTATTTATAAATGATTTTAAAATATTTACAAAACCAAACCATACTTAAATAAGCCTCAACTCAAAAAATAGAGTTCACATGCAAAATTCAAAAAAAAATGTCTATTTTTATCAACCACTATTTATAGTAAGTTTTGCATGCAAGAACACATAGATATAAAAGTTTTCATAAATATCCTAAATTCTAAATTTATCCTATGGGACTAAACTCAACTGAAGGTGATGTCCGGTTCTAAAAATATATAATTTATAAAAATAAAAAAATTTGAAAAAAATCATTAAGTATTAATTTTAGACCCTTAGATGATCATGTTTATCCTCCTAAAAATATAGAAATAAAATATAAGGGGTTAGATCACCTTAGGTCAAAATTGATCTTTTTGATACAGTCATTTTGGTGTGTGGAAGAGCTCAAATGGAGTTATGAGTCAAAAGTTATGACCTCTAAAAGGTTGGCCTATTTTTTCTACATCAAAATTAACGCTGATAAAAGGCCAAGAACCTGGTCCTAAACGTTACCCACCCCCTTGGACATATTGGAAATGTGAGTGTTTATTCAGGAAGTATCATAACTAAATTTTTACACCAATAACTTAAACTTTGACAACATTTATCGTCAATGTTTATGTGCTCTAAAACAATGGTGAAAATGCACTTCTAGGTGGATTTAAACATTGTGGTAATATTATAACATGTAATTTTCCTATTTAGAGATGATTTTAGTGATATATTTTGAGGTGGAGGTCCCATAAGTACGAATCCTAGTTGGAACTCAAGAAGTTGCTTGTTTAATGCCGAAAAGTTATATTTTTAGACCCCTCACTGCAACTTATCTAACAGATTGCTCTCAAAACTTCAACCTGATTAATCCACATTGAAATTATAGAACTTAAAAATTTAGGGGAAATATCTGATGTTTCATGAAAATGAGTTACAATTTTTATTTTATGTGTATTTGAGCTTAGCCTAAAAAATTGTATTTTTCTTGTATTGGGAAGGGTGTTCTTGAGGCCAAAATAGGTAGTGGGTTTGTCGATCAAGCCTAATGAGAGGCCAAGAACCTGGTCATAGAAATTATTCATCCCCATAAATGTGTTTTTTTTTTCAATTTTAAGTTAGGAAGCATTGAAACTAGAGTTTTGCAACCACAACTTAAACTTTGATAGCATTTGTTATCAGTGTTTCCATGCTCCCGAATGGTAGTGGAAATGCACTTCGAAGTGGATTTTAACATCGTGGTAATGTGATAACATGTAATTTACCTATATAGACTTTATAAAATAAATATATTCTTAGGTGGAATTCACAAAGGCAAAAATTACAATTGAAGCTCAAGAAGTTGCTTGTTTAATGCCAAAAAGTGGCATTTTCGGACTCCTAACTACAACTTGTCCAATGGATTGCTATCAAATATTCCACATAAGTAATCTAAGGTGTGATTATATATATTAAAGATTAATGTGGGTAATATGGGGTTTCATTTAAATGAATTACAATTTTCATTTTATGCATGTTTGAACTTAGGCTAAAATTTTGCATTTTTCTTGTATTGGAAAGGGTGTTCTTGAGGCCAAAATGGGTGGTGGGTTTATCAATCAGGCCTGATGGAAGGTAAATAAATTAGTATTAAATGTTATCCATCCCATTATAATATGTTTTTAGTGTCATTTTTTAGTCATGAAGCATCGAAACTAGAGTTTTGCAACCATAACATAAATTTTGACAATATTTGTTGTCAATGTTTCTATGTTCTAAAATGGTAGTGAAAATGCACTTCTGGGTGGATTTGAACATTTTGAAGGTGTGATAACATGTAATTTGACTATATAGATGTTATAAAAATGATATTTTCTCATGTGGATGTTTTATAAGTAGAAATTATAGATAGAGCTCAAGAAGTTGCTTGTTTAATGCCAAAAGGTTGCATTTTTAGACCCCTCACTGCAACTTGTCCAACAGATTGCTATCGAATCTTAGATTTGATTTTTATTGGGTGATATTATAGGTATTAAATAGGTATTATATTTATTTTATTATTCATGTAAATTACTTAAATTTTTCATTTTACAAGTGTTTGAACTTAGGCTAAAAATTGCATTTTTCTTGTATTGGGAAGGGTATTCTTGAGGCTAAAATGGGTAGTGGGTTTGTCAATAAAAACTTATGGGAGGCCAATAACTTGGTCCTACACATTATCCTCCACTCCATACCCCCATCCCATGTATGTGGTGTAAGTGTTATTTTTTAGTTAGGAAGCATCAAAACTAGAGTTCTATAACTACAACTTAAACTTTGACAACATTTATTGTTAGTGTTTTCATGCTCTAGAATGGTAGTGAAAATGTAATTATAGATGGATTTGAAAAATTTTTAAGTGTGATAACATGTAATTTAACTATATGGATGTGATATAAGTGATATATTCTTAGGTGGAGGTCTTCAAGGCATAAAAGGTAGTTGGAGCTCAAGAAGTTGCTTGTTCACTACCAAAAAGTTACATTTTTAGACCCTCACTACAACTTGTTCAATTGATTGATATAAAATCATCCACTTGAGTGATATATGGTGAGACTAGTGGTCTTAAATAGGTATTTTATGAATATTATATTTTATATAAATGACTTACAATTTTTATTTTTTAGGTATTTGAATTTAGATTACAAATTGTATTTTTCTTGTATTGAGAAGGCCATTCTTGAGGTCAGAATGGGTGGTGGGTTTGTTGATTGGGCCTGATGGGAGGCCAAAAACCCAATAATATATATTATCCTCCACCTAGATGTGTTTTCATTGTTATTTTTTAGTCAAGAAGCATCAAAACTATAGTTTTACTAAACTCTCAACCTGTAGAACATGTTAAAACTTGGGTAAGATGAATTTGGTTGATTTGAGTCATATAAAGTTGGATAAGACTTATAGAATGTTAAAATTGATAAAATAATACTATAAATATAATTTTTAAGAGATAAAAACTCTATTTTTTATAAATTGACCTATTAGAGCAACAACTAGGTCTAGAGACCTAGAAATTTAATGATTAATTGACCTATTGGCCTATTAGGTGGTATTAGGGGATGATAAAAAGGTGATGAAGGAACATAGTTTGAATTGGTTAGGTGAGAGATTTTTTATTAAAAATTATCATAATTCATGTAAAATTGGGTTGAATATGTGTCATGTCAAATTTATAAAGGTGATGACCCTTAAGAATCATGTCTAGTCATGTTAACACCATCCACACATTGGATGCAAGAGAATAAGTTATATAACCACCCAAACTAACATTGAATTAGGATAGATTGGAAGTTGTGGGTGTTTTGTGGAAAATAAGGTATAGAGAGAAGAGAAATAAGTGAGAGAGATATTCAATACTAGATAAAAAAGGGGTAATGAAGAGAATATAACATACCTCTCAAAAGAAGATGATCCAATCCTTTTCATGGGTTGTGTTTTGTAATCAAGATTGCTAAAAGTGAATAAAGATGGAACGATTCTATGTATTTATATTTCATGCAATAGCATTGTATTTTCATCAATTTTTATGCTATCTTTGAAATTCCCTATGGTTCATGATCAAGTAATTTTTGTGTGTATTGGTAAGTTTAAACAAGAGATTATAGGTTACAATCAAGGAAGAGAATAAATGATGAGATTGGTGAAGTATGATGCTTGAAGGAAGAATGCTCAGTCATATATAGGTAAGATAAAAGACATGTTAGGTTGTAAGGTTTAGTTTCTGTGATCTTCAAAAGGGAGAGAAACTAAAGGAGAATTTTTTTTATGAGAACTCTATTATGACTATGACAGACCCCAAATTATGTTATCTTAATGTATTTGAAACTTCATGTCAAGAAAGTCATTGTATTGTTTGATTACATTCACATATGCATTCATCAAGGGTTCATGGTGAGTAGTTTTATGTCTATGTTGGATTTAAAACAAGTATAAAATGTTCATTACCCTATTATTTGAAAGGTTTCCCTATTTACACATTTAACATTTTGTTTGGTAGATAGTCAATACCTTATTATGCAATCAAATGCCAATAAATGTTGATGTGTACCTAAATAAGGTAAATTTCCATGGATTTTGTAGAATATGGTATAATAGATGAGATTGAAAATCACTATAATATATTTTGAGAGTTCATAACTATTGAACACAAATAAACCCAACATAATAGACCCCTATTTTGCTTAGTTATCCTATGTCTATTCAGTTAGTGTGCCAATGAAATGATGTGTATGGCTGAGAAAGTTTATGGCTTTGAACTTGATAAAATTGTAATCACATTTAGGATTAAAATTCAATGTGACAATGGCTCATTTTGTGTTTAGTAACTTTTAAAGTATAAACAGAGCCCAGTGTCTTACACAGTCCACTAAAGACTGATAAATTTCTATTTTTTTAGTTTGTTGCAGTAGGTGAAGTCTGATAAAAGGATATTACCTATTGGGTAATTTGAATAATAATAACATAGACCTTATGAAGGTCTTAGGTTCCTTTGGAAGGACTTAAAACTAAATAAAGTAAATTATGAAGCCTTTATAAACATGCAACTAGGTTTTCAAACCCAAAAACCCTATAACTTCCTTTCCAATACTGTAAAATTATTGAAATTTGGAATTATAAATTTTTTTTTATGACCCAATAAGTATTAAAGTGGTTTATACTCTATAAAATATTTATTTTTACAATTTTTATGACTGTATCATGAATGGAGGGATAGAATGGCGTAATTGGATAAGGGATTATAAAGGAAAAGGTACCTACAAAAAGAATTGAAGAATGGAACTTTAGGGAGAGTTGTATCAAGATATAGGATGTTATAAAATGATATTTTATCTTTATGGGAGTTGATATATTTTGTAAACAAAGTGAAAAGGTAAAAAAAAAAGGCTACAAGCCTAGTGGGGTCATTAGTATATTTGTATGTGAAAATGGGTATTAAAGTGTGATTGAGAGTTTGAAGGAGGTTAATTAATGTATGATATGATCATACAATATCATCCATGATAATATATTGTATTCATGAAACCTATATCAATATTTGGAACTTAATTCCTAAGAGGATTGCCTAGTGAGAAGATAGTGAAAGAGTGAGGAAGTTTGGGAATGGAATGAATGAAATGAGTCAGAGAATGAATGTGAGAGGTTTTAAATAGGTCTAATGACACCAATAAGTGTATCCTAAGTTTACAAGAAGTAGGTGCAAATATAATAAGGCCATTAATCCTATGTTATAAGAGTGGAGTTAGTCATTTCCACTGCACACAATGAAATAAAATCTTTAATTTAAAAAAATGGGAGATCTGAGATTTATGGCATTGAAAAGAATAAATTTTTAATCCTCATTTGTGTATAACATTAAATACAAGATCTGATAGATAATAGTTTTGGAGATCAAAAAAACACTATACAGTAACACAATAAAATAAAACTTGAATATAAATTATATATACTGCCATGATAGACATTCAACATAGGCACGTGTGTGTAATGTAAATAATACATAGATTGTTGTGATAGGACTACAAAAAATTACATCTACCAACATAGTACATAATGTTGGTTAAATGTCATATATATAAATACAATGCCAAAAATGTTTAAATTTTCATATACACATACAAAAAAGTACATCTCATATAAGACATCCTATTCATCAAATAGCCTCCCTCTCTTTGCCTTCCTCAAAGAAGACTCTCCCTAGGATGCATTGCTAGTAGATGCAAACCCCTATAATGACATGGATTCCTCTAAGGTCTGACTGTGGATCCTAAACTCATAGCTCATTTTCATCTAAACTTGTTTAAATACAAGAATTATTACAATATTAACATAAAATACATTCAACCAATTATTACAAAATTAATATTAAACTACAATAAAAAAATCATTTAAACATGCACTTACTACAAGCTCGTGATCCTGTTCAATCTATTTTTCACACTCAAACAAGTTAATGGTAGGCTTAGTTGTTTAAATAGGCATCTCAAATATTGGAAAAACATGAGAATTTTCCCTACTAATCATTTGAATAGGACTATCAGATGTCATAGGACAAACCTGCATAAATAATACATTTAAAAAAGTTATATTTGACCCAAGTATGTAGTGAATTTATTTAAACAAGTATAGTTTTACAATTCAAAATTATAAGTTAATATATACCTCTATCAATGCTTATGCAAATGGCATTTTACTAGCAGTGCCTATGTCTGTCTTGGCTCCTAAAGAGGGAGGAGTGTCTACTTGAAAATACAATGTAAACCAAGAATCATGGAAGTGTTACTACCATACAACATGCATATCATGAAGAGGTAATATAAACCTAGAATCATGGAAGTGTAACTGTCATAGAAAATGCAATGGCCAAGAATAGCAAGTATTTTCAATATTGGAGGTAATTTAAAAATTGTAATACATGTAGGAAGTGTGAGTGGAAGAGTAGAAGGTGGAAAGAATAGTAGCATTTCGACAAGGCAAAGTTAGGGAGAGGAAAGGAATAAGAGACACATCAAGAACTTTGTCCTTACTTGTAAAACTTATTTGGATAGAGTAAAATACCATTATATATTTATTTTGGAAAGGTTGAGCTACACATATATGTCCATCATAATTCCATTATATGCATGATATTAATCATCTGTATCTCTATATATAATACATGGATTGATATCACATTCATTTATAATAGATGGAAGAATTGATTTTATGGAAAGCACCCAACCAATAGAAATGAGTAAGCCATGGTGAATCCACCTCTTGATGATAGTGTGTGTAAATAACATTATGTCAATAGGTTGAGGAAGGGAGGTCCTTGTCTAATATATCACATTTTATCCATCTAAATATTTTGTCTTGTTTTGGCTGAAGAGAACAAAATTAGCAGCTAGTTTGGATGGTGTATTATAAGAAACTACAAGGTTTAATTATTGAGACTGGCACGTATTTTAGTGTCAACACAAATGGTATCTCTCCCCCTAAGCTTATGAATGGGGCTACAAGCTATTGAGACCCACTGCAATGTTTTTTGGTGTAAGGAATGTTGACTAGAGAGGTTGTCTACCCTTTATACCATTGTCATAGCCAAAGTAAGAGGTGTAATAAGGCACTACAATCAAAATATAGAACTTTTCATGGCAAAATAAAAAGGTGTAATGAGATATTACAATTCAATTATCATGTGTATTAAAAGTTTATGGCTCAAACATGAGAAGGTAAAGTCGACACCAAAATTTGTAGTCCTCCTTTCCCTAACTCCACCCCTTCCTACAAACCACACCTCTTAAATTGGTCATAAAATATTATAAACATGTACAATATATTGTAATAAAATGAAGAAATATTTAAGACCCACTATCACTATGTTTGAAGTGAAGTCACTTAATAAAATATAAATTTATTTAAATAGTTATTTCATTAAATTTATTTAAATAAGTCAATTTAATGTTGGGGCCTGAGTCATGATCCTTTATGTCTAAGAAGACTCTTAGAGTTGAATTTTTAAGTTAATGATCCACTAAGTATGATTGTTGATGTTTTAATAATTAGTGAGAAATTTGAAGGTTTTGATTGGGTTTGCATTGATATTATTTGAAAGCAATTATAATTAATTTATCCAACTATTTTAATTGTGGCTATGAGTATGCCTTTAGTCCTAAAAGAATTAAATTTCAATTAATTGAATTTGTAATCTATTTATGAGATGGTTGTAGGTAGTTTAATAGTAAAAAATATTCAATTAGGTTGAAATTTACTTTATTTGGGTGGATTCAATGCAATATAATTAGTGGTTACATCAACCAACGAACTAAAATTGCATTGTATAAATGGATATGGAATTAATGAATAAAGGGGTAAATTTTATGGCTCATCTTTACATTTTCCCACTATGATGGGTCTTAATCATGTTAAATCTAATTCCTTATATTTTTACCCTTCATGCGCATTGCTTCTCTTTTAACTTAAATTCCCTTTCATAAAACACTCATTTTCAAGGGTAACATGTGGATTTATGTATAATGGAAATGGTAACATAAGTAAAAATGAAAATATTATTATATTGATCTTAGCATGTTTATTTTCAAGATAGTGTTACCTAGAAGGACCCATAGATCTATGCATTCTTCATTTTACAAGAATCATCGTGGCATGTGAACTACCATTATCTAACATTGAGTTAGATTATTGATGGGATCTTTGTGGGATTTGCCAGAATCAGTTATATAAATATTATTGAGCCCATTCTCATAGCTTAAAACTATTGTTGTTCCTCTTTAATGGTTTGTCATACTTTATAACAACTTCCAAAGGTTCACAAGACCACAAAGATGATTAAACCATCATTAAAATTTATGGACAAGTGTATTTATATATGAGGAAGAGGATTTTAAAGGTTTAAATTTTATTTGAGTCTGTATGATATAATTTTAGAGTCAGTAGAATTTAATTATGCCTAGGAGATAATCTTGACAGGTGTTGAGTTAGATGCTCTCCAAAGAGAGTTAAATTATTAAATTCCCTACATGATCCATGCGATGTAAAGGGGTATATAAATGTGGGTTTGGTTTGGTTAAGAGCTTTTTAATTTACTCAAAACAAGGAGGTTTACCTTAAAAAAGGGCTAGTAGAAAGAAGGTGTCAAAGAGGAAAGAAGATTTAAGTGAAGAGTTGAAGCTTTGGGGTTATGTGGAATGGTTAGATACATGAAATGAGATGTAATTGAGTATTTATATGCTCTTATGAGGATTGTGTAAGGATAAAATAAAATTAGCATGTAGACTAATTAAAATGCATAAGAATATTGTAAAGAATAGAGCAAGGATAAAGATAGAGAACATGAAAATAGAGTATGAATTGAGGAGCTTAATGTTAAAAAGAAATATTACAGAGACCTAGTTGATTAATAAAATGACTTCAAGTAGAGAAGGAGGATTAATTAAATAAAAGGAGTCTTAAGAGACATTGAGTAGGTAAGAGTGAACAAGAAAGACCTAGTAAATGCAAGGTGATCAAAGAGATAAAGATGTTGAAGACAAAAGAAAAATAAGAACAATAAAATATCATAATTGGGTATTTGGGAAAAGTAAATGTGTATTTCCATCCATATAAAAGAAGATTTTTAGAACCTATGATCAAGATACTTCATAGATAAATTTAACTTAAACTTACAAGGCAAATATACATAGATTAAATATACATAAAGCATAAGATTAAATCAAAATTTAACATCTATATAAGTAAAAGGTGTCATCCTAATAGAGATAGATGTAGTAGTGGATGGGCCAGCATCTATATCTGAATATGTAAACAAAAACTATGACAAATCAAATATTGTAAATGTCAACTTTGATGATGAAGGCACCATCACCTCCAATAACATAAAAAAAATTCATAGTTTTTGTTTACATATTCAGATATAGATGCTGGCCCATCCACTACTACATCTATCTCTGTTAGGATGACACCTTTTACTTATATAGATGTTAAATTTTGATTATTGAGGACAAACTTACTAAAACTTACTAAAATCAAAATAATTTAGAATATTATTATAGACAAACTCATAGTAGAGTTTCCTCAAAAAATACAATGGGACCTCATGGTTGTTACATGGTGAATATTTAAACACCATCCACTATCCATCCCAAAAATTGGCTATTATTAAGTTTTGTATGCAATGATGTATTGGAAAACATTTAGCGGTTATGGGAAATGGGGCATTGGTAGTTGGGTTAGTGAATATAGTGCAAATTGAGGATTTTGATATTTATTTATTCTTCACCACAAGTGTTAATAATTTTTCATCATAATAATCCCTACAAATATCCCTATATGAAGTCCATCTATCGATTTGACTCTTTATATAATCAATTTGACCTAATAATCTCTCAAGGGAATTGGTGAGCTAGGTGTGATGTGGGTTGGTGAAAGTGGGATCTCTCATTATCCCAATTAATTCTTCAATTTCAATTTAATTTTCCACAATGTTGTTAATTATAATCTCCTAAATGCTAGGGGAGTTTTGTAGAATTTTAGGAAGGTTAGGTAGAGGGATAGGAGGATAAAGTAGAGGTTTTTATGGAGGGTTAGGTGGAGGGTTAGGAGGAGGAAAAATAAGAGGATTCTGTGGAGGGTTAAGAGGAGGAAAAACAAGAGGAATCTGTGGAGGGATAAGAGGGTTAGTAGGATGGGTTGTTCAAAACAAAAAAATTAAAAATAAAAATTAAGGTTAAACATTGAAAATAATGAAAATTAGGGTTAACAAGTGCATATTTTTATCACTTACCTCTTCTACATGAAAACATCATAGATTAGCAGCTTCCTAGGATAAACTTGGTATCTTTCTAACACAGTTTTGTCTATCTCAGACAAAAATCATATGCATAAGGTAAAGGAGAGAAAGGAAAATTGAATGTAAAATGATGAATTTGCATTTGGGTTTTAGTTTTTATATTTTTTATGACATAGGTAACAAGATTACGTTATTAACACAATCACATTATTGTAAATAACAATAATTTGATCACATCAATAACAAAATAAAATTATTTTTTAAAATAACATGATTACATTATATAATAACATGATTGCATTATGTCTCGATAATTATCAAGCCATAATTTAAATAACATGATCATGTTAATTAAATAATGTGATTGTGTTACCTAAAATGTCGATGGAATTATCCCCCAACTTCGTGCACTTACCCTACTCCTAGTTACTAAATTTTGATAGGAGAACTAAACTTGCATGAGATTATTATCCTATTTACTTGGATTTCCTTCAATTAAATATATCAATAGATAACCCAAACTTCTATTTGCTTCCTATATCTAATTATCTATTTGATGATGGTATTCCAAACTAAATTACAACTTTGTGGTCAACTTCTTATATAATGTATTTTTCCAATAAATTTCACATCTCTGTCTAAATATATGTTGTGTGAAACTACATGCAACCTCATTAACTCCCTAAAAAGATTAATTTTTTTTTTCATCACTACAATTCTTGTAAAAAATAAAATGTTCCATCTTTGAAAATATGTCCACAATCACAAATATTGAATAATTTGCTCTATGTGTTATAGGTAAACCTTAAACAAAATCCATACTTAAATCCTCCTATGGTTTTTTATAGAATAGTAAATATTTTATATATTCATATATTTTGACTTATCCCTTTCACTAGTTGTCAAACACTACACTTTGGTACATATTTCCGAATATCCATGCTCATTCCTTGCAAAAAATTATAAGATTTGGATGAGATTTTAACATTGATTTATCTCATAAAATACAATGCAATAGAGCTGAATAGAGAGGGCAATTTAAATATCATAATATATTATTATATTCACACTAAACTTATACCTATAAGTATAGACAAATATATAGACAAACCATATCTTATAAAAAGGGAGTCAACAACCCGTGCTTCTCTCCTAGAATTATGTGGTTGTTAAATCCATACAAATAATAATATATTACAAACTATATTTGTAATATATTAGACTGACCAAAAAATAATTGTATTACCCAATATGGTAAATAACAATTAGTAAATAGTAATTTACCTAATGTAAATACTAATTTATAACATTCCCCGACTTAGTGTTTTCATGGGGAGAAAGTACATCATGTGAATGAAAAATAAAATTGTATTCCAACATATACTTTTAGGTCTACATACTGATGTCTAAATCTTTCTATCCAGATTTTTATGCACGTGATCATCTACATACAACAACTTATTTGGTTTTCAATTCAAGTTGAATGTATTCATCGACTAACCATATTCCAACAAAGTATGATAGTCAGAGGAATCTTGTAGTTACCTTCCCTCCTATACAACTGTTGTAATATTCAATGATATATGCATTCTCCTCTTCTTCAACATAACAGGGGAAGGTTATAATGTTTTATTTGTGGACACAACATAAACAACTAAAAAATGAAAAGTGCCACCAAAACACAATGTAACCCTATCATTAGTGGCTAATGAGAGGCACTTTTTAGCCTCCTTCATTTGATGCATCCAACCTCCATTATGGCATTGCTTAATTAGCAATTTTTTATTTTAGACTCAAAATATGAACCTCCCCTCATAATTTTGAAAATACATTTTCAGGATGTTAGGTTCTCCTCAAATTGCATCCTTTGACAAACAAATTTATTTGGAATTTGACAAATACTTTTTATTTTATGTTACTAAAAGACTCAAATGAATCAAATAAAAGACTTGAACTTTCTTAGAATATGAATTTTGAAGTTTTTGAATTTTTGAAAATTTGAGACATTTAAAAACTTAACAGAATCTTTTTTGACATAATTTAACTATAATAAAAATACTATCACCTTGACTGACTATTAAGGAGACTATGAACATAAGACAAAACTAATTAAATATGACCAAACGTAAAACAATAAAAGCATCTAATAAATTAAAATTAATACATAAGAGACTTATAATAACTTAACATCAGTTTTTAATATAGAAAAAGTTGATAGCTATTATTATTAATTTGACCATTTAACTTATGAATAATCCTTGCACATAAAAGATATAAATTAAAAGACAAGACAATTATTAAATGATGATATAGTAATCAAATCCATGGCATGAGCATGGTAGGGTTGGTATAACAAACATGGAAGAAAATTATATGATTAGTTGAAAGGAAATTTAAGCTTTGAAAACATCTTTAGTACATCCACATATGCACAAAGAAACTATTGAATGTAATGTAGGTAGTGAAAAGGTGTGGACAACGGTGTGAGGCCTATCATTAAATTTGAATGTGGCTGAATAGAGATCTATGCACAGACCATAAAATATATATATATATATATATATATATTCCTTTTAAATGAGATCTAGCATGCATAGCATCAATATAGAGTTGGGTTGAGTCATGATACAAGAGATAAAAATTCTAGGCTTGACGTAATGCATAATGATCTAGTAGATGAGATGTTATATCCAGTGTTATATCATATGAAAAGATCTAATGGGTTCACTATATTCAATGTCGATGGATTCAATTCAATGTGAATATGATGCAATTCTTGAACATTCGTTCCATTGTAGATGATGACTCTCAGGAAAATGCACTTGAAATGGATTTAATTCATGTTTTAATTTGGGTCTTGAATCAAAAAATAGAAATTCAATCCAATGCATATATATGAATTAAACTCATATGAAAATCTTAATGACACTCATTGGAGCAAGCCCACTCTGATATAACATATAGAATTTAGAGAAGCTATTAGCACAGATTTATCTCATATAATACAATGCAATAGAGCCAAACACAAAGATTAATATAAATCTCATAATATATTATTATATTCTCATTACATGCATACATTTAGGTATAGACAAATATATATATATAGGAGAATAATAGCCTATAAAAATTGAATCAACAACCCATGATTCTCTCCTAGAATTATGTAGTTTTTAGATTCATACATGAATAATATATTACAAACTATATTTGTAATATATTGGACTAACCAAATAATAATTGCACTACCCATATGGTAAATAAAAAATAGTAAATAGTAATTTACCAAATGTAAATACCAATTTCCAACAAAAATAGTATTCCACCATTGGCGCTAATGTTTTTTCATAACCAAAATGACTTGCCACAATACTAAGAATTTCTTTGATCAAATTATCATGAATCAAACCTACATATATAAAAAAATTGCACTCATCAGGATAATAATCAATCTTAACCAAAATAATCTAACCATTGTGTTTTATCACCATTAAGAAGTTATGCACTTTCTTTCCTTGCTTCTCTGAAATATTCATCATTGTCATATTATTACTTTATTAGATCAAAATCTATGACTTGCACTCTCAATTCGTTCAACAACTCTATGGATTAACCAATCATCAACTTTGTTTTATTTTCCACTCATATGATTTAACAAAAACTAATAATTATGTATGAATTCGACCCACTTCATATATCTTTGATTTAACTTACTCTTATTACTAATGAATTGTTTTGATTATACAATAATGACTCCTTAGGTAATAAATAATGTCTCCAATTCTTTATATTCTACATAATTTCTTATAATTATTAATCTTACACTAAATATTTACACTTTGGATCACTAAAATATGTGAAGGGCTTCCCTCTTAACTCAATACAACTCCTATTGGTGTGCCACACACATCAATATCTAATTGTAATGCCTCTTTAAAATCTAGAAATGCCAACACTAGATGCTCTGTTATAGTCTTCCCCAAATATTGGAAACTATGGTATATTAGTGATTGTTATGTTCATCCCAATAAAATTTATAATGAACTTGTTGTAAAAACTCAATAATGTATGAGAACTATGTACCATAAATGTATTATGTGGTAACAAAAAATCCCATATAGATTGCACCTTTTTTGAAACCATCTTTGAACCTTATTTAAATATCACAAATCCCAATTATAGCAATTATTTATGCACGAAAATACATCTCACAACTTCTCTAGCACTTTGTTAAAATGCCACAAGTGTTCTTCCTATGTTTTATTGAAAAATCTATATTTAAGAAAGATACACAATGAAAAAATTACCCATAAATAGTTTAAGAACTTCATTCATCAATATCATGAATGTACTTGGTGCATTAGTTAATCTAAATGGAATAACAAACCACTCATATAATCCTTCTTTTTTTTTTTTTTTTTTTCTCCTTTCATCAACTTCTCTTATGTGAATCTAGTAATATCCATTCCTCAAGTCAATCTTTGTGATGTATATCGCTCCACTAAAGTACTCGATCAAATCATTCATATGTAGAAATGGAAATATATTATTTATGGTTACCCTATTGAGGGCTCTAGAATCAGCTCACGTTATTCATTATCTATTTTTCTTAGGCACTAACAATGTTGGTACTACACATAGGTTTAAACTCTCTCTAATAAACTATCTAATAAATATATAACCTATCTTTGTACCTATATGTTTCTTGGTTTGGTAAACTCAAAACTAGAATCAAATCCATGCAATGACTTATGTTTCTCATCAGTGGTAGTCCATCTGGTACATAATTAGGCATAATCCCCTTAAACTTATGTAGTATCTCTTTTACTCTATGTGGAATTATTTATTTTATTAATATTCATGTGTTTACGTGTGTTGCTTTAGAAATCAATGCATCATATTCACTCTTCTATTTCACCTCTTTCAAGAGTTATTTTCCCAAAATCATCAATACTTTTGTAAATGTGTATAATTCTTTGCACTTATCCTTCAATGGACTTAAAATTTTGTCACTCCATCCTTTCATGATGTGTATATATTTATGCAATCATCATGTTGTGTCATATAGATCAAACTACCAAGGCCTTATAACTAAAATATCAAATTAATTCATAGGTAGAATGTCACATAAAAATTCACCTTCATATATCTCGATCTGAAATATTAATTGACATTTCTCATTCACGATAACTTCATATCCCTTTGACAACTACGTAACTTATATGAGTTCTGATGTAATTTTTTTTCAAACAATAATTTTATACCATTTTTTGAGAAATAATATTATATACATTGCCACTATCAACAATCAATTTTTACTTCTTACCTCCCAATTTTTAAACATTTTTAAATAAATTATTTTGTGGCACAAGATGATTATCCTCCTTCATAGTATTCAATAATACCCTCTTCATCATGAGATATTCTCATATCATTTCCAGTTCATTTATGTTATGAATGGATGCAACACTTTCCTCATATTATTGAGCAATATGGGAACTTACATCAGTTATACTTTTACCTTCATTATGTGCATGTGGACACTCAAATTAATTGTCTTTTGCCTCACCACATATAAAACATGTACCAATGAATCCATGTTGACTAACTCATCTATAGGATCATCTTCCTTTGAAACATTCTCTACCTTTCTAGGTAATAGAATCATTGCATTGTGAATTACTCACCTATCCTTCTTATGCTTACACAAAATGACCTTTGTTAGCTCCTCATCCTTACCCACCTCCACACATGAATATACCTTTTCCTTGATCTACTCATTATTTCCATGATAAGTTCTCTTCTGATTTCAACACATGCTAATTATTTAATAGGTCAAATTCTAATCATACCAAATTCATCTTGAATTTCCATGCACAATTCATAGAACATTTATTGAAATATTCCTAACATCATCTTCAACATATCCCAATCTTATAGTAATTCTATAATACTCCTTGGTGTAATATTTCACACTCATATCAATTTGTTACAAAATTGTATCTTCTTGAACAAACCCATATTCTAATCCATATAAATAAGTTTAACCTTAAAAATTCATGATGAATCAATTTGAAATATTATTCTTATCCTTTCCCTTTCACCATGTTTAATCTTGAGCATGCTTCCAACATAAGGTTACATAACCTTTCAACTTGGCACTAATTAACTCAACTCACTTAGTAATTTCCATACCTTCATATTCAAACTATTTTTTTAACTCCTATATCTAGTCAATAATCGCTTCAAAACTCAAAATTATCGAATAACTTATCTGGTCCAACTTTGGTTTGCTAATCATACTCACTTCCACCACTCCGACATGACAAAACTGGGGGGAATTGTGTAACAGACTTCCATTCTTTTCGTCGAACTTGCATTCACGCAGTCATCATCGGAATTTAATTTGCATTTCCCCGTTCCAATTTTCCATGTGCGCCGCCATCCAATGTAAAAGTTTAATTTAATTTAGATATTAATATCCACTAGAAGCCAAGAATACCATATTCTAAGATAGTATAATAATAATTATATAATATAAAATGTGGCAATTTGGAATTTGTTCGTTCTTCCAGCAAAGCAAACTGATTATATAATTATCTTGATAAGCCAGGTTATTTGACACAAACACATCATTGTGTTACATGGCGAATAGGTTAAATGGGAATATTTTGGTTGAATAAGCATATTATTTTCAATGCAAAGTGGCTGAATTCTAGAATGTGCAACCAACCCCTCTCTTTAACTCTATATACGAATGGTTTATATAAAAATAGATAAAATATTAGGTGAAGTTCCACCATATTAAAAGTGGGATGAGTTTAATTAGTACGAGTTAACTATTGGTATATTGATTTTCATTGATTGTTGGTCGAAAAGTATTCATCGATCTTTGTTAGTGTTCGATTGTCAAACCTACTTCTGACTATTAAATGCGATTAACCGTCACTATTAAACAGCGAACTGGCCCTGCCACGATCACTGCCATTGTTACCGCCAATCCCCTGTTGACCATCACCATCACATTAGATTTAGGGATGTTTTTAAAACGTGCAAATGTTATAAGGTTAAGCTCAACGCATTAATAACTGATATGCTCCATTTTATGGGTTAAATGTGCACACAACCTTGCATTAGGAATTTGACCAATAGAGGTTTACAACTCTATCAGAGATAAAGCCTCTATTTTGAGAATGGCAAGTGGACATTGACTATTACCAACTAAGGAATAAGTTGAACAAGGAAAGAAATCTCAGAGTTTTTACAAAATGTGAAAAAGTTGAATCCATAACTTATTAACACAGACAAAATCCAAAACATACGAAGTAAGAATAAGTATGGGGAAAAAAGGACAACGCTTCAAATTAGCACATTCATAGTGTGTTTGTAAGACACGTTTGCATGAAGGTCCCAGAAAGTATATATTATTTAGATGAAAATGGAAAGAAAAGCAATGAAGATTCTAATAAATCTTTTAAAAAGACATATGTCTTGAATTTACCTATACATATTGTTTCTCGGACCCTGTTTCTCCTTGCCAAAGGCCCACTATACATAAGGTTAAGCTCACCTAGGATTTTATCTCTGTTAATAAGTTATTTTTATACATAAGGACAAGCTTTCATATGGAGGGTCATATGCACTAGGAATTTGACAAACAGAGTTGTTCAACAAGGTAGAAAAGGATGTATAGGAACCTCTATGATATTTTCCAAGATTTAATATCTTGAGCTTTATTTTTAATTCATGAATTTTTATTCATCATTTCATGTGTATTTATGCTTGAAAGTGCCTAAATGTACTCTATTCTTTATGATGGGGTCATCATGTATGTGTGTTTTTAAGTACATTGAAAGTGTTAGTCTTATCATATTTCATATGTGTTTGTGTAGACTTCCACTTTGTAAGAGTGTGTGAATCCATTGTTTTTTACTCCCATTGTAATATATAGTGTATACTTATTATTGTTGACTTCTTCATTCATTATGTTTAGTGAGCTTATTAAATATTTCCATCGACCTCTTTCATAGAAGATGCAACTGAAATTAATATTTTTGTATACAATTTCCATGGACTTTATATTCTAGGCTTCAAAGCTATTATTGTTAACCTTTGAAATATACAAGCATGTTTTGGTTCTTTTAAAGTTTTCAAAATGTAATGTATCCATTACATTTTCTTTATCTCATCTACTACATACAAATGTTCGATTAGCTTGTCCTTAAATCACCACATGAGGAATTGTCATATTATATAGATTATTTCTAAATGAATTGTTATGTTATGTTTCTATAATGTGAAAAGGCAATCTCTACTTTGGAACATTACACTCTCTACAGAAAATGTATTGTCTTCTCATATGTACATTTCTTTGTTGGAGGCTTGTAGTATATACTTTCAATATAGGTTGTGAATTTTGTGAATAGTGGTTGCCCTAATTATTCTTTAATTGTTATGTTATGTTGTCAAGTACTTGAATTTCCTTGCCTGTTGGCACACCATTGTACTCTCATGGCAACCATTACGGTGATTTCTATAACCACTTCATTGGTAAAGGTTAGAGTTTTAAAGCATATTATTAACTAGTTTGAATGCAAGTTATTGTTTGTTGGGAACTAATACTATGAATGTTAATTGCTCTAGATTTAAGATGGATGAGTGAGAATTAGACAATTGCCTCAAAGAACTTTATGTTGAGACTAAACAAATGGTATGCATTTTCAGCTACAGCACTCAAAGGTGAATTTGAGTTGTATTATTTATTTTTTGATGCTAATCTATTGTGACATGCATTGTGTTAGGAAAAAGAAGTTGGTCGGAAGTCCTCATTATGTGCAAGTGTTCAATTTAGACATTCCCCTCACCCCCTCAGAGATCAAGTGAGGAAGCTATATGGATCATCAACCATCGGGGATGGTATTCCCACTATTATGAGACATCCATCCCCTACCCACGAACAACCACGTGTGAAATCCTAGTGCAAGATCGATTATTTACCAAATAAATATGAAAACAAGGGGATAACATAGGTAATTTTATTGATGGTCTGTGTATTTTCAATGTCGGATTTAATATTCTTGCCCCATATGTAAAATGCTTAATATTTTTGAACTATGTATCTATATTTTTTATTTGTTACATCTTTTTTAATACTGCAGGAGGAAGGGGTGGAGTAGACCAAAGGTGAAGAAGGTGTCCCTGAAGCGCCCATTGACTATTTCTCAAGAGATGTATTAGAACCTTTGGCTACCCTTAATGTTTTATTACTCCTCATGTTAAATAATGTTTCTTTCTTCCCTCTTACAACAATCAAAATTAGAATACTTTTGACACACCTTGAATTTTTCTATGTTGTTTTTGTTTTGTGTTTTAGTTGGAAGAGGTAGAGCAGAACCACATGGACATGGTTGATAGTAACTTGCATAATGACTTCTTCCCTACAAATGTGCAGATTTGTTATACTCTCTCTTTCATTCTCCATGTTCATAGCCCCATGTTTATTGTTCCATATATGTTTTGACTCACATACATATGTCGACCTATGTGGTAGGAGGAGGTGGAGTCATATGGCCTTGATGACAACGATGGCAACGATTTTGATGATGATGATGATGGTGGTGGTGACTGGATTCCAGACACATTGTAATATGAAATGGAGGAGGAACATAATGTTGTAAGAACATTTTATTGTCTTTGTTGATGTTATCTTGTGTTTATTGTTTTATGATTTTAACACTTTATTGTGTTTGATGACATTATATTTTATTTATTGATTTATGAGTTTAACCTAACATCTTTTCCTTGTTGAATGATAGTACTTAGGTGAGTATAATATTGAGGATTGGGGTATTATAAGGTGGAATGTGTACCTTTTATTATTGAGGCCATGAGACACATTTAGAGATGATGGTATCCATCCATTTTGGTCACAAGACAAACTTAACACTCACCATCATAAGATTCATGGTTGTTATCCCATTCCAAGGAGGCCCCCTCGACATATCAAAAGTGGGAAATGTAAGTTGAAGGGAAGATAAATCATGAAAAGACAAATAGAAAAGAGGCTAATAGAGTGACTCTTAAAAAAATAGAGTATTAGCAAGAGAGATAGACTGGAAATGTCATGGATGGCTAGGGAGGATGTGTATGAGTTATGTTATCTCAATGAGATAGCCTTGAAGTCTATCAATGATGAGACGAGTTCATATGATTTGAGTGAAAATTTCCATGGAGAATGGAATCTTACATTTAGTGAAGAGAATATCATCATCAAATGGAGTGAGAAGAGAATGGGTGGAGAAACAACAAGGTGCATGCAACAATGGACCTCAAGCAATATGCATTATCTTCATTGGTTTTCATGAAGTTAAAGTTATGTTCAATTTATCTTACTCAATATTAACATTGATATTTCTAAAAAAATCATCATTTTGATTATAGAGGGATGACCCTCAATCCCATTCTAGTGATGATGATCACATTCCTTTGAGATAAATGCATTTTCAGAATGTTAGATATGTTAATCGGGGGGAGGGTGTAATAAATGAAACTATGAATAATAGGTTAGCTCACAAATTGATATTGTACTTCTTATTATTACTATGTATTATATTCACTCTTCTTTATTCCCCTTTCTTTCGACCCTACCATTATATATTTTGATAGTGTTTTCTATTATTCTTACATATAGGCTTTTGGTTGAGATTAGTTGGCATAGACATAAGCATAGATGAACCATGTTTAGGAGGTAAGATAGTTACATCTTATTTACCAAAATTGATAAGTTTATTCTTCATGTTGGTGTCTTATTCTTGCTTTTTGTCAACATTTTTAAACTGCACATTTTCAAATGCAAGTGCCTAGGGTGACATATGCATATACATGCATTCATCTAGTTGATTGCTTTCACTTGTTTATCCATTTCTAGAGGCCTAATGGCCACAACATGAATGTTGATATTGCCTTGTGGTTATTGCCTTGGACATTATTATTTATATACATATATTTTGGAGTAATATGTATGGCATGTATGATGTGTGATCAAACATATTATTTGGACATGAGATTTGAATACAAGTGTTTTATTTCTAGTTTCTGATGGATACACAATTTTCTTATTTATGTATGACTTAATCAATGGTTTGATGGTTAATTTGTATTTACCAATGTATTTCAAAATGATGCATGGTTTAATGATGTAATTTTTGTACCATGCACTCATCATATATATATTTGATGTATGGTATTTGATGTTCTTGACATGTGATCTATTATCTACACATGTATACTGTAATCCTCTTTCATTCCTTCACATGGTGACAAAGTGCACATGTTTGCATGTCTCTATGTCTCTATAAAAGTAACTTTGGTAGGAAGGAGTGAAATATAATATTCGTATGCATGTCTTGTCTCTCTAACATTCCTTTATCTCATATCATGTGTTTGTCTATTTAAGCAATCGACACAACTGTCAATGTCTATGGCCTGTGGTTCAAGGTAGGGGAGGAGGGGTGAGAAGTAATGGGGAAACACTCCAATACATCAGAATGACCATGACACAAGTAAATAATGATGGTATTCTCTATTGGTTTTTGGTGTTTCAAAGTAATTTGTAAATTT
Organism: Torreya grandis; assembly: GCA_037957365.1. Taxonomy (NCBI): domain Eukaryota; kingdom Viridiplantae; phylum Streptophyta; class Pinopsida; order Cupressales; family Taxaceae; genus Torreya; species Torreya grandis. The sequence continues at coordinate 146,838 of JARHVA010003284.1, forward strand.
CTCATTAGCCATTGTAACATGCAGTACTATCCATTTCACTTGCCCACTTTTCTCATTTATCAACATTGGGATAATATAATGATTTCATTTTTTTCATTTAAGTTATAAAAATATATGTAACGAAAATATTTGTAATATAAAAAAATCAGATGTTATTATCTTTTGAATATTCTCATGGACCCTCATATATGTCTATCATTTTTTTAGCATTTCAATGCTAAGATTATTGAATGTTATCATTGACTTTCACATGTATTTTTTGCAGATGAAGTACCAAATCAATAAGATAATGTGTCTTCCCAATTTCTTTAAGACATAGAAGAACTTCTTGCAAAGATGAGATCTCATAACATATTGGACATAGAAGAACATCTTGTTTTTCAACTATCACTAGCAGTTGTTAAAGAAAATCACTCAGAAGGGAAAACTAGTTTGTGTCTGAGCTTCTTGATAGTTCAAAGGCAAAGGTTATGAAGTTGGAAATTGCATTAGCTGAGAAAACTAGAGAGGTTGAGAATTTTTACCATGCACTTCTCATAATTAAGGACGATAATATGGACACTAAAATAAATTTTATCAATCTACAAGCTACCCATGCCTACATAGAAGCACTCCATGATGCAAGGGTGGAGATTGTGTGCACCATGAAATTAGAGCATGAAGTAATATTTATCATATACAAGAACCAGCTATAGATTTTGAAGGTGGAGTTATATATCTTATTTTCACAAGCCAATGTGATGTCTCCTAATACACATGGTATTCTATACATGAACAATGATAATTAGTTGTGTATAATGACTTATGTGTCTGGTATTCCATATATGCTTATGACTTTGGATGTAAATAAATTAAAACACATGTTTATTCACATTTTAATTTAAAAAATTGATGTGTATTTATGTATTCATATAAAATGAAAAAATTAGTAACTTGAGCATTTCTTGTGACATCCATCCCATAGGGCCCTCTTACTTGCTTTCATGACCCTTTTTAGGTACCTTTTCATTGATTCCTAGTCATCCATAGGCTTTCAAGACCTCATTCCAGCTTAGTCGAGACCCTTTTTCCCATTCTTATTCAATCCCCCTAGGTCCCATACCCTTGAGATAATAGCATCCAACTTGGACTATAGTGTTGGACCTTAGGGTGTCCCCTTTCTAGTGCTCCTGTCCAATCACATTTGAGCCCAAATTACCATTTTTCACCAATTCCTCTTTTTCATTGTGTCAACCTAGCATGATTGCATTTAATCCATGACCAACACATCTCTATAAAAGCCCATTCAAATTTTATTTAGAAGGGGTTGGAAAATATCACAAATCAAACAATAATAAAAGTAAGATTACTCAAGCATATTTTCTTATCCTCTGCATACAACCATTCAATACTATTTCTAGCTTATTTAAATCCTTACACTAGTCCATAGTCATCTCAAGCACACCTAGTTTAGCATTTTTCATCTTCATACACACTATTTCACAAATCATATTAAGCGGGAGAACTACATATGGCTTGATCCCTCTTCGTAGTATTGGTATGTATGTAACATGTTAATACAAGGAGTGTGTAAACATGTTTAGTGAATTTACATACACTAACCCCTATCTTTCTCAATGTTGGTCAAAGCATAATGGAGTATAGGGTTTGAAGACAAAATCATCTCTATAAGGAGCTTTACAAACTTCTATGATCTAGAGCATGGTTAGTATGGTGTTAGTTCCAAAATGAAAACAAAATGAAATAAACACAGTAATAGCACAAGATCTCTAGGCCTAGACACTAGAGAGAGCTTAGTTAATAATCATGAATGAAACACACAACTAAATTGCAAAAGAAAACTCTTTTACCTTCTTTGGTGTTGCAAACTATAAGCACAAAAATGTCTTTTCAAAGAATGAAAAATGGTTTATATGACAAAAAGAATATGATGGTTGAAGAACAAAGCTCCAAATAGTTTTTGGGAACCTATGATGATTGTTTGCCCCTGTTTTGGAAGCCGTTATAAGCTATAAGCACAACAATGTCTTTCCAAAGAATGAGAACTGGCCTATATGCCAAAAAGAAGACGATTTAAGAACAAATATTTAAATGGTTTTGGGAAGCCTATGATGATTCCCCCTCGAGGGAGTGGCCATCATATTCATTGATGGATAGTCCCTTGAAAAGAAATAAGAAGAAAGGTGGAATTAACATGTGGTAGAGATTAATCCAAATGAGAAAATGCTTGCATGCATTGATGTAAAAAGGATGCTAATTTTCCCAAAGGTGGTTATAATCAAGATTAAAATTACAAATAATGATTTGCCTAGAGGCGGTTATAATCATGAAGATGACCTAAATTGGCTTAAGATGATTGTGCCCCAATTAGGTTCGATTAGCCAACATAACTCAAGGATATAACCTAGAATATAGATTAAAGATGAGTGGGCACAAAATGATGAAAGCTATGAATATAAGAATAATATTGATCAGTGTGAATGATTTAGTTGTACTTACCAATGATGAGATGCTCATCTTGATTAACAATGATACAACTAGAATGGTCAAATGAGTTAATATTGATCAAGGTTGGGATGGAAGGATTTAACAAGGTGCCAAGGAGAAACTTATGTGGCTCAATTGATGGTAGACCTTCTTAAAGCTGATTTTTACTATATAGTGTGATGGTAAGCTTCATGATAGAACACCATGAAGACTATCCCAAAATATGCGTAAAGACTGACTCTCGATCTAATAAACACTCAAAAAATAATGCATCAATGATAGAAACCATGATGACAATGTTGAAAAATGAATATGGATAGACTCAAGAATAATGTGTGCAAGGAATCACCCAATGAACACATATATACTGAGTCAAGGCAACAGTGCTGAAAGAAAACAAATAGGCAAGTGAATAAACAAATAAATAAGCAAATAAACAACTTGAAATAAACAAACAAATAGAAATCTTGAAAACAAAAGCAAAAGAAAGCATCCTAACAATGACAATGCCCTAGTAAGGCAAATCGATGATAACTAACTAGGCTTAGACATGAAAAATGTTTTTGGATTTTTGAAATGTTATGAATGTTTATGGAATTTTGAGGTATCTTAATTTTTTAGAGAATGACAAGATTCCTGCTCGTAAAATGGTGAGAATGTTTGGCTTAGGTTACTCAAAAAATGGTGAGATCATATGGAAAGGGGGACTGAGGTGACCTCAACATGAATTGAGGATGACCCACATAATCCTAAAATGACCTCAAGTCATAGTAAATCCATCCACACAAAAGGTGGTGAAAAAACCAACTAGGTCCCAATAAGTTCTCAAATCTAGCAAATAACTAGTCAAATGAAAACAACAATGGTATGGTGATGTGACAATGCATGAAAAACAAGTGTTACCCCTAGTTTTCCCATTGGAGTTTATAAGGATACAATAGCATAGGTCAATGATACTAATTTTTCCATAGGTGGTTATAATTAGTAGCAAGACTAGTGAGACATTGATTTGCCCATATGCAGTTATAATCAAGTTCACATAAACAAATGTGGATATAGGATGAAAGATATCTTACCAGATCAACTGTCACACTACTTTCATAAAATATCATTGAAACATAGATTGGATTTATTTTTGAAACTTTATTATAATCCCCCCAACAAAAAGTGTGGGAAGAACCAAATGAATCAAGATCAAAATAGGATTGAGTAGGATGACTAAAAATAGGCTTTGGTCTAAATAAGAATGGAATAATAGGATGGTATGGTCTTTGATATATAATTATGGTCTAGATAGATTGGATAAAATGGTAAGATGATTTCTCCCAAGTGATGGGGTAAATGGTAGAAATATTCGATAATGGAAAATGGATATGTAATAATGGTAATGGCATGGTATTATGAAATGATATGGTAGATTTTTTTGGCCTGGGTGTGGTTTTTGATTCTATTGTTCTTGTTTAGATGGAGATGCTCATTCTAATCAAAAAATGATATAAATGGAATACTTGATCATGCTAATTTTTAGTCCACACCTCATTCGAATAGCTGCTCTGTTAAGAATGGTCTGTAGATTTAGTTGCTAAGAATGCTTTTGTGATCTTCATTGGTCATTGATTATGATTCCTTAAAGCATCAAGACAAGGTATATTTATATCCTCTATAAAGGAAAGTGTGGCCATGGATGGTAAATAAGGGCAAATAGTGGATGGTAGGCTTGATTGTGAAATAGAATGGAAGACGATAATGGAATGTGGAATGGTGGGGAAATAAATGAAGATAAAAACTTTCAATCACACATAATGTTTCTAATGTAAGATTTGACATAATTTTTGTTGTGGTAGGGTCAAAGATTTTTTATTTTGATAGGACCACCATATTTTTTTGTTATTTGATCTTGAGAATATCTACCATATGATTAGGCTATAGATAGGAAGATATTTTGATTTGTTCTTTGATTTTGTCTTCATCAAGCACTGAAGAAATTTTGTGCTTAGCTATTGGTGCTTCAATGAGGTTTTCACCAATGAAGTTATCTCAATTATCTCGGAGTGCCTCTAATAATGTGTCACTAATTCACATTAGCTTTTGAATTTGATTATCTTCTATCACTTTAGAAAAAGTTTCACTAAAAAATTCTAAGTTTTGACTTTGATTCTCCCCTAATGCCTTCAAAAAAGTCCCTCTAGGAGAGTGTTATTCTAATACATGAATGTTATCTTGGCCTCCTTACTCTATTTTAGCTGCTATGTGACCATGGATGTAGTTCAACAAAGTGTAATTCTATCGATCCCAATCGACACTTATGGGTGATGGAATGTCAATAATATGACCATTTTGGTTGATGGTAATGGCCTATGGAATGGTAATGGAATGGAGAGAGGTTTTATAATCCTCATAGAAGATACTGGGAGAACTTATGCCAAAGTTGAAACACTCATCCTCAAAAACTATAGAAGGATCATAAATGTATTCAAATTGATCTATGAGGCATGCATAACCAATATTGTAAAATCTATGAACATATTCTTCTTTTGAATCTGATTCTAACTCAAAGGACTCTAAATCTGATGTTGAGACCGATGTTGATTTTGATTTTGATACTAATTCTAATGTTAGTTTAAGAATAGAACCTAACTCTAACTCTGATTCTTCATCTAATGGGTATTTTTTTACAATGATGTCTTGTTGAATATTTGGTTTTAGATAAGTAATAACCTATGATGGCACAATGGGCTCCATAAAAACTAGTTTGTCAAAGTGAGACTCCTCTAAGATGGGAAATAGGTCAAGAGACAACTCCTCAGAGATTGGCTTGTCAATAAGAGGCTCTTGAAAAATAGGCACATGATCGAGGTAATGATTTATCTAAAGGCAATTATAATCATTAAGAAGTGGCTCAACAAATAACCGCTTGTTAGTGTGATACTTCTCGACAATTGGTATAGGATAAATAGGTAATTTATCATAAGTTGACTTATCACAAATGGTTGGTTCAACCAAAACATCTTAGATTGGTTGGTTTTCTTGGCCTTGGTTTCTAATGAGTTAGAAAATACTAGTTTTGAACACAGCTTGGTCTTCAAATGATTAGATCGATTGAGGTTTGGTTTGGATCAGTACTAGATGATAAATGACTTGTGGTTGGATAATGGTAGGGCATTGGGGAGCATGATTACTCGCATGAGACAAAGGACAAAGTCTTGCGATGGTAACGATAGGGTGGTACAGAGTTTGATTACTCGCACAAGGAAAAAGACTATGTTTTTAAATGATGAAGGGTTGTTGTGGAGCTTGGTTGCTCATACAAACCAATTGATGAAGTATAGATACAAAAATGGTTGGGCATTATGGAGCTTAGTTGCTTGAACAAACCACAGGATGAGGTCTTTGTATGGGAATGGTGTGATGTTGTGGTCCTAGAATAGAAATGGTATGATGTGGGGGAGCCTAATTACTTTCATAAGAAAAAGCATACAAGTCTTCCTCATAAACCATATCATCCCAATTATGAGTTGGCTCATAATCTAGTTCTTAAATGTGTTCTACATACTGATTATTGTAAAGAAGGCATGGATCTATATCATAAACAACATTATCTATAGTTGGGTCTTCAAATTCCTCTTCACAAGCCTCTTCGTACTATTCAAGGTCTCGAGTTGGATCATAAGTTTCTTCGTGACTTTGTTCCCATGAATGATTAATATTAGGTGGATATAAATCTATCTCAAAAACCATATTGGCATCATTGTGGTTTTGACAAAAGCCATAAAAGTCATTTTGTGTGGCCATTCTATCATAAGTCATATTTTAAGTGACTCCACCTTAAGTGTAGTTAGACATATCCACATAAATGATAAAATCTTTGAAAACAAAAAGACTTAGAGTTTTACAAACTCTAAAAAAATTTGTATAAAGGAAAAATGGTTTAAACTTGGTCTAACTTGGTCAAAAGGGTAGAGCTGTATCTCCAATATGGTCTAAAAGTGGAGCTATATCTCTAAAATGATTTATGATAAGACTTGGCATAAAATAGCCTAACATCAAATGTCATATGCACAAAATGTCAAGTATCTAAATAAAAACCATCATGTCAAAGGTCTAGGTCAAAGTGTTTCAAACAATGTCTAAACTAGGAAAGGGAAAAGTTGAGTTACTAGGTATTTTATTCAAATGCAGAGTCAAAAGTTAGGATCAAACAAATAGACATTCTAGGACTTTTGGCCAAATGGCATCAAAATCTAGACTTGAAACAAAGGTTAATGTGATTTGATTTAATCTAACAAGTTTGGAAACATCTTTGACATAGACCCAGCACACATAATCAAACATAAGCATGATCAGTTGGCATAAGGCATAAGACAAAATTCTCTTTGAAAAATGTTGTGTTCTACCAAATAAAGGCACAAACAATGATGAGGATGGATATTAAACAAACAAACCATCAATAGTTTTCAAATTTAGATAATCAATTAATCAAAGTTATGCAACCTAAAAGAGAAAGATCTATGTATCAATCCCATAAATTGAGGCCTAAATAGGAATCAATCAATGTTTGGATCCAAACTTGACAAGGCTAATTGAAAACTCAACGTTGAAAATTGGTATTGGACCAAACAGTCTAGACAAGATTGGACAGCATGATGGAACAAAATAGAGGCCTAAATGGTATGCACAAAATGGTTTGAAACAAATGGTTTTGATACAATGGTAAATAAGTCTTGAAACAAATTGAGCAGCCTAATGGCGTAAGCATACTTGAATAATGTGGTCAATACTATGTTTCAAAGACTAAAAGGAAAAATGGTTTGACATGATTTGGGGAGCATAATGCTACCCTCTATAACTCAAATGACACACACACAAACAAGTGTAGCAAAAATTTCAAGGCACAAGTGTGGTGTAAAATGCCCAGCATAATGCCTCTTTAGAAAAAAGAGTGACGTATAGATAAATTAATATTGACATGGATTTATGAACAAACAAATAAGTTTTAGTCTCAAAAACACCAAGTAAGATAAATGACCAAAATACACTAAGTATAATCATCTAAATCCTAACAAGGGTATGGCATGTGGGGTTGACTAAAGTATCAAGTTTCAAATGTCACTATAGGAATCAATTGCACAATGACTTTCACACCAAATAATGCAAAAAAAAGCATGGATTTTGGGTCTGTATCACTCAACTTGTTACAGAAAGGTCTAGTTCTTTTTACAACCACTACATCTTGTTGTCCACTCAATGTAGTGCGATGTCTAAAGTGCCACTATGTCTTGTATGCAACTCCAAAGGAGTAAGTGAAGTCAATGTCAGGAGATAAAACCTTGGGTCAAAGCTTCCCTAAAGAACCCATGGGAGGTAATGACGTCCCCTTCATAAGCCAAGATGCATAAAAATAAAGAAAACATGAAACAAAAATACTTTAGTCTCATTTTCAAGGTCACCCAAACTTTGACAAGTTTTTGGGGAGTGTTTTAGATGACATTCTTTAAAAGCCTTGGACTAGGTTTTTTTCAATAAGAATGGCACTTTTGATTCCAAGGGTTCCCTAAAGGGGAAAAATGGAAGAGCATACACACAACACCCCTCTCTTTGTTAAACAAAATTAGATCAAACAACTATTGAAGACAAAAAAAAATTAGAAAGATGAGTTCATTTTAAAGCACCAAATTTGAAATATTAAGTGGTGTTCATTTGATCCCTTGGTCTTAGTTGTAAACTTTGAAAAACATTTACCAAAAACATCTAAAAATTCCTTGTTAAGCACTAAAACAAAGTTCCTAATCCAAATTTAATCATGCAAAAGTGATTTAAACATTTTTTTGAGAAAATATCCCGCTTGGTCCTATAGCCAAATTATTAGCATGTCCTTTAGCTTTGAAGATCTTTTGAGTTTGAAACAAGAAACTTTAGAAAAGTAGGTCTCAGGTCTATGTTTTTTGAAAATCATAATGACTAACGTTAGTTAATGCCATCGACATCGATTATGGGCAACCAAGGTCTGACCAATGTCGATTCTACTGAATAATGTCGATTAAGCTAAGTAATTAACATCGATATTTCTACCAATGTAGGTTACTATGTAAAAACCATGGCAACCAAAAATGGCAAAAAAAAATTAGAAAATCAATTTTCAAGAGTTTTAAAATCTCAAATAATGTTTTTAATGTTCCAAAATGATATTCATCATATGTGGGATGTGTCTAGCCCTACCGGGCATGCCATTATGTGATCTAAGAATTTGACTCAAGAGAGGATGGTTAGTATGGTGTTAGTTCCAAAACAAAAAAAAAATTGAAATAAACACACTAATATAATAATATCTCTAGGCCTAGACATTAGGGAGAGCTTAGTTAACAATCATGAATGAAACACACAACTAAAATGCAAAAGAAAACTCTTTTACCTTCCTTAGATGCTCCAAAATGCTTGTTATGGTGGCTTTTTCGGCTTGTGCTCACGAATTCCCTAGAAACGGAATCTTGGCTACTTCCATCTCTCCTTGGAACCTTTGGCTTGTGGCTTCTCTTGGCTTGAAATCAATTTGGCATTATAAAACTAGTTTCTTAAAGCTTTTTGGAACCAATCTTGCATTATGAATTTGCACTAGTTAAGTTTAGAAATGATGTTGTGAGGCCTCCTATTTATAGATTTTTGTATTTGATTAGAATCAACCTAAACCATCCATCTCAAGATTGAGATGTGTAGTTAAGGATTAATTAAATTTTTAGAATTATGTTTGTAATTATCCACATCATGGCATTTGAAGAAGGGGAAATTAAGATTCATGGAGGGTGTCATGGAAGGCATTGATGAGGCATGGGAGGTATGAATCCTAATAATTGTGGCATTTATGGCCTAGGGATGTCTTCCCAAGAAATGAGGTCCCTTGATGATGAAGATATTCAATATTCATTTATAAAAACCAATATTCAACAAGTTTCCATGAAATTATTAATTAGGCCTTGATTTGGGTTAATTAGCTCTTAAACATGATTAAGCACTTTATGCAAAAAATAATCAAATTGATCAGAATGTCTTGTTATTGGTCCTAAATTTGCTGGATTTGAATTGGAAGTCCATATTAGAAGCATTGGATGTGTATTCCCATTTAGAATATTTCCAACAACAAATAACAAAGCCATAAGTCTAATGCAAAATATTTGATAGGAAAGAGTAGTTTAGAGCACGTAGATGCAAATTTGGGATTTTGACTCAAAATGAACTGATCAAAGTTAGCTAGCCCATAAATTACATTACCCCATTTAGGGATACCCTGGCCAAAATCAGCACTTGAATATATCAGTTTCACATCATTTAGCATGTTTTAGTGTTTTTAGGCCAAATTGTGCATTTTGGGTAGAAATTGGTCAAAAGCTTGGTTGGAGGTTATCAGTATCCAATTTTAGGTGTCTACAACTTCCAGCTATTGAATTTTCACAGGAAGGGTCACATAGACCTGACAAACAAAACTTAAAAAACATAGATCTTTAGGACAATAGTGGCATATGTGGACTATAACACTGAACACTAGGGTGTCCTATTTTTGGTGCTCCCATCCTTTCATCAAATGAAGGCCAGATCTAGATTTATGAGTGTCTCAATCCTACATAATGAATTTTATTCTTTGTCTCAATTGTATCAGTTTGTTTCTAGCTAAGTCTTATTTTCTTACCCTCATTAATAATTTTAGAAAAGCTCAAATTATAATCAAATTATAAAAATTAGTAGATTAATTATTATATATTTATCTACTCAGTTTACTACTTAGACCCTTTAACTAAATTAGGAATAATATACCAATATTCCAAAAATTGTTAAATCATTTGGTGAAGTTGACTTACTTCGTATGTGCATAAAAACCCTAGAAAACATAAGGTAAATTTCCTACTATTTTTTCCTATATGTTTCTTATTTTTACCTACATAATAAAACCATAAATCAGCATTAAATTTTAAATTTTTTTAGTAATTTTAAAATAATTTTCTTTCAAATCTTAGTTGTCCATACTAGGTCTCAGTATTTTCCTAGTAATTTTCCATTAATTTCTTAATTTTTTACTAGCATATTAAATTCAAAAATTCACTTCAAATTTCAAAATTCAATAGTAATTTTTAGAAACATTTATTTTTCAAAAGCCTAGTTGCATCTACCAGGTCTCTTTAAATCACAAATTTTCCAATAAATTTTTGATTTTTTTCTTGCATTCTAACTCAAAAATTCACTTTAAATTTCAAATTTTCATATTAATTTTCAAAATAATCATATTTCAAACCTTAGTTGCATATACTAGATCCCATTGCTTCTTGAGGTATCAACTTACATGCTTGTGAGCTTCATATCCTTTTTATGTAATTTTTAGTTCATTATTTTTAGGACTTTACATTTCTTATATTCAATACTTTCCTTATCTAGCACTTTTCCTATTATAAATTATTGCAAAATATTCAATCAAATTTAAAATTGTGTTCTTACCTTAACAATGGCCTAATACACTGGTTTTGATGAAAATGATAAAAAGAAAATTCAAGAACTCTTAACTAAACACCCTAAAATACAAGACAACATGCTTAAAATACTACAAGAAGAAAAACAAAGAGTGAACAATGGTCAATATTCTCAAACCATAGAGCAACTAGTTGCAAATGACATTACATGGGAAACTATGTATCAACAACCCCCTATAACATCCCAACCTACCTCTATGTCGCTAGCTATAGCTAGTACATCTTTGTCTCCTAATGTGGAAACCCTTATGCAAGAGATAAGATCTCTTCAATCCAAGATGCTACATATTGAGCAAAGTACCTCTAGACCTACACAAGATTTGAATTATTTTGCTCTACTGCATACACCATCAGCATGTCACATTGCTTCCACTCTTTTACCACAAGGTTTTATTCAACCCAAGCTTTCTCTATATGATGGCAAGGGTGATCTAGAGACACATTTGAGAGATTTTTATGCAGCATGTTTGGACTATGTACCAAATGACTAGCTACCTACCAAGCTATTTCCATGGATCCTAAAGGATTATACATTATAATGGTTTTATAGTCTACCAAATTAGTTGATCAATACTTTCAATCCTTTAGCTGACATGTTCCTAGCTTATTTCAGCATTAACATTGGTGATAAGGTTTCCAATGCCCAATTGCACAATAGAAACAAAGGTCAAATGAGCATCTCATAAATTATGTCCTTCGATACAAGACTATTTTGGCTAAGATGAGTAGCCTCATGGCTGATCAAGAGTTACAAGATCTCTTCAAATAAAGTTTTCTATCAACTTTACATGAATCATTTATTTTCAAAATATTCTCTTCCTTCAATGAATTATGTCACACACTAAAGTAAAGAGAAGTCAAACTAATTTCAATGGGAAAACTCAAGTACACAAGTATCTCAAAAATAAAAAACAAGAGTAACAACAAAGTCCCATATAAATTCAAGGTCAATGATACCAAGAGTTAGAATCAACTAATAGTTAATTCAGTTTTTGAGCCCCCTTGGCATGTGGTTTTATTAGCACCTCCTCAGCAAACCATTACCAATCTACCAGTTACTCCAGCCAAAGTTTTACAATAGCTATTAGAATGTAACATCATATCTCTCCCTCCTATTTAGGAAGTTTACCTAAAAAATCCTCTTCCATGGGGATATGATTAGCATGAATTTTGTGAGCTTCATAGGGCACCAAGCCATATAACAAATAAATGCATCAATTTGAGGCACAAGATACGTGATTTGATAGATGACAATTATATTAATCTTGGCACTTCAATTGAGCCTCCTCAAGCAAAGCAAACATAAGATAAAGCTTTGAAAATATTCTCAGATCCCTTTCCACATCATTCTAAATAAGATATATGGGACACATCATGGGCTCACCATTCATATCATGCACATCCACCACTAGATACATATAGGGCACCTTCAATTGAGACACATCCTTTGAGTAACATGATTGGTGTCTATAATTCTAAAGTTCTAGCTAGACCTTCCATCTCCTTAGATTAGGAGATCATCGAGGATGATTCAAATTATCATGCACTTTTTATCAAATCTTACAATTATAATCATCCTATTCATGGTGTTCTCTTAGATAATGGATCTAGCGTGAACATGTGCATTATGACATTATTGTAGCATTTGGGATATTTAGAGTAGGATATTACCCCAATGAACATAGTTATCAATGGAGTTATTTGTCACATATAGAGTTCATTGGGTGAGATTGTACTTCATTTATAGGTTGGTCAAACACATGTGGCCACACCATTCACTACTGTTCCCAATACAGGAGTCTTTGATATGTTACTTGGTCGATCATATATTCAAAAAATTCTAGCATTACCTTCTATAGCTCATAGATGCATGAAATTAATTCATGCTAATCAGGTTGTTATAGTTGTTGGTGTTATATATGAGTTACCATTCCCGACTTCAGAGCCATCTACTATTTTGTAGTCATTAGTTTCATTTTTGCCACCAGTTTCATTTTTTCCACTAGTTATAGTTCCTCCTCCACTCTGATTCATACATAGTTGAGGCATCCATCACCAACACAAAGATTTCATACACCTCTACATCTTCAATATTCTAGATATCTACTTGCTACAGTGTTCACACCTAGGGAAATATCATTGATATCTCATGCATCTACTCACATAGCACACGTTCAGATAGCTTGTCCTACTACTAGATGGGTCTTTAAGAGCCCTATAGTTACATCCACTTATTAAAGATACAAGGGGACCCCACACTTAGTTTATACTTCAAATATTTTAGATAATTTACATCATATACATATATCTTTCAAATTCACAATCTTAACATTTCCATCATGTTTCATGATCTTACATGACTCCTCTCCTTGATATAGGACACCATGATAGGGAGTCTCCCATGAGACTCATCAATCAGTATCATTTCTCCTCAATTTTACTTGTACATAGTTTTTTATGCTTTATTTTACATAGCTCAAAAACATTCAAAATACAAAAACATTCAAATATGTCAAAATACCCAAAAAAAAATTGATTGTATGCATTATCCATGTTTTACATTTCAACTACTATGTTAGACTTACATTTGTTGTTCTATTCTATTGTTTGTCAATTTATCTATATTACCATGCTTCACTTGATCTTCTTTGAGTGTGTGTAGTGACATCCAGATCCTTGATTGCTTCACTTCACCCATTGAGGGTGTATCCTAATTCTACATCGAGACCCACATCAATATACATAACCACTAGGGGCATCTTCTACATGACTACATCACTCAGGTTATGTCATTCCTACATCACACACTCTAGTTATCATGTTGATGTACATTACTTACTAGTTTACATAGATTACTCTATCGACACTAGTATATATCACTCATGTATATTTAGCATATGCCTAGTCTTTTAATAACATGTCTTGCATACTTTCACTTCTTTATTTGATTAGTTAGATGTGATTGTATTTCCAATCTTTATATGCTTTCCTTTCTTGCTTTCCGTAGCTAGATTGATTGCATTTCTTAGTTTTATTTTTATTCCTTCTATGTTCCTTAGGAATTTTTTTAATTTCCTTTGCTTATATTAATGTGTGTACTTTAGGACATTTGCCAATGCCCTTTACTTGTAATCTTCTATGTGATTATGGATTTCATGGCAACTTTGATTATTTTCAAATGTATGTGTTTGTGGCATTTGAACATGCCTTGTGTGCTTGATTTCTAGTTTGAGTTACATGTAAGCATGTCCCTTGTTCACTTGGCCCATTGGACATTCTTTTACACTTTTTTCTTCTTGCCTTGTGTGTTTTTTGCTTATTTGCTTCTCATTATTTGCAATGCCATGATCCACATCATGCATTATCTTGTTGTATTAGATGCCATGATGGAAATTATGCTCCATCCCTCCTTACCAAATAAAAACTAACGAGACTTCTAGTTCTAAATTTTAATTTAGTACATTACACATACCATTACATTGGTATATCTATCTAGGCATACCCTTGTTGATCTAACAATCTCTTTTACAAACTATGTTATATCTTGAGATATATTACTAATTATTATTGCTATATCATGTATTTTTTAGCATAACACACTTGTAGGGATATTTATTCTGAGGATAGTCATTGCAGGGTCTTCATTCCTACCCTCAAAATACGGGGAAATCAACAAGGGTTTTATCATAGAGATCAGAATATCAATCAGCAGTCAAACCAAGTAGAATAGACCATAAAAATAGTGATGATTCTAGAAAAAAAATTCAATTTCAATAAAGGATAATAGTGTTGGACATGGATAATAACACTAGACACTAGGGTGTCCTATTTTTGGTGCTCCTGTCTAAATAGTATAAAAACTAAATTTTCTAAAAGAAGGCAGAAAGGTAAGTTTAACTATAGTTTTTCACATTTAGACCAATTCAAAATCAACAATTTTTAGTACACTTTTGCTTAGAGAATATAGATATAGGAGGAAACATGTGTAGTATGATGGCTCTCACCATTAGTTTCAAATTGGTAGTTGGTATAACTTCCAAATCAAAATCCATGTCCTAGACACCAGTGATTGGGGTAATGTGCATGACACATTTATTTTCTTATCTTTTCAAGTTTAGCATTACCTAGGCATTCTCAGCAATTATGTTCCTTATTCCATATATAGGTGGTTGGAATCATTTTGGAGTGGATTTCATACAAATCTAACTTCTAAATTTTAGAGTGGCTTTCATACAAGCCTAATCTCCATCTTTTAGAGTGAGGTAGTTTTCAGCATACATTCAACTATTCATGCTAAAATTATCATATTACAAACCATTCATGTGTTTAAGGAGCCATATCATTAAGCACATATTTTATATTAGTATTAATTTATAATTTCACTTCATGAGGCAATGATGGAGTGAAAGGGATATCTCACCTTTGTATTCTTGAGCCACCTACTCAAAGGGATTAGACACATAGTCTAAACATCGATCAACACATGCATGATCACATAGTTTCACTTAATGGTTGATGATGGAGCCAAAGGGCCAACCTTTACATTATGGATCCACTTTTTAGGAATTGAGCACTCAACTTTGTTCATGATATTACTCTTGGTATAGCACACATCCAACATCACTCATCATCACAATAGGTTTTGTATTGGTTTGCATACCTGGTGAGGTGTATTCATTCCTTTCTCTTCTTATCTCTCTTACCTAAATTTATATGTTCTCATTTTATATATAGTGTATCCAATAAGAGTTAATTTACTCTTTTTTTTCTCTTGTAGATTCACACTTCATAGTGTGCTCTCTATGCACACCCAGCATCACACAGCTTCATGAGTTTCACCCTTGCAATTACTTTCAGGTATGTTTTCTATATTTCTTTTATCCTAGTAATTAGCTTTACTACATCATTAGAATAAAGGGGGTGCAAATTTAGTCATATAAAATGTGACAATTGGTAACTTGAGTATGACTTCTGACATCCATCCCATAAGTCCCTCCTCCTTTCTTTCATGACCCTTCTAAGAACCTTTTCACTGATTCCCAATCATCCATAGGATTTCAAGACCTCATCCCATCTTATTTGGGGACCCTTTTCCATGATTATTTGATCCCCCTAGGTCCTCTACCCTCCAAATAATATCATTCAACTTGGACTATAGCACTAGACCCTAGGGTATCCCCTTTCCAACACTCATGTCTATAAAATCCCATTCAAGAAAAAATCACATTTTGAGCCCAGATTACCATTTCTTCTTGATTCCTCTTCTTCATTATGTTTGCCTAGCATGATTGCATTTAATCCATGACCAACATATCCCCATAAAATCCCATTTAAAGTTTATTTATAATGGGTTGGAAAATATTACAAAGTAAACAAGAATACAAGCAAGACAACTCAAGCATATTTCCCTATTCTCTGCATATAGTCATCCAATACTATTTCTAGATTATTCAATCCTTACACTAGTCCCTAGTCATCTCAAGCACACCCAATTTAGCATTTTTCATCTTCATACACATTATTTCACAAAGCACATTAATTGGATAATTGCATATGGCTTGATCCCTCTTCAGAGTATTGGTATGTAGGTGCATGCCCACACAAGGGGTGTGGAAACATGTTTAATTAATCTTACACAAACTAAAACCCACCCCTTCTTTCTCAAATTTGGTCAAAGCATAATGGATACTATGTTTTGAAGACAAAATTATCTCTATAAGGAGCTCTATCAACTTTTAGCTATTGAAACTTCATAGGCAGGGTCATATAGACCTAACGAACAAAACCCAAAAAGTTAAGATCTTTAGGATAACATGCTAGAGGTGGATGATAGCATTGGAAACCAATGTGTCTTATTTTTTATGCTCTTATATTTTCACTAAATAAATTCCAAATATTTATTTGCAATAGTGTCTCAATCCTTCATAATCAATTTTAGCCTTTGTCTCAATTGTATCGGTTAGTTTCTAGCTAAGTATTGTTTTCTTAACCTTATTACTATTTTTTAAAAATATCAAATTGAAATCAAATTATACAAATTAGTAGCTTCATTATTTCACATTTATCTAATCATTTTACTACTCAAAACCTTTAACTAAATTAGGAATAATACACCAATATTCCAAAAATTGTTAATTCAATTTACCGCTAGTTTCTTACTTTGTCTTGTGTATTTAAGTTGTTTATAAATGAATGAATTACTGTGTTCAAAATTTTTTTACGTGCATGTTAAGAGACCTAGAAAAGTATGGAAAAATGTTTTTTACCAATATATTTTGACTCCAAATCATGTATAAATGTGTTTTCCTGCTAGTTGATCACCATACAATGCTTTAATAATGAGTTCCAAGTGATTGTAGGTTTTATAATGTCAAAGAAGCTCATTTATAAGTTGACTATGTAGAAGGCATAATAAACCTAGAAGGGAATGTAAATTGAAGGTTTGCTTCATTATTTAAATCTCAATATTATTTGAAGGTGTCTCAATGTCGGATAAGTAGTGTACAATTATTTTCTAACGTAGTTTGGGTAATTTGGTGATTTTGTCATGATCTTCGATAATCTAATGTACAAGTTGTGAGAATCATAGAACTAAGAAAGAATAAGGTGAATAAGGAAAAAAAATCTTTGTAATACAAAAAATTCTTATGTTTTTCACAACAATATGTATTAAAATCTGACAGACTAATAAAATGAATAAAAGAGGAACTCAAAAACATAACTATGCCTTCATATTATGAATATACCTTTGTAGACCTACTCACATACTTCTGCATTTTTATACACAATCATGGAAAAAGTGCTTGAAAACATATATAAACACTCACTTTATATAAGACAACAAACAAACATATATAAAGGAATTTTAAAATCCTTTCCATTTAAGGAAATCCCTTTCTTCATTGATCAAAACATCAACCAGTATTATATGCCTATGGTATAAGATTAGCACATTCTGGAACAATATGGATACAAGCAAAAGTGAAGGTAGAATTTGAATTATATGAATCAAAATCATAACTTCAAGAAATACACAATCAAATATGTACTTTATTTATAAATAAATTAAACATGTTCAAACAAAATCAATTACAAGACTAAAAATTGTTTATCAATGTTAAAATATATTTCTATATAATTGTTCTATTCACATTTTGAACTGCCACTATCATTTGATGGATTATATTCACCATTAATTTCATCATCTACAACATGTGTATAAAAATATAGTGGTTATGTTCTTTAAATCCTTCACCTCAGTTGGATGAGAGTAAAATATGTGTTATAGGAGATTTTGTACCTATTCCACAACGTTTCGTATGGAGGGGATAGACAAAGCTTGGAAGCATCAAAGTGGTTATTTCAAATGTTGTATAGTTTGAAATGCACTTGGAATGGTAGTTTCACACCAATGAGTATATTTTTTACATGATCCAAATGCACATAGACATCTATATCATTAGATACCTTTTGGCAAGAGCTTCTCCAAGAAGGGCCTTGGATAGGTTGGAATGGTACCAAGAGTACCCCACACATCAAGAAAAATGGTAATGTTTTATGGTCATTCATATGACTACTGTATGTATAAATCAGTGTTAGTCATATATATGAATTCCACATACTCATAACTTGCCATTGGAATGTCATACGAAGGATATACCATGTTGTAATTCATGAGAACATTCATCCATTGTAATCCATTAGACTAATTGAAATTTATAGTTCTTCCAAGACCTATCCAGTTGATGAAATTGGCCACCACACATGATATTTGGTGTAATGTTTGTCATTTCACATTTAGGTCCTCTATTATATTTGTTTTTTCATATGAATTTTTGGAATTCCTCTTGTGTTTCCAAAACACTCCCCATGTTTGGTAGTATTAATTCCACCTACCACACAAATAAAAAAATTAATTAGTGATAATTTCTAAAAAAAACACAATTATATTTAATTATTCTGCATGTAGTAATAAACATAGTTAAATGTAATAGATAATGATTCAAATGAATAATAAAAGAGTTTTGTGTGTGTTTAAGTTTCTCTTGAATGGTACATAAATTTCTCTTGTTCATGTCTTGTTTCAATAAATCCCTTGAAGCTCTAGGCAGGCCCATGTGTGTGTAGGTGTAGTTTTAAATAATGGACTGTAGCTTATAGTCAATAAAGTATAGAATTACATTTATAGGAAAATAGTTGTAGTGAATAAAATGAAAGTCCCTGTACTTTTCCCATGTTGGCAATCTTAATTATGTAAGTGAAAAAATCAATAAGAGATAATATGTCTAGAACATATGCTTTTTTACCTATGTGTTGATCTTGTTTTATGATTTTTATTGATATATAAATATATTTGAATCCTTTATTTGGTATTATGTAACTTGAAGTTACAAGAACTGTGTTTTAACAAAACTGTAACAAGAATGTTGGGAGAATTTGAAAAGAAACCCTATCTAGAAAGATAGTATGTAATTTGAGTGATAACTCAGTTAGATCCATTAATGAGTAGTGATAGTTAAATATAAAAATTGTGTGTGTGTTTCCAATAAGAGATAAAGGTTGAAGAAAATAATTTTGTGTGTGACCTATTCCTAAGGGCAATAACTAAACTTGTGTCTGAGTCTTTACTAATAAGGTTTGTGAAATGACAGAGAAGATTAAGGGATGAAGATGTTAGGGAGGATCAATATGATGAAACAAACATGTGAAGGAGATATTGAAAGCATCAAGTAAGTCATTATACAGTCAAAAAAACTCTTGTTATTTTGTTATAGTCAGTCTGTATGTATAAAACCCTATCAAATCCATGTATGGAACATGATTAAAAGGAAACCAAGCAAAGTTTGAGTTTGGAAAAGGTGGAGAAAAAGTATAAATATATTTCACAGGTCATTTTAAGGCTTTAAACTCAATAAATAATCAATAAACCTATTTAGATCCCTCTCAGGCCTACACAGACTACAAGAAACCCTAGTTTAGGGCAAAACACAAAAGGTAGAAAAGAAAATGTTTTAATTGATGAAAACTCTTAATTTTTTTTATGTTGAAGTGTCTTAACATGATAAAGGATACTATGAATGTTATATATATTTACATCCATCGTACATATGAATTTTGAAGATTGTGTGTAATATAGAAGCCTATAGACATAATTAGGATTGTGTAGGTGTTGGAAATGGTATCTAGGAAGTGATTTAAGACTTAAAACTTCATAAGGAGGTGTAAAACAATATAGGGTGGCATAATATGTATTAGGTATCTCAATATAGAACTATACTTTTCTGTACAAAAGGAAAAAATAAAGAAAAAAGGTTACTAGATGATAAGTGAGGTTATGGGTATGAGGAGTGTAGAAGGTAGTTGAGATTGTGAGAGAGTATGAGTAAGATGGAAACAATTTTTTTGATCTTAAAATAGGTTATCCATGTTAAATATTATGCACACAAGTCCTAAAACAATAAATGGAATGAGTTCGGTGTTGAGAAGTAAGGATTCTAGTGAAGGTTAGTGTAGCAGGAGAATGAAAGAGAGTGAGAAGGAGAGTAGAATGAGTTAAATAGATCAATATGAGGGTTTAAGGGAATTTAAAGGTAGAGTATAATAATAGAAAGAATCTTAGAAAAAATGATCTTGAATGAAAATGTGGTGAAATGTAGTGAAAAGGTGTTGGATAAGAAAACGCTTGAAATAAAATGTTAAGTCACGGTATAACATCCTTTTGACCTTGAAAAATAATATCATAGACCTCATTGGTAGCCTTAAGGGCCTAGAAACAATCTCCCTTGACTCCCAAACTCATAGTTCCTTTTTTATTAGAATTTTAATTTTTTTTGTAGAAAATAAGGTTATTCTAAGTTTTATATCTTTCCTTTTAGTATCGTGTATGTCCTTTCTCTACTCTCAAAATGTCATAATTTCAAGGATATATGCCTTATATCCCTCAAATTTTAGGTTGATTGAAATTAGGAGGTATCCCATACTCCATCACATGTCATCTTTGTACCTTGTCACTTATCACCATTTTTACTACCTTCCACTGTGATTATACCCCTATTTTGATGCTCATATTCATACTTCACTCCACCGCCACCCTTTTTCATCCATCCATCTTTCATCTCAAGGACTAAATCATGTGAGGATACCTATACCCACATTTTAATAGTTATAATCCATAAGCTTATATAGGATGAACCTATTTAAGTCATGTATGATGCTAAGAATCCTAACTAGAACCTAAAGCCATTAATTTGGCATACTATAATAGAGTTCTAAAAGGCATTCCAATGAGTAACTAAAGAGGCATCTTCAAAGGTAGGTATAGGTGAAAAAGGGAAAGATTATGATGATTTATAAACAAGAACATAACTTCAAATGAACACCATAACTTGTATTAGAGTATTCACCTCAAGTGGAACATTTAGACTATCTCAGTTTGTACAATGAGAAGAGCCAAAAATATTCTTGACAATTGGATTGTTTAAAGAGATTCAAAGCTTCTCCTAAGAAATGATGGATAAGGAGAGGTATCTAGTTCATTATGAAGTTTTTAAAATGTATCATTGGATAGATTACCCTTATATCAATCAATCCACTCTCTTGTATCATGTAGATCACATAGCTACAACCACCTAAATTAGCCTAGGCTTGGCATAAGAAGGAAGTTGAGTAGAAGCTATCCTTCATAAGATTGTTATGGTACTGATATAAAGTCCTAGGTGTGAGTAACACTAAAACAGGACTATTAAATAAAAATATGATAATTTAACTCACTCAATAATTCCTAATATAGAGGACAAATACATATGATAGTACACTATATCCACTTACAACTAGCTTGTGAAAGTAAAAAAAGAAGGCTGCAGGAGGTAGAGTTTGCAACCACCATGTGCATTACAAATAAAAGTGAGGGATGAGAGGACCAAATGTAGAATTTATATCAATGGAGTGACCATTTAATCCCATTATAGGTCTATTTCTCCCTCCTTCACTATTGAGACTTAACCTAAATGAGCCTTTACAGCTAGGTCTTTGTTGTCTCCTTACTAAGTAAGCAAACTGATTTCATATTGGTCAAGTCAATAGTAATTGAAGTATGCTTTTAAGATAATAAAACCTCCATTATACCACATGGAGATGAAGAGATTTTGATGGCACTCCTTTGCTAAAACTTGTTCTTTGTATGCACCTACTGCCACTCTATTTGTCTTGATTTAAAATTAATGTTTATGTGATGGAGGTTAGTATATTAGGTAATTAGTGACAAGGATGAACTCATAGAGATAATATAAAGACACATATTCTCTAAAAAGTCACAAGACACTAGAATCAAGAATTTCTAACCCCCTCACCCAACTAAGAAGGCAAAAAAGGACACTTATAGGCTAGTCATGGTAGATTTGAGAATAGGAATGCACTGTTATTATAATGGCTTAGAGGCAAATAAAAATAAGAGGATATTGGTACTAAATTTTAACTCATTAGTATATATTAGACCAAAAATAAGGGTATATTTGAAAGCAACTTCATCATAGGAATGACTAAGATCACACTCTAGCAAAATCATGCATAAAGAGAAGGTGCAAAGTTTCAAGGGACTCAGTCAAGAAGCCTTGAGTGAATACACAAATACACATGGATTCAAAAAAGATAATGAACAAGTATGGAATTCAGATAGAGAGGAAGCTATTGTGATAGTTTTTTGTCTATCAAGTCACCCATAGTGGCCTCAAATTCATCATATCCTTATGCTCAAACACAATCGGTAGGAAATAACTAGTTGAGCCAAAGGAGTTAGTTGAGGAATTTATAAGCATATTTAGGAATTTAATTTTGAATGAGATGCTCCTTGTAAAGAGATAAATATAACCACAAAAACCTTCTCACTCTCAACTCATAGTCAATTCAAGGAGTCCTACATAGTCATTAACTTTTTGAGTCTGTCTATAGGTTTTTTTTGATTGATGCCCCTAATGAGGTGATATAACTCTAATAATTGGTAAAAAATACCCTCATTGACTAATTGAGCTCCTCATATATTCACACTTGTTGAGAAGATAGGTGAAGTTTCCTCTATTCTATATCAAACAGAGGACAATCTAGAAAATAAAAGGACTATAGTTTTAGTATGAGAATGATAGGGGGATGAGTTAGGGATTGTTAAAACATTTCATAAGGTCATGGAGAGTGAGTTAAAGAAAAATAAGCATGAATGAGGCCTGATAGTATTGATAATCTAAACATGGTGGTTTAAACCCATAGAAGCACACTCAGGCCTACTAGGCCTTAACTAGTCCTAAAGTCCAATTGGAGGGATAATCTCATTTATAACACTAAGTGAACCCTTCAATATGTTTGATCATATAAAAGGAGAGATATTTATTTGGTTTGGATCCATTGGCATGTGGAGGAGATTACAAGTAAGTCATTTCTTAGCTTAAGAACACCTGAGGCTTACTCAAATTGCACTCCCAAGCTTAAGAAGCCAACTTCAAGAGCTCACATTGGTAAAAAAAATTAGCATGGAAACCCAAGGAGTAGGGATATGTTGAAGAGAGTCATAAAAATGTTTATAGTGGAATTTGTTCATAGGTTCAACATCAGGCTTTTATGAACAAATGCTAAGATTCAAATGAGCTTAAACCCTATAAAACCCTTGGTTATGACCTGATTGGAAAGAAATGGTTGTAGATGCATCCAACAGGGACAATATGGCCTATAAATGGTTTTTGGATTGAATAAGACTCTCTTAAGATGTATCCCATCTAGTTTGATTCTACCCTATTTGTATTTATAGGGTACATAACATGTTTTCTTGACAAATTTTTTGTGTTTTACAAGTTAAGAGGAGAGTTGAAGGATGAAAATAAATTGGGAAGGTCAATTAGGACCTAACATAGCTCCTCATATCCATATCTTTATTTAGACAGGCACACAAACACCTCTAAAAAATCCTTCAATTCACGCAATCTATGGAAGACAATGAGAATGGAAGGTGATCACCAAGTGAGAGGTGATAAGTCTAATTGGGAGGTCTTTTAACATCTACCTAATGGATTGGGGTAAACATCTTGTCTATGTTTTTGAAGTATGTGTATGTCATCAGTATGAAATACTCATAGTCTTTTGTTAGTGTAAGATCCTAATGGGTTTGTTAAATTACTTGAAAAAATTAACAAGGAGCTAGATAAGTTTAGCTTCCATGGTTCACAACTAGTGCTTTTATTTAGGGAAAATATTCAGAGATGTTGAAGAGTAATATTATTTTTTTATATAATATTTTTATATTTAATTTATGTTTAAAACAATGGCAAGCTTTAATGCATTCCTCAAATTAGCTTTAAATATCATTTAAAAAATCTTTAAGAGATAGTACATTTATGGAATATGTTACCACATATGGGAAGTCTAAGAGAACTATTCACCTTCAAAAAAAGGTATTTATTTTTTGTTAAATTAATTTATTGTTACTATATGCATTTATTATTGTTGTGTTATCATTGAAACCTATAAAGTGCTACAATCAAGATGCATTATCTCTACTATGTCCAACCCTATTTTACTTTTCTACCCTAATAACATCATCATCCTAGACTTGTCATTTTGGATTATTATTAGGTGTGTTTAGAAAAAGTGCGGTCCCCTACAAAATGCTCTGATGTCTATGTCTATTCATATTTTCTATAAAGTCTATATGTCTATGATTAGAAGTTTCATGCCCATCCTACATTTTTTGAATAGATGAGGCATTAGGTGTTGTGCGTTCGATATCACCCTACTCTGCACCTTATTGTAAACATGTTCTATATAGTTTTATAAAAATTCCATTTTTTATATGCTTCTATCTACTTCACAACATCTCTCAACTCATGCTCTGCATATTAGGGCATCAACATCATCAACTCCAGTAGTATATAATATCTATTTATAAAATGAAAAGCATCTAGTTAGAAATGCCAAAAAATATGAAAAACATATGATTGTGAGTAGTTACTATAATTACACTATCAACCTCCCTCAGTTGGTTTTCAATGTCAATTGCTATATTTTCTACAATAGCTTCTATTGCATGACTTGATCCTTGCATATAAATATCTGATACAACATGCATTTTGGTGTGTAAAACTTTGACATCCATGCCTTCTTCTCCCTCATTTTCAATTTGAACTCCATTATCTTTGACCTAGGAAATGAAAATGTATTACACAAACACTGTCACCTCATAGTTGTAAATGCATACATTATGGGGCGGGGAATAAAACTTACATGGTACTCAACATCGATGTTGTTTATTTTCTCATTAACACCATGAACTATGGATGTATCCTATATAATTACCTATGTTATCATATAGATCATCAAGTCCACCTTGACCACATGCTTTCAAGTGTATCTTTAGAGTGAAAATGACCAATTGCATATCGACATAGAATGCATTACATTGAATACACAATAATGCAATGTCTCATCTTTCATATTTTCACCCATGCCATATGAGGGTTGTTATTTTCAAAGGTAACATGAGAATATAGGATCTTTCAATCCCATACCCATGAAATATTTTTAATTCTTTCTACTTTTATGTTCCTATGGAATTTGATGTCCTTTTCTAGGTGGAGCCACCAATAATATATGTAAACTGATGTTGTTAGTTTTTGAATAAACTAGTCCACCCTATGATCTGTAGAAGTCCTTATTGTGATTCAAAAATGACATTTCAAATGGGAATGGTAAGATTATATAGTTGTATTGGTGTCTTTCCAAACATTCAAAAGTTTTTAACAACATCGTGACCACATTCCAACTTTGTATGCCCAATGTTGTTCCCAGTATTTGATAAAAACAACTTGAGAGGAGCAATATCTTTCTAAAAACTTTATGGACTCCCTTGTATCCCTGTTCTCATCATCACAATTATGCATTTTGAACCCCAACTCAACAAACATTGCACATCTTACATCATCATCTTTCACCTTTACTATCAAATTCTTCAACCACACATGACAAACATGTCAAATGCATAAGTAGACCTCACAATCAAATGTCTCCCAAAATAACACAATAGTTATGTATAAGTTAATGGGAAAAGGTGGGGATGGTGTTTATGAACATCCAAATATGAACTACATGATGTGTGTAGGGATAATGATGATGCACCTAATAGCTTTTATCTTTGTACTAACATCATCGACCATGAGGGCATTGATTGTCCATTCAATGTCTTTAAAATGAACTCTTTGAATAAGAATTTTCATCCATTGTCTTATGTTGATAGTGCATGACTGAGACATAATGACCCATGCAATGGGCACACCTTCATGTTTGGAATCAAATTCCAATAGTGTGTACACTTGAAACTGTATAAGAAAAAATAAAAACATTACAATAACTACTATTATTACAAACATTAGAACAACTAATATTATCAATTAGTTTTAAAAACATTGGCACAATACCTTCATTTCATTCATCCCAAACATTTAATCCATCACTAATAATCTATGCTTCCCAAATATCAACAACCATTTTATTTGTTGTGGCAGTTAGATGCCCAAGATGAAGGGTATTTCCCCATCCCCATCAAACTTTCCCCTATGGTATCAGTTATAGAAAAACCACTTATTAGGATTCATCAGTGCCCATTCATGAACACTTCTTTCATCATCAGCATTGTAAATGTATTTTACCTCCTTGCTCAATCATTATTTGTTGTATATGTCATCCTTGCTCATTAAATCATCCCACTATGTTTCACCAATAAATAATACAAGTTTCTCATGCACCACATCCCAGGGTTTAAGGTGGATAGCATAACCAAACATTCCCAATAATAGTAGCCTATGAACCCATTCATTAATTTGGGGGATGATGTAAGGAGAAAAAAAGCATTTATTTCCCTTAAGTTCCTCATATTGTTAGCCATGGAAATAGTTACATTCATTGTATATGTGTCTTACATGATTTTATGTGAGCAACACTTGATCACATTTATAGACCATGCATCATGTGCTAAAATGACAATGAAAACCATACCTTATTATTTTATTATTTTTGGGAAACTAGTTTTTATTTCCTAAATAATAAGGGGGATGGAGTAAGGGGAAAAATATAGTTTAATATGGAATATATATATATATATATATATATATATATATATATATTTATTTATTAAACAATTTACATGAGGAAAATAAATAAAATTATCTTAAAATGGACTAAAGCATATGATTCATGAGCTATAAATTATGGTGTAGGACTGGGATAATATTGCAAATCAAGACCTACATTTCATTTGGTAAAAGGATAAGAGCATCAAAAATAGGACACCCTAGTGTTCAATGTTATAGTCTAGTCCCTACTTCTATTGTCCAAACTAGTCATAGAGGTCTGATCTTTTTGGGTTCTTTTCATTGTCCTTATATTGATCCACCTATGAAATATCCGATCTTGAATATCAATGGAGCTCTTTGTAGAGCTGATTCAATATTCAAACCCTAAGTCTATCTACACACATGATGTAATAAATACATTAAAAGCAAAAGGGGAAAAATTGGGTTAGGGGAAGAATGATTGCATGATCTAGAACCTCTATTTTCCTAATCACTACCTACATTAACCCTCAAGATAGGCTATTAGATCAAATTTAGTTCTCCCTTAGAGAATGTGCATAATCAATGCACACAATAGATGCAAGAATGAACTTTCACATAGGCCCTTCCTTGATCAAGCATGTAAGTCTATGTGTGATGTAAAATACTAAGCTATACTATTGACTAGTTTTTATTATGTAATGTATCAAAGTAGTAAGTGCTAGATATAAAATGCCTTGTGTAGTCCTTTATATAGGAGACTCTTTATTTCTAATTTGGGGGCTTTAATAGCATTTGGCTGACATTAGAAAACTTAAGAAGCTAATAAAAGGGTTGGGACTCATTAAGCAAGGGAAAATGATTATTATAGCTTAAAATGACCTTAGACATGAGTGCTATAAATGGGACACCCTAGGGTCCAGTGTTATAATCCAATCTCAATGCTCATGTCCTATAAGATAGGGACCTAGGGGGATGGAGTAAGCATGGGAAATCTAACCTGGTTGAGGTGGAATGACCATTTGAAAGGCTTGGGATCACTAAGAATAGGTAAAAAGGAAAATCAAGAATTAAATAAGACCAAGATAAGTAAAATGAGAGATATGGATAAATGTAAGTAAAGTTCATATTCTCTAGTCAAAGTCTCTTGTGAAAGGATTATGAAAAGACAAGATATGTGTGGTTTCTTGATCAATTTAGGGTGTATACATTTTCCCCCTTTTAATTTAGTGATGAAATGAAATGAAGTACTAGAGTAAAAGAAACAAAATAAAATGTGTACTTGAACCTACCTATGTAGAAATGAATGTGCTGTAAAAGAGTCCAACTCACTTCTTAGCCAAGGAAGTGGATGGAGAGCTGAATAGTGCCCAGAAAAAGAAAGAATCCCTAGAATGGATGCCATACTGTACTAAATCTAGAAGTAGAATTTTTATGATATGGAGAAGGGAAATTCTTTCCCCCTTTGTTGAATCTAACTGGAATGAGAAATGCTCAAAGGCCCAAAACCAATGTCTGCCCTCTATCCCACATAAACTCATGTAATCTAGAGTATGTGTATATAATCTATATGTTGTGAAGAGAAAAATATGTTATTCCCCCACTTTGAATATTTGAACTATAACTAAGAAATTCTTATAGGCCCAAAACTAATGTCTTTCCTCTATCCCACACAAACTCATGTAGTCTAGGTCTGGGTAATGTTATGACTTAACCACTATAGATGATTGTAGAATCTTAGTGACAACCTGGGTATAACTAGGTGTAATCTAAAAATTTGGTCAATGTGTAAGAAGAGAATGACATGTCTTACCATTCCAACTGTATAATCCTAGATTATAAATAACATGAACATCTGTGTTATGCCCTAAATCTGGTATGTGAGTGATGTGTATGTATAGTCTAGAAATCTATATAACCACATGTGATATAACCTTTCATGCCATGTCTGATGTGCAAAAACTAGAGTATAAAATAATGTGCTCTACATTATGCCTATAATTTTCTATTTGGTCCTATAATTGTTTCATGGTATATGAAGTTGTATGTGTGAGATGTGTAATATGTACATGCCCCTAAATCTAGTATTTGGTCTGAATCTGTATCAAAGTCAATATGAATCCATATAATCTAAACCACTATATCTAACTAGTCTGTGTATTTTTAAACTAAAGGCGTGTCCCTTTGAATGTTTTAAGTAATGTTTAATGACCCATGTAATCTAAATCACCATATATCTTGACCTATCTAAGCTAAATCTGATAATCTGACTACTGGAGATGTATAAACCATGGTGTATCCACCTATAGGAGTGGATAGGCATACTGGGTAAGTGTAATAATTAGGAATAGTTAGAATGATGCCCCATTTTATGGAGAGGTATAATATATATGATAGAGGAAGTTGAGCTAAAAGTGATGACTAGTGGCATAAGTAAAAACAAGGTTGTCTTGTTGTGAGGAGATTGAAAGTTTGTTTGATTGATTAGGCTGAGTTATTTTAAATTTGAATGAGCTTTTGATTGGTTAGGACCAAGTTATATGTTTGGATATAAAAGAGGTATAGAGATGTGTGTGCCATAGTAGGTAGATGATGTAGTAAAGAGGTAATGGGGTATGGGGTTCAAGTTATGGGGAAAATGGTATTTTGCTTTGATTGAGAAACTTGGGTAATATAGGAAATTCGATTGATTCTCAGTTCATTTGTGTATTGACTAGGTTGAGATTTGGAGCTCTAGAGTGAGAGATATATCAAGGAGATGAGCACCTACCATGACCTAATTTGAATAGTTAGTATCCAAGATTGAGGTTGGTGGGGAGATTACCTTGGTGAGTAGCTAAAATGCATGATTTTTACCTATTTAAAAGACTATTTTTGATGTTTTTAGGCCTTTTTGAGTAATCTAGGTTAATTTCCTCAAGTTCCAACACTCCTGTCTAGGATTCAATGCTCTTATCTAATGTTCAACACTACTGTCTAGGTTTCATCACTCTTATCAGGTGCTAGTGTCCTTTCTACAACATTATTTTCCATTAGGGCTAGTTTTATGAGTTTATAATTTATAACCTATTTATTGTATAGCTTGGTTGTTGATTTGGCATGGTTGACTGATATAAATTCTATTTATTGGTGTTTTATAGGGCATGGTATAGATGAGGGAGTTTCATAAAGGCCAGTTGATGGAGACACTGAGATTATTACCTTTGTTAATTGATGAGAGAGATGTGATAGATAGGGTAGTGTTGGGTCATGCGTGTGACCTAGGCACTATGTAGAGGGATAGATATCTGATTACCACCTTATGTGAGAGGTGGAATGTAGAAACTTATAATGTATGGCTTCCTATAAGGGATATTATTATTACTTTGGAAGATGTGTATTGTATTTTAGATTTGGTGGTTAGTGAATGACATGTGACATTACAAGATGACATAGGTGTTGATGTTATTGATCATGCATCCTTGTATTTTGTTAGTGTGCCCTCAAGTATACATCAAAAATAAAATGATAGAGATGTATTATTTTCTATTATTATGTAGTTGAGTGTTTCACATCTACAAAAGTGGTTGGATGTGTTGTTGGCTTCATTCATTATTGTGGATGGGAGTCCAGTGTCGATTGCATATAGGATGCATAGGATTATACACAATATAGAGGTGTATGTCATTGTGTTCTCATGTGATAGGACTATGATTTCCCACTTATATAGGTATCTTTATAGGTTTACTTAGGAGGCATTCAATGGTGGAGTGAGTGCAGCTACTTTATTGCATTGTTAGGCTTATGAGCACATAACGGTTGTGTAGCTGATATGATTACTAAGATAGAGGTGGGAACCTCTATAGCCATATGGGGATTGTTGGACTAGTTAATTAGTTATTTAGTCCCCTAGGGTGGACCATTATAGGTGGGTGATAGATAGATTGGTAGTTGGTGACATCACATGGAGGCCTTACATAAGATTTCTTGGGTGGGCCCAATGATGGAGTGTAATTATGGTATATGAGGGTTAATTATTGGTTACATGACTTTTAGGTTAGAGTGTATGAGTGATTTAAATATGATCACATGAATAGATAGTTTTGGGTACTACAATATGTGTCCCTATTAGTGTGGGTGTAGATGAGGAGTGTACAAACAATAATGAGGGTAAGAGCTTGTGGAAAGCCTATTAAGGCTTATTTAGAACTATGACCTTTGTATGTGTGAGATGTGGCTATAAATATTCCTAACATAGATGATAGTGTATGTGTAGAGGCATATATTACATGGTAGGCTAGGCATCAATGGGATCTACTATAGCATGTTGATGGAGAGGATGTAACTGAGTATGAGGATCCTACATTGATGTAGATGATGGGAGGTAAGTATCAATTATATTTGAATTATGTACAAGTTTTTTCTTATTTTAGTGTAACTTTAAAGTATATATCTAACATAGTGCTGTATTATTTTGTATGTAGGTGGGGTGGGAGGTGCCCAGAATAAAACACAAGATGGTGCAGGGAGTGGAGATGATGAGTACTAGGAGACCATCATTAAGTCAACACTCTCAGAGATTATATGACATGTTCGTAATGATGCTATGGAAGAGGGTTTGATAGAGCATGCAATGGTTACAACTAGTGTTTATGCTCATTTGTTTGATAGAGTATCAATAGCTATAGCTTCATATTTTATGGTAGTGGGAGAGAAAGATGAGCTAAGGGCTGAGATAGATAGGTATAGGATGCCTACATCAAATTATGCATCAATGAGTACAAGGATTATGGATGAGTATATTGAGCTTCAAAGGTGGTATGTGGACTTACATGAGGATCATGGTCAGTTATTGGAGCAAGATAGTCATTGTAAGAGGAATTTAGGAGCTCAAGGAGGTGTGGGGCCATCAAGCACTAGAGTGGACTATGTGATTAGTACTAGAGGAGAGAGTAAGATTGAGAGTGAGGGCATGATGCCCATTCATGATTTATTGTATTTGATATAGTGTATATGGATTTCAAAAATTGGTTATATATATATATATATATATATATATATATATATATATATATATATATATATATATATATATATATATATATATATGGATTTGGTTTGATTTTAGATTCATGCGTATTATGTTATGGATTTTGGAATGGATTGGTATATTTCTTGTAATTTGTTGATTCAGGTGTAGTTGATCTGGTAATAATATTGATTTTTTTTCATATATTTGGTAAAATGGTACTTGGGATATGTGATTTGAATTTTGTTGTTTAGTTTAAGTGTGATGTTAGAATTGATTTATAATCATATTTAAGCTAAAATTTGTTTGTTTTTGTAATTATTAAATTGTTTAGATAAACCAGGTTGGTTTAATGTTAGTAAAATAAGATTTGGCAAGATATAGATTTAGATAGGTTGGTTTTAGCTATGGATAGTTTTGGGGAATTAGGAATGTTAGTTATTAGTACATGGGGATTTTAGATAACACATTATGTGTACTACTTCCCTGAGAGTGGCTCAATAATACAAAGTCTAGCTAGACCTTTGGCTCCATCATTATCCTACTAAGTGAAGCTATTAATTGATGTTAGTATGAATGTGTGTCATATCACTCTATTTTGTATCACTATCTGAACCCTAATGGCTAACTAAACAAGTACCCATACTACTCATGCTATGTAGGAATATGATTTATATCTGATACTATCTATTTTGTACTAGTTGTAGCTATATGTGGAGATTTTACAAAATGTAACTTTATTAGATGGGCCATGGAAACTATGTGCTATGAAAAAGGCTCATCTATCCATAATCGTATACTTTGTGGCCTCTATTGTGATGTTTATGACTGAGTAATAGATTGATGAAATTGAAACATATGATGTGGGTTCATTTAATCTTAATTGTAGTGGGTTGTTGCATGAAATAGGTCCTTAAAAATCTAGCCAAAGTGAATATATCTTTGGAACAATATTATATGATGTGGGTCTATTTAATCTTAACTGTAGTGGATTTCTACATGAGATAAGACCAAAAAAATATGGCCATAGTGAGTATTTCTCTTGAGTGGTACTGTGCTACAGTGCCTTTGACTCTATTGGATATGTATATGGAACTACACTATATAATCCTCTGATGATAGTGTTATATGTAGGTTGTTCTTATTGGACTAGTTTCCAAACCTTCTGAATACATGGAATATGAAATATCCTATGAGGCCCTATCTTAGAACCTGCATTACTTTCATGATGAGTGACTAATGATTCTTATAAAGGAATATCCTAGGATGACTAGGCCGTGGAAAAATGAGGTTTAAGGTTCCATGATGGAGGAGATATTAGTGACCCTATGTAAATGTTATGATGTCATTATCAACACATCTATTAATGTAATCTCTAGTTTCATAACAATCATTATATCTATGTCCACAAATACAATGATAGCTACAATAGGGATGATGTGGTTATTTTTGTAGGTTATGTGGATCTCATCGATGAGTAGAAGGAAATGTGATTAACCTACTATATAATAGTGTTGATAATATGAAACATGGGCTATCCCACTTTGAATCAAACTATATTGGTTCCTTGTTATAGTTCTCTATAGTGCATACTATAGGTTGTGCTATAGAAACTAGTTCTTTGTTCTTAACTGGTTGCTTTTTTGTTTGTGGTCTCCTATCTTGTTGAGGACATGGTGGATGCTAGATGATTTGATTCATAGGCACTGCTATAAAATATAGAGTAATTTGATCAACTAAATCTACCTCAATCAATCCCAATTTCTTTTCCAAAGCTATAACTGTATAACTTAAGTGCCTAAAAGAAGATTCTGTCTGATATAGTAGTTGTTCAAGGAGAGGTTGGTGAAGCTCATTAATAAAGATATGTTAAATCTCTAAAGATAGTGATTTATATATCAATCTTACCATGTAAGTCTTGAATCATAAGATATACTCACTAACTAGCTCTGAAATATTATGATGTAATGTGGCAAGTTTCTCATATGTAACATGAGGACCCATGTTTGTTATTTAATATTTGAGAAATGCCTCCTCTAAGTCATCATATATGTGTAAGGATCCAATATGGAGTAGATGAAAGAACCAATTATTTACTTCCCCCATTAATGTCTACTGGAATAACTTCAGTAGAATCAAAGGACTCGCATGAGATGGTAAAGCCTTTTAAAAGGCTTAAACGTGTATAAATGGATATCTAATTCCATCAAAGTGAGGCAATGATGGGATCTAAAAATGTTTAGGAAATGATGATTTTATCAATGTCTTCAGAAGTGGATTACCATGTAAATCATTAGCATCAATCCAAGACTTATAAGCATTATTTTCTAATGTAAGGAGATGTACTTGGTGTTATAATTCATCAACTGCATGCATCAAAGAGATAATCTCCTGGGATGATACATTAGTATCTTGAAGTGGTTCATTTAATCATTGAATTTGATTATTACTTTTTGCCATGACAATGCTACATTTAGCAATTGGATCATAAAGAGGGGGTGTGCTCACTTAAACCTCGAGAGTAATGGTAACTTTCACCTTACTAGAGGGATGTGGGGTACCATTCTTTTTAGGTGAGGAATGAGAACTAGGTTCTATTGTAGTGAGGGGTGGCTTGGAAGATTCATTGGTATAATTATTTTTTAGTGAATCACATTATAATTGGGTAGAATATGTGATAGTAACATGAACATGTGCATTATTTGAAATAAAATCATGTATAGAAGTAGAAAAAACATTTAGAAGTGCATTATGTTTGAGAGGAGTGAGAGAAGAGTTAGAATCATGAGATGCATTTTCTTCTTCACTATGTGAATAATAATCATCATTGTTCCATGGATTATCATAATTGAAATATCACTCATAATCACTCTCATTTTCATATTCATTGGCATGTTCACTATCACACTCATTATCACTTCCATAATTGTTAGGGAGTGGTGTAAGAGAAAAATGTAATTCCTTTCAAATGTTCAATAGATTATCATTTTAAATTGGAATATCATGTGCATCTTGCTATCCATGGGTGGAATACATGCATTATTTTCATGATAAGTAAGAAAAAGAAAGTTTTCATTTAGACCTTCTTTTGAAAAAGTAGAGTTGAGAACATGAAATGTATGAACTGAACTATGCATTGACAATTTGATTCTATTGCATTTATATTATTATAATTTAAACATTGAAGTAGAAAAATATATAAAGAGATTAGGTTCACATGGAAAAAACTTATCACCAATTAGAGTTTCACTTGGAAGTGCATGACTAAGTTGTTCATGTGGTGCATTGTGCATAGGAAAATGTCCCATTTATCAGAATTATTTTAGTTTGAAGAGGGAATACAAGAGATAGGTTTGAGGGAAGAAGATGGATCTACTTGTACTTCACTATCACTATCATGTATATCATCATATTCCTCATTAAAATAATAGTAATTATCTTCATTATAAATGAAATATTTTTTCACATTTTTAGCTAATGTGCATTTTGCAAATTTGTCCATTCATTGTCATAATTATGAGAAAATTTTAGAAATTGATCTATGGGATGAGAGGGAAGAAGTGCCTTAGTGGCCATTTTATTTCTTTCACCAAAGAGAATATTGAAAAGTAATATTAATAAAATAAATTAAAAAATAACTATTAACATATAGATTTTGAAAATATTTTTAACACTATAAACAATTTGCAGCAATTCCAAAATATTTTTCTAAAAATTGTAAGGAAAACTTGGGGTTTGAGGACCCAGTTTGGAAATATAGAGTTTTGAGCTAGGGTTTTAGAATTTTTGAAAAATATTGCAAGAATTTAAATTCTAAAAATAGTTTTAAATAGAATAAATTCACAAAAAATTATAAATAAAATCATAAATTTGAAGTTGAATTTTTGCATAAAGTAACTACTAATATTGATATTTTGAAAATATTTTTTACAGTACAAACAATTTTTAAAAATTCCAAAATATTTTTCTAAAAATTGTAAGGGAAGGAGGCTTAGGTTAGAAGACCTAGTTTGGAAATCTAAGGTTTGGGTTAGGGTTTTAGAAATTTTAAAAATTATTACAATAATTTGAATTCTAAAACAATATTTGAATAAAATTAATGTACAAAAAGTTATACAAAAAATTTAAAATTGAATTTTTGTACAAAATATGAAGGAAAAACCCTAAGGGTACCTGGATTTTAAATTTGTTCGAAGTAAGTTGGGTTCACCAAATATTTTATTGTTTTTGGAAAACTAGTGTTTAGTTACTAAATAATAGGGGGGTTGGAGTAAGGAGAAAAATCTAGTTTAATATGGAAAAATATAGATTTTTATTAAATAATTCACATGAGGAAAAGAAATAAAGTTATCTTAAAATGGACTGAAATAGATGATTCAGGAGCTAAAAATTGTGGTGTAGGATGTGGACACTATCACAAATCAGGTCCTAGATTTATTTTAGTAAAATAATAAGAACACTTAAAACATGACACCCTAGTGTTTAGAAATATAGTCTAGTTCCTATTGCTATTGTTTAAACTAGTCATAGGGGTTTGAGCTTTTTGGATTTTGTTCATTGTCCCTGTATTGATCTGCCTATGAAATTTCAAAGATTAACTATTGATAGAGTTCCTTGTAGATATAATTCAATCTTTAAACTTTGAGATTATCTACACACATGAAGCAACAACTATAATAAAATCAAAAGGGGGAAAATTTGGGTTATGGGAAAAATGGTCACATGATCTAGAACCCTTGTTATCTTGATTGTTTCTTACATTAACCCTCAAGTTAGGGTCTCAGATCAAATTTAGTTCTCCCTTAGGGAAAGTGCATAATCAATACACATGATAGATGCAAGATTGAACTTTTTCTTAGGCCCTTCCTTGATCAAGCATGTAAGTCTATGTGTGATGTAGAATGCTAAGCTATGCTATTGATTGATTTTTATTATGTAATGTGCCAAAGTAGTAAGTGCTAGATATAAAATACATTGTGTATTTTTTTATATAATGGAATCTTTATTTAGAATTTGGGAGTTTTAATCACATTTGGATGACATTGGAAAACTTAAGGATGAAGCTAAGAAAGGGGTTGGGACTCATTAAGTGAGGAAAAGTGGCTATTAGAGCTCAAAATGACCTTGGATAGGAGCACTGGAAATGGGACACCCCAGGGTCTAGTGCTATAGTCTAATCACAATGCTCTTATCCTATAGACTAGGGACTTGGGGGGATCAAATAAGTATGGGAAATCTAACTTGGTTGAGGTGGAATGACCATTTGAAAGGCTTGGGATGATTAGGAATAGGAAAAAAGGTTACTCAAGAATGAAACAAGACCAAGATGAGTAAAATGAAAGATATATCTAAATGTGAGCAAAGTTCATATTCTCTAGTCAGAGTCTCTTATGAAAGGACTATGAAAAGACAAGAGATATGTTGTTTCTTTACTAATTTAGGGTGTATACACTTATATGCCTTCAACTCGACTAGATAAACTTTCTATACTTGGGCATTAAAAACTTATCTTTTAGCATGTCATGAATTTCCCAAAACTCATAGGGGCCATATAAACACTAGTAGCTACAAGATTGTGGTGAATAAATAAATAGTCATGTGAAGTGAAAAAAAGTGTATGTGAATGGAACATAATAGCATGTGAACAAACACTAGCTTGCAATCTATAGTGTGAGGTGAATTACATGACATATCCATAGGTGATGGTGATCTTTCTATCCTTTCTATTAAAATATGATTTTCTCTTATGATTTTAAACATGAAAATTTGTAGGGAACAATGCCCTTATTGATTCTCTTTTGATGATGTCATCAACTTTGTCCTACTCAACCCAAGAAACCCACAAGTCTTCCTCATTAATGTCAAGAAAATTATCCCACTTGATACAAATGCAATCAAATAGACCCTCACCTGGATTCTATAGTTCAAGGCACATTATTTCTTCTCACCTTTTTGCCATCTATTATAGCCTACAAGGAAAACATTTCATTCAATGAATTAGAAATATACTTTTGGTATTGAGTGAATACAACTTTCCATGTATTGTAGTGGATTTTTTTTATCGATTGAATGTTATTTTTCATTTAATATAATGTGCAAAGGATAATGATTGAA
This sequence comes from Torreya grandis, assembly GCA_037957365.1. Taxonomy (NCBI): domain Eukaryota; kingdom Viridiplantae; phylum Streptophyta; class Pinopsida; order Cupressales; family Taxaceae; genus Torreya; species Torreya grandis. Next base: position 185,042 of record JARHVA010003284.1, read on the forward strand.
TAATGCATACAATTTAAGTATAATTTGGTCCAAATAATATTAAAATTGTACACATCATTGAAATGTGTAGTTAGACTTGTATGCATCAATAAACAAGAGAATACCCTTTTTGGATACATTTCTTATACCTATCATTAAAATATGTTGTTTTTCATGCACTATTACATTTAACCCATATTGGGTCATCCAAGACATAATTCTATTTTATAGTGTGTCGTATGTAAAAACATTAGGAAGTTCATGACACCATATAAATAGTCAAATTAAAGTTTGTATAAAGATATGTTTAAAGTTTGTTATTTATTGAGATAAGTGCAAAAAATATTTAAAAAAAACTTTTCATGACTTCCTTTCAACATTACATCAAGTAGGGAAAGAGAATGGAGAATAGTATGGCAACTACAAATGTGAACATTAGACAATGAGAAAAGTAGAATGGGCACATGTCAGCATCGACAAATATGTCAACCAATGGAAAATAGATCAAAGTATCAAAAAATTCATCCACAATAACATCTAAATTAGTTAGTTCAAATGCATCCATATTAGTTTGTCATATTTCATTTCTTTTTGCCTTGATGATGCTTGTTGAAGATGCCTGCTTGTGTAACAAATCTAAATATTTGAAAACAACCCATACATGAAAGTCATGTCATCATGTAGCTCTATGAGAATACATCTAAGAACATCCCTATCCACTATAAGTTCATGATAAACATCTTAAAAATAAATGTTGATGCACACACCTATTTGATAATGCAAATACAAATATAATCCTAGACTGTCTATTAAATCAATGTAAGAGGCATGATGTAACTACACTTCATCAAATAGAAAAGTTCCATATTTCCATATGAATTCATTTTTAGGATAAAATAACATGTTTTTGATATAAATTTGTCTTACTTTCCACTCATACATAACCAATAAATGCATGTGATGGTCAAATATATCGCAAATAAAAAGCATAAACTGCACATATAAATTAAAATATGAGAATTTAAACCACTTAAGAAAAATATGATAAAAAATATGAACTAAAAGGTTATAAAAATTTACAAAACCTCATTAAAATAAATATAAACCCATTCATAAAACATATCAAAATAAAATCATGAAACCATAGAAATGGATAAAATAGTGCAAACATGAGGTAGTTGCATTTATAGATGATCTTAAGTGGCCTGCACTAACTACATGCATGTTTGTGGGGTAAAAGAATGTTATTTTGATATAATTCATGAGGTAGTTGCATTAATAGATGATATTAAGTGGCATGCACTTGTAGACTAGGAATTTTACTCAAAAGAGGTGGTTAGTATCATGTTAGTTCCAAAATCAAATAAAATTGAAAGAAACACACTAACAAGCATACATCTCTAGGCCTAAACACTACAGGGAGATTAGTTATAAAAAAAAAATGGAAAAAACAAATGGAATGCTAAATATAAATTATCTATTACCTTCCTTGGATGCTCCAAATGGCTTGTTGAAGTGGCTTGCTTGCCTTGTGCTTCAAGAGATCTTCTTCAATGGAGTGTGGCTACCTCCATCTCTTCTTGGCACCTTTGGCTTGTGATGGTTTTTGCTCAATATTTGGGTATTATAACACTAATTTTAATGAATATTTGTAATCAATTCAGAATTATAACTTTGGCATATGAGATCTTAAAATTTAATAGGTAAGGCCTCCTATTTATAGATTTTTGGAAATGGTTAGAATCAACCTGAATCATCCATCTCAAGATGGAGATGTGTAGCTAACGATTAATTTAATTATGTAATTAAAATTCATAAATAATATCATTAATATTTGGGATAGAGGTACAATGAATAGGAATAGAGGTTATTAATGAGGCGTGGAAGGGGTTAACCTTGATAGTTAATACATTTATGGCCTAGGGATGTCTTCCCAAGAAATGATGTCACTTGATGATGCAGATATTCAATATTACTTTTTAAAAATAAATTATTCAAAAAGTTTCATGAAATTATTAATTAAGATCATTATTTGATTTAATTAGATCTTAATCATGATTAAACACTTTGATGCAAACCTTGGCTCTTTTTGTACAAATTAATCAAATTGGTCAAAATGTCTTGTTATTGGCCCAAAATTTAATTGGATTGAAATTGGAAGTTGATGTTAGATCCATTAGAACCATTATTCCATTTATCATGTTGTCAAAAAAAAATTATAAAGGCATGTATCTCATGCAAAATTTTTGATAGAAAATAGCAATCTAGGGCACCCAGGTATAAAATTGGCATTTTGACTCGAAATGATATGATCAAACTTAGATACTTCATAGATTTAATTACCTCATTTAATGATACCCTGGCAAAAATTAGCACTTGAATATGATAGTTTAAACTCTTTAAATACATTTTAGTGTTTTTAGGCCAAGTTGTGCATTTTGGATAGAAATTGGTCAAAATCTTGGTTAGAGGTTATTGGTGGCCAATTTTAGGTGTCTAAAATTTTCCCCTATTCGGGAAGGCATTTTAAGCCATAGGCAAAGCAATGTCTTCTCAAATAATTAAAAATTGCTTGTATGCCAAAAGCCTAATGTTGATTGAAGAACAAAGCTCCAAATGGTTTTTTGGGAAGCCTATGATGATGCCCCCTCAAGGGAGTGGCCATCACATTTGTTGATGGACACTCTCTTGAAATAGAAGAAAGAACAAAGGTGGAATTAACCCATGGTTGAGATTAATTCAAAATGAAAAAATGCTTGCATGCATTGATTTAAAAATTATTGATTTGTCCAAAGGTTGTTATAATCAAGAATAAAAGTCAAAAATAATGATTTGCCCATAGATGGTTATAATCACTAAGATGAACTATATTGAATAAAAATAATTGTGCATAGTTAAGGCTGATTAGCAAGCCTAAATCAAGGATATAACTTGGAATATAGATTAAATATGAGTAGGTGTAAAGTGGTGAAAGAGATGAATAGAAAAATAATATTGATCAATAGAAAAGATTTAATTATACCTACCAATAAGGAGATTCTCATCCTTATTAGAAATGATACAAATATAATGGTCAATGGGTTGATTTTATCAAGGGTGGGATGGAAGGATTTACCAATGTCCCAAGGAGAGACTTTTATGACTCCATTGATTGTAGACCTTTACGAAGTTGATTTTTACTATAACATGTGATGGTAGGTATCATGATAGAACACCATGAAGACTTGGCTAAAATATACATAAGGACTGACTCTCAATCTAATAAACACTTGAAAATAATACGATGATGATAAAAACTATGATGATAATGTTGACATATGAATATGGATGGACTCAAGAATAATGTGTGTAAAGAATCACCCAATGCATACATATAGACTGAGTCGAGGCAATAGTGTTGAAAGAAAACAAACATATAAGATAACAAATAAAAAAATAAACATAAAAACAAAAAATAAATAAACAATTTGAAATAAACAAACAAATAGAAAGCCTGAAAATAAAAGCAAAAGAAAGCATCTTAACAATGGCCATGCCCCAGTAAGGCAGATCAAGGATAACTGAATAGGCTTAAATAGGACAAACATTTTTAGGTTTTTAAAATATTTCAATTATTTTTGGAATTTTTAGGTATCCCGACTCATTAGAGAAAGACAAGAAACCTACTCACAAAATGATGAGAGTGTTTGGCTTAGGTTACTCACAAAATAATGAGAATATATAGAAATGGGGACTAAAGTGACCTCAACATGAATCAATCATGACCTATATAGTCCTAAAATGACCTCAAGTCATAGTAAATCTATCCACACAAAAGGTAGGAGAAAACTAACTAGGTTCCAACGAGTTTTCAAGTCTAGAAAATGGTCAGTCAAATGAAAACAATGTTGGCAAGGTGATACGATAATGCATGGTAAATAAGTGTTGCCTCTAGTTTTGCCATATGTAATTATAACTAGGATACAATAGAATAGGTCAATGATACTAATTTACCCATGGGAAATTATAATTAGTAGCAAAACTAGTGAGACACTGATTTGCCCATAGGTGATTATAATCAGGCTTACATAAACCAACTTTGAGATAGGGTAGAAAATGAAAGATATATTTCCAAATCAATTGTCACGCTACTTTCATAGACTGTCATTGTAAACATGGATTTGATGGATTATTTAAACTTGATTAGAATCCTCTCATAAAAGGTGTGGAAAGAACCAAAGTAACCAAGATCAAAATAGGATTGGGTAGGATGACTAAAAATAGCCTTTGGTCTAGATAAGAATGGAATGATAGGATATCATGGTATTGCTAAATATAATGATGGTTTGATTGATTAGATAGAATGGTAAGAGGGTTTCCCCCAAGTGGTATGGTGAATGGTAAGATATGTGATAATGGCATGGTACATGTTTTTGGCTTGGGTGTGGTTTTTCATTCTATTTTCCTACTGATGGGGAGATGCACATCATGATTATTAAATGATATAAATAGAATAATTAATCATGTTAATTTATATCCCACACCTCATCTAAATAGTTTCTTTGTCAGGACCTGGTTGTAGATCTAGATGTTAAGAATGTTATTGTGATCTTAATTGGTCATTGATTATGATTCCTTTAAACATTAAGATAATGTATCTTTGTAGCCTCTACAAAGGAAATTATGGCCATGGATGGTAAATAAGGACAAATAATGGATGGTAGGTTTGATTGTGAAATGGAATGGTGGATGATAATAGAATGTATGATGGTGGGGAAACAAATGAAGATCAAGACTTTTACTCAGATGTAATGTTGTTGATGTCAGATTCAACATAACTTTAGTTGTGGTGGGGTTGAATAACTTGAAAGATGCTCTTGATAAGAAAACCAATTTTTTTTTGTGGTGGAACAAACTGTAGACACTTTAAACTAGCCACTAATAGCCTCCAACTAGGCTTTTGACTAATTTCTATCCAAAATGCACAATTTGGACTAAAAACACTAAAATATATTTAAAGAGTTTAAACTATCATATTCAATTAATGATTTTGTCTAGGCTATCATTAAATGGGGCAATGAAATTTATGAAGTAGATAACTTTGATTAGATCGTTTTGAGTCAAAATTCTAATTTTACACCTGAGTGCCTAGATTGTTATTTTCTATCAAATCTCTTACACAGGACATGTTCCTTTTTTATTTTATGTTGAAAACATCCTAAATGGGATAATGGTTCTAATTCATCTAACATCGAATTATAATTCCAATATAATCAAATTTGGGGCCAATAACAAGACATTTTGACCAATTTTATTAATTTATGCACAAAAATCCAAGGTTTGCATCAAAGTTCTTAATCATGCTTAAGATATAATTAAACCAAATAATGAGCCTAATTGAGAACTCCATGGAACTTGTTGAATAATTTATATTTGGATATGAATATTGAATATCTACATCATTAGGGGACATCATTTCTTGGGAAGACACCCCTAGGCCATAAATGCATAAAATATTAAGGTTAGCCCCTCCTATGCCTCATTACGACCCTCCATGCCTATTAATTTTACCTCTATCCCAAATATTGATGAGCCTATTTATAAATTTTAATTACATAATTGAATTAATCCTTAGCTACACATCTCCATCTTGAGATGGATGGTTCAGGTTGATTTTAACCATTTCTAAAAATATATAAATAGGAGGCCTTGCCTATTAAATTCTAAGCTCTTATATGCCAAATCTATAATGATAAATTGATTCCAAAGCTTCATACAAATTAATTTTATAATGCCCAAATATTGAGCCAAAACCATCACAAGCCAAAGGTACCAAGATGAGATGAAGGTAGCCACACACCATTAAAGAAGGTCTCTTGAATTAAAATCCTAGCAAGCCACTTCAACAAGGCATTTAGAGCATCTAAGGAAGGTAATAGATCATGTATCCTTTGCATTCTATTTGTGTTTTCCATTTATTTTTATTAGCTAAGCTCCCCTTAGTGTTTAGGCCTAAATATGTTTGCTTGTTAGTGTGTTTCTTTGAATTTTATTTCATTTTGGAACTAACACGATACTAACCACCTCTCTTGAGTCAAATTCCTAGTCTACATAATGGTACAATAACATCTTATTAAATAATGAGAAATGGCCTGTATGCCCAAAAAGAAGATTATGGTTGAATAAAAAAAGATCCAAATGGTATTTGGGAAGCCTAATATGATCCCCCCTTGAGGAAGTGGTCATCACATTTGTTGATGGATGGTCCCTCAAAAAGAAGAAAGAAGAAAGGTGGAATTAACCTGTAATTGAGATTAATCCAAGTGAGAAAGTGCTTGCACACATTGATTTAAAATATTACTAATTTTCCCAAAGGAAGTTAAGAACAAGAATAAAAGTCAAAATAATGATTTGTCTGTATAAATTTATAATATTTTCAAGGGACTATCCATCAATAAATGTGATGGCCACTCCCTCAAGGGGGCATCATCCTAATCTTCCCAAACACCATTTGGAGCTTTTTCTTCAAACATCATCTTCTTTTTAAGTATATAGGCCATTTCTCATTATTTGAGAAGATATTACTATGCCTATAGCTTGAAAATGCCTTCCCAAATAGGGGTAAAATTGTAGAAACCTAGGACTAGCCACCAATAACCTCCAACTTGGTTTTTGACCAATTTTTATTCAAAATGCACAATTTCACCTAAAAACACTAAAATGTATTTAAAGAAATTAAATTTTCATATTCAAGTGCCAATTTTAGATAGGGTATCATTAAATGGGTCAATTCAATTTATGAAGAAACTAACTTTGATCAGATTATTTGAGTCAAAATGCTAATTTTGTACCTGGGTGCCCTAGATTGCTCTTTTCTATCAAATCTCTTGCACAATAAATGTGCCTTTGTTATTTTGTGTTGACAACATCCTAAATGGGATAATGGTTCTAATACATCTAACATCAACTTCCAATTCTAATTCAGTCAAATTTTAGGCTAATAACAAAAAAATTTGACCAATTTGATTAATTTATGCACAAAGAGCCAAGGTTTGCATCAAAGTGCTTAATCATGCTTAAGAGCTAATTAAACCAAATCATGAGCCTAATTAATATTTTTATGAAACTTTTTGAATTATTTATTTTTGGAAATGGATATTAAATATCTACATCATTAGGTGACATCATTTCTTGGAAAGACATCCTTAGGCCATAAATGTGTAAAATGTCAAGGTTAACCCCTCTCATGCCTCATTAAGACCCTTCATGCCTATTCATTGCCTCTTTATTCTAAATATGGATGAGCATATTTATGAATTTTAATTACATAATTAAATTAATCCTTAGCCACACATCTCCATCTTGAAATGGATGGTTCAGCTTGATTCTAGCCATTTTCAAAAATCTATAAATAAAGAAGCCTTGCCTATTGAATTTTAGGATCTCTTATACCAAACTTATAATACCCAAATACATTCAAAATTCATTGCGTATTAGTGTTATAATTCCCAAATATTGAGCCAAGCCAAGCTAAGCCAAACCCACAAGGTGCCAAAGAGGGATGGAGGTAGCCACACTTCATTGATACAAATTTCATGAGCACAAACCAAGAAAGACACTACAAAAAGCATTTTGGAGAATCCAAGGAAGGTGGAGGAAGGCCTTTATTTCATGTTTTAGTTGTGTTTTCCATTTTTCTCTTGTTAACTAAGCTCCCCCTTTGAGATAGGCTTAAGGTGTTAGTTTAGTGTGTTTTTTATTGATTTGTTTTGTTCACTAACACAATACTGATCTCTCCCTATTGTAATATTATGTTCACAAACAGCACACCCCCATTATGTGAACTATGAATTTGACTCAAGAGATGATGGTTAGTATTGTGTTAGTTTCAAAATTAAAATAAAATGAAATGAACACACTATAATAACATCTCTAGGCCTAGTTACTAGGGAGAGCTTAGTTAACAAAAAAATGGAAAACACAACTAAAATGTGAAAGAAATACCTTCCTTCACTTTCCTTGGATACTCCAGAATGCTTGTTATAGTGGATTGCTTGGTTTATGCTCATGAAGTCTGCATCATTGAAGTGCGACTACCTCCAACTCTCCTTGGCACCTTGTGTCTTTGGCTTGGTTTAGATTTACATGGATCAATATTTGGACATTATAACACTAATTCACATGAATTTTTGGAATCAATTCATAATTATAAATTTTTCATGTGAGAGCTTAAAATTCAATAGGTAAGGCATCATATTTATAGGCTTTGCAAAATGGTCAGAATCAACCTAAACTATCCATCTCAAGATGGAGATGTGTGGCTAAGGATTAATTCAAATATGTAATTAAAATTCATAAATAAGCTCATAAATATTTGAGATAGAGGGAAAATTAATAGGCATGGAGGGTCTTAATGAGGTATGGGAGGGGTTAACCTTGATATTTTATGTATTTATGGCCTAAGGATGTCTTCTCAAAAAATAATGTCACTTGATGATGTAGATATTCAATATTCATTTCCAAAAAGAAATTATTCAACAAGTTCCATGGAATTATTAATTAGGCTCATGATTTGGTTTAATTAGCTCTTAAGCATGATTATGAAATTGGATGCAAACCTTGGCTCTTTATATACAAATTAATTAAATAGGTCAAAATGTCAAATTATTGGCTCAAAATTTGAATGGATTAGAATTCAAAGTTGATGTTAGATTAATTGTAATTATATTTCCATTTTAGGATGTTGTCAATGCAAAATAATAAAGGCATGTGTTTGGTATAAAAAAATTTGTAGAAAAGAGCAATCCAGAGCACCCAAGTGCAAAAATGTCATTTTGACTTGAAATGATTGGATCAAAGTTAGCTACTTCATAAATTGAATTTCCTCATTTAATAATACCCTAGCCAAAATTGGTACTTGAATATATCGATTTCAATTCATTTAATGTGTTTTAGTGTTTTTAAGTCAAATTGTGCATTTTGGTAGAAATTGGTCAAAACCCTGGTTGGAGGTTATTGGTGGCTAGTTTTAGGTGTCTATAGTTTTCCCATGTTTGGGAAGATGTTTTAAACCATAGGAAAAATAATGTCTTCTCAAATAATTAGAAATGACCTATATTCCAAAAGCTTGATGATGATTAAATAAAAAATCTCCAAATGGTTTTTTGGGAAGCCTATGATTATGCCTCCTTGAAGGAGTGGTTGTCACATTTTTTGATGGATGGTCTCTCAAAAAATAAGAAAGAAGAAATTTGTAATTAAATCATGGTTGAGATTAATCCAAAATGATAAAATGCTTTCATGCATTGGTTTAAAAATTACTAATTTGCCCAAAGGCGGTTATAATCAAGAATAAAAGTCAAAAATAATGTTTTTCCCATAGGTAGTTATAATCATTAAGATGACCTGGATTGGATAAAGATGATGGTGCCCCAATTAGGGCTGATTAGAAATAATAACTCAAGGATATAACCTAGAATACATATTAAATATGAGCATGCATAAAGTGATGAAAGATATGAATAGAAGAATAAGATTGATCAATAGAAAATATTCAATTATACCCACCAATGAGGAGATGATCATCCTTATTAGTAATGATAGAATTAGAATGGTCAATGCATTGATTTGATAAAGGGTGGGATGGAAGGATTTACCAAGGTCCCAAAGATAAACTGACATCTCCATTGATTGTAGACCTTTGTGAAGCTAGTTTTTATTATAGCATGTGATAGTAGGCATAATAATATAACACCATGAATACTTGACCAAAATATGCATAAGGTATGACTACCAATGTAATAAACACTCATAAACAATGCACCAATGATAAAAACCATGATGATAATGTTGACGTATGAATGTGGATATACTCAAGAATAACATGCTTGAGGAATCACCCAATAAACACATATAGACCAAGTAGAGGCAACAGTGTTGAAAGAAAATAAACATGAAATAAATAAACAAAAAAAGAAACACATAGAAATCACACAAATCAACAAACAACTTTGAAATAAACAAATAAATAAAAAGATTGAAAACAAAATTAAAAAAAAAAAAGCCTCGTAACAATGTCCATGCCCCAATAAAGTAGATCGAGGATAACTGAATAGACTTAGATAGGACAAATGTTTTTTTTATTTTTCAATATTTAAATGTTTTTAAAATTTTGAGGTATCTCAATTTGTTAGAGAATAACAAGATACCTACTCACAAAATAGTGAGATCATTAGGCCTAGGTTGCTCATAAAATGATGAGAGCATGGCTTAGGTTACTCACAAAATGATGAAATAATATGGCAAAAGGGGATTAAGGTGACCTCAATATGAATTAATCATGGCCCACATAGTCCCAAAATGAGTGTAATTCATAGTAATTCTATCCACACAAAAGGTGGGGAAAAACCAACTAGGTCCCAACAAGTTCTCAAATCTAGAAAATGGCTAGTCAAATAAAGAAAATAATGACAAGGTGATGTGGTAATGCATGATAAACAAACAAATGTTTCCCCTAATTTTACCATGGGTAGTTATAACTAGGACACAATGGCATAGATCAATGATACTAATTTTCCCATAGGTGGTTATAATTAGTAACAAGACTAGTGAAACACTGATTTGCCCATAGGTAATTATAATTAAGCTCACATAAACCAACTTTGATATAGGATGGAAAATGAAAGATATCTTGCTAGATCAACTATCACACTACTTTAATAGAATTTCATTTTAAACATGATCTGATTGATTATTCAAACTTGATCATAACCCTCTCACAAAAGTTATGGGAAGAACCAAATGAACCAAGATCAAAATAGGATTGGGTACGATGACTAAAAATAGGTTTTGGTCTAGATAAGAATGGTATGGTAAAATGGAATAGTTTTTCTCTAGGATAATGATGGTCTAATAAATCAAATAAAATGGTAAGAGGGTTTCCCCTAAGTGATAGGGTGATTGGCTGGGATATGTGACAATAACAAAAAGATATGTGACAACAATAAGTGGATATGGCAAATGAAAAGGTATGGTACATGTTTTTGGCTTGGGTGATTGTTGGTTTTTGATGTGTTTGCATTGGGTATGGTAAATGGCATATGATTATGTTGTTATTACTAAAATGGAGATGTAAATCTTAACCAATAAATGATACAACTAGAGTAATCAATCATGTTAATTGCTATCCCACACCTCATCTAAATAGTTACTCTATCAAGAAGTGCTTATAGATTTCATTGTCAAGAATGCTTTTATAATCTTTGGTGGTTGTTGATTTAGATTCCTTCAAGTGTTGAGACAAGGTATCTTCTTAGCCTCTACAAAGGAAAGTGTGACCATGGATGGTAAATAGGGACAAATAATGGATTATATGTTTGTTTTTGCAATAGAATGGTAGATGATAATGGAATGAACAATGGAGGGGAATTAAATGAAGATCAAGACTTTTAGTCACACATAATGTTGTTGATACCAGATTTGACATAACTTTGGTTGTGTTAGGGCTGAAGACTTTTGATTTGATTAGACTGTAGATTAGAAGCTATTTTGATTTGATATTGAACAATGTCTTCATTAATTAGGGAAGAACTTTTATGCTCATCTATTGGTGCCTTGAAGAGTTTTTCACCAATGAATTTGTCTTGATTGTCCCATAGTGCCTCTAAAAAGCTGTCACTAATAAACATTGGCTTTTGACTTTGATTTTATTCTATCACTTTCAAAAAAGTTTTACTAAAAAATGTTGAGTTTAAACTTTGTTTATCCCCTAGTTCCTCTAAAAACGTTTCACTAGGAGAGTGTTCTTTTATTATATGAATGTGGTCTTTCCCTCCTTGCTCTTCTTATACTAATATGTCACCATAGATGCAGTTCAATAAAGTGTGATTTTATTGGTCCCAATCAACACTTATGGGAGATGAAATGTCAATAATATAGCTATCTTAGTTAGTGGTAATGGCCTATGAAATGGTAATGGAATGGGAAGAGGCTGCACAATCCTCATAGAATATACTAGGATAACTTGTGTCTAAGCTTAAGTACTCATCCTCAAAAACCATACAAGGATCATAAATATATTCAAACTGATTTGCTAGGCATGTGTAACAAATATTGTAATAGTCTTGAATGTATTCTAATTCTGACTCAAAAGACTTTGAATCTAATGTTGAGACTAATATTGATTCTGATTCTGATTTTGATGTTAAATATATTGTCAATTTAAGAATAGGACCTAACTCTAATTTTGATTCTTCATCTATGGGTATTGTATTACATTGATGTCTTATTGAATGGTTGGTATTGGACAAGTAATAGCATGTGATGGCATAATGGGCTCTACAAAAACTAGTTTTTCAGACTAGGACTCCTCTAGGATGGGAAAAAGGTCAAGAGACAACTCCTCAAATACTAGCTTATCAACAAGAGGATCTTGAAAAACAAGCATATACTCAAGGTAATCATTTACCCAAAGATAGTTATAATCATTAAGATGTGACTTAGTGAAGATTGGATCATTAGAGTGAGACTCCTCAATAACTAATATAGGATCAATAGGCAATTCACATACGTAAACTTATCACAAGTGGTTGGTTCAACAAAAAATATCTTAGATTGGTTAGTTTTCTTGGCCTTGGTTTCCAATGAGTTGGAAAATACTAGTTTTAAACATAGGTTGGTCTTCAAATGATTGGATAGGTTGAGGTTTTGATTAGATTATTATAGGATGAGGAATGGCCTATGGTTAGATAATAGTAGGGTATTAGGGAGTGTGATTACTCACATGAGATAAAGGATGTAGTCTTGAAATGGTAATGACAGGGTGGTGTGGAGCTTGATTTATTACATAAGCTAAAAGACTAGGTCCTAGAATGATGAAGGGTTAATGTGGATCCTGTTTGCTCACACAAGACAAAGGACAAGTTCTTAGAAGGATAAGTTTGGGGAATTATGGATCATGGTTACTCATACAAGCCAAAGATGAGGTCTTGATATGGAAATGGTGTGATGTTGTGGTCTTGGAATAGAAATGGTATGATGTAGTGGAGCTTGATTACTTGCATAAGCTAAAGCATCCAAGTCCTCTTCATAAACCATATCATCCCAGTCAGTAACTTGATTTGGATTTTGTGGATTTTGATTATGTTCCCTATATGGAGTATTATAGGGAGAATAATAAAATTCCTTAGAAAATCTTTCTCTATAGGGGTTTCTAGTTAGATTTTGTGTGGCCATTCTATTATAAGCTAGATTGCATGTGACTCCACCATAAGTATAACTAGAACATATCTATATAAATGAAAAAATATTTGAAACAAAAAGGTTGAGTTTTAAAAAATCTGAAAAACTATGTCCAAAGGATAAATGGTTCAAACTTGGTCTAACTTTGTCAAAGGTGTTGTATCTCCAAAATGGTTTGAAAGTGGAGTTGTATCTCCAAAATGGTTTGTGATAAAAATTGGCATAAAATATTCTAACGTCAAATGTCTAATGTCAAATGTCATACACACAAAATTTCAAGCATATAAATAAAAACCAACATGTCAAAGGTTTAGGCCAAAGTGTTTCAAACAAGGTCTAAAATAGGAGAGGGAAAAGAGTCACTAGGTCTTTTGTCCAAACATGGAGTCAAAATATAGGCTCAAATAGGGTGTGCTAGAATTTTATCCAAATGGTGTCAAAATATAGGCTTGAAACAAAGGCATGGTGTGAATTTGATTTAATCTAACAAGTTTGGAAACATCTTTGGTGTAAACGAAGCACGCGGAATTAAATATAAACAGGATTAGTTGGCATAAGGCATGAGGCAAAATGATCTTGGAGAAAGGCTATGTTGTCCCAGATAAAGGCACAAATAATGCTGAGGATAGACATTGAACAAAAAAATAATCAATTAATTGAAGTAATGCAACCCAAAAGAGAAAGATTTATGTATCATCCTCATGAATTGAGGCCTAAACAGAAATCAATCAATGTTTTAATCCAAACTTTGACAAGGTTAATTAAAAACTCAACATTAAAAACTAGGATTTGACCAAACAAGCTAGACAAGATTGGAAAACATGACAGAGAATAAACAAGGTCCAAATGGTTGATGTGACATGGTTTGAAACAAATAGTTTTTGGTGTAATGGTAAACATGTCTGAAAACAAATTAAGTATCTTAATGGCGTAAGCATGCTCTCATTATGTTATCAATGTTATGTTTCATAGACTCAAAGTAAAAAATGGTTTAACATGTTTTGGGAAGAATAATGGTACCCTCCTCAACTCAAATACATGGTTTTGACATGGTTATAAACAAAAAATCAGGTTTTAGTCTCAAAACATACTGAGCAAAAATGATCAAAATATACTAAGTATAATCATCCAAATCTTAACAATGTATGGAAATGTGGGGTTAAATAAGCTAGCAAGTTTTTGAATGTTTTTAGGGGAATCAATTACACAATGAATTTCACATAACGATGTAAAAGAAAAGAATTTAATTGGGTGTCCAAGACACTTAGATTATTGCAAAAAGGTCTTGTCCTTTTTTCAACCACTACATCCATCATTTGTTCAATGTAGTGTGATTTCCAAAGTGTGGATACATCTTGTGTGCAATTCCAAAATTAAAAGTTGGTTTAACTACTCAAACCTTTGATCTTAGTGGGAGTGGTTGAAGTCAATGTTAGGAGATGAAACCTTAGGTCAAAGCTTCCCTATAAAACTTGTGGGAGGTGATGAAATCCCGCTCACAAGCCAAGTATATATAAAAATAAATGACTAATAGAAAGACTTTAGGGTCATTTTCAATATCATCCAAACTATTTTGAGTTTTTGGGGAGTGCTTTAGATATTATTTCTATGCATGTTTGCAATAAGGACCTTGCTTTTGATTCAAAAAGTTCCTTAAATGGGATGGATGGAAGTGCATACATGTAATGTCCCTCTTTTTGCCAATCAAAAACTAAGTTAAAAAACTATTGAATACAAAACTTGGACAAATGAGTTCAATTTTAAACACCAAATGAAATTTTGGGTGGTGTTCTTTTGATACCTTGGTCTTAAGTTGTAACTTTGAAAGCATAATTATCAAAGCATTCACTTAAGCATCTAAATTTTTCATTAAGCCCAAAAATAAGTTTCCTAATTTATTTTAAACATTCAAAATATTTCTAAAGAGTATGATTTAAAAAATTTTAAGTTGTCTCTGCAATGCAAATGGTAGTATGTCATTTAGCTTTGAAGCGATTTTAAGTCGGTAGTTATCTGTCTACCCAAAGGCATCACCCCAAAATCAAATGTGTTAGATTAAAAATAATTAAAGATATTTTAATTTTTTTGTGAAAAATCTATGTAACTTGAAGCTAAAATAATATCATATTCTCAATATTTAGAAGAAAACATGTGAGTTTAAAAAACAAATCATAAAAAATGGAGTCCGTATGACCCCAATCCAAGCATTTTAAAATGGCATATTATTTCGTGGGTTTATATTTTTAATAAAAACACAGTGACTATTGATGGTTATACCCGACCGTATATGGTTTCACTTGACCATTGATGGTTGAAAATGACTATCAGTGGTTTACTCAACCATCGACAGTTCCTCTGACCATCGGTAGTTACCTGTGTAAACCTATGAAGATAAAAATCTGGCTAGACCAAATTAGAAAATAACTTAGAAAGAGTTTTAAGCATCCAAATTAAAATTTTAAATTTTCCTCATTCTCTTCTTCATACGTGGGATGTGTCTTGTCCCACCAGGCATGCCATTATGTGAACTAATAATTTTACTAAAAATAAGATGGTTAGTATTGTGTTAGTTCCAAAATAAAAAACAAAATGAAATAAACACACTATAATAACATATTTAGGCCTAGTTACTAGGGGGAGCTTAGTTAACCCCAAAAAAATGGAAAACTAAACTAAAATGTGAAATAAAGACCTTAATTCACCTTCCATGGGTACTTTAAAATGCTTGTTGTAGTGGCTTGCTTGGTTTATGCTCATGAATTCTACATCAATGAAGTGTGGCTACCTCCATCTCTCCTTGGAACCTTATGGCTTTGGCTTGGATTGGCTTGGCTTGCCTCAATATTTGGACATTATAACACTAATTTCAATTAAGCTTTGGAATCAATTCAATATTATAAATTTTTCATGTGAGACCTTAAAATTCAATAGGCAAGGCCTCCTATTTATAGACTTTGCAAAATTATTAGAATCAACCTGAACCATCCATCTCAAGATGGAGATGTATGGATATGGATTAAATTAATTATGTAATTAAAATTCATAAATAGTCTCATCAATATTTGGGATAAAGGGGCATTTAATAGGCATGGAGGGTATTAATGAGGCATGGGAGGTGTTAAACTTGATATTTGATGCATTTATGGTTTAGGGATGTCTTCCCAAGAAATGATGTTACTTGATGATGCAGATAGTCAATATTCATTTCCAAAAATAAATTATTCAACAAGTTCCAAGGAATTATTAATTAGGCTCATGATTTGGTTTAATTATCTCTTAATCATGATTAAGCACTTTGACGCAAACCTTGGCTCTTTGAGTACAAGTTAATCAAAGAGGTCAAAATGTCACATTATTGGCTCAAAATTTGACTGTATTAGAATTAGAATTTGATGTTATATGAATTAGAACCATATTCCCATTTAGGATTTTTCCAACACAAAATAACAAAGGCACATGTCTCGTGTAAAAAATTTGGTAGAAAAGAGTAATCCAGAGCACCTAGGTGCAAAAATGTCATTTTAGCTCGAAATGATTTGATCAAAGTTAGCTACTTCATAAATTGTATTTCCCCATTTAATGATACCCTAGCCAAAATTTAAACTTGAATATATCATTTTAAACTCATTTAATGTGTTTTGGTGTTTTTAGGCCAAATTATACATTTTCTTAAAAATTGGTCAAAAGCCTAGTTAGAGGTTATTGGTCAACACTTTTAGGTGTCTACATCACTAACTACATGCATGTTCATGGGGTACATGAATTTGATTTTGATACAAAGCCCATACATTTAGGAAAGGGTTATAAAAAAGAGAAATTTATAGGAAGCCCATAGAATCAAGATAGGGTTTAAAAAAATAGCAAAGTTACTATGAAGCCCATAGGATTAGGACAGGGTCAAAAAAAGTGAAATTGCTATGAATCCCATGTGATATTTTGGTTGTCATAGACCACCACTTCCATACTTCCCACCTACATGACCATAATTTTTGGCCCATAAATTTAGGTAGGCACATGAGATGGTAGAACATAATTATGAAACTAAATGAAATTTTCTTCTTCATTACATGTACAAAATTATACAAAAAGTTGTCATCTCCATCCTGCATAATATAGGAAATATGTTCAGGGCTTCAGATAATGAGTTAAATTTCCACTTATAAAATTTGATTGCTTCTAACTATAGTAAATGCCATTATCTAAGGTTTTGTGGATAGAATAGACTGCATGGTAGACATCTATATTAAAGTAGCTATATACCATTGTCCAATGTTAGTTCTTTATAACTAATCTAAGTAGTGCACATCATGATCATCGATATTTATATCATCTTTCGATTCTTGTGATGGTGTTGGAAAATGAGTTCTTTGACACACTATTTCATGGTATGTAAGATCATCCAATATATGTTCAGGATCTAATTTAGGATTTGAATCCAAACAATTCCATAATTGTACATAATTATCATGAAGACCATCCCATGTTGAATGTCAAAATCTAATCACAAGGTGATATGTATGAAAGAATATTTCTGGCAAGAATGATGTATAGGGTATGTGCATGGATTTGGGGGATAATTTTATGGACATTTCCCACAACATGTACATGTTATCACATAATGTGTATGTATCATGGCCACAACATGTACACATTATGTCTCAGGATACCTAAGCCATAATGCATACACATTTTTGGCAAAAGGAACTCATACACATTCAATTACCAATAGAAATGTATATGCATTATAGGAACATGTATTAATTCCTATAATTATAAGGAATGTGTATGCATTCATTAAAACATAAAAATAAAAAAACCCAATCACCACTTCATTTTCTCCTCTCTCATTCGCATTCTACTTCCCATTTATGTTTCGCTTCCATAAGCATGGAAATTATTGGTTTTTCTCCCATCGACAATGAAATTTTTTGGTTTTGATCCCACATTCATGAGATATATGATGCCACCATGAATTAGAGGTATGTCATAGTAAATTAAATCATTTTTTATCAATATTTTTACTTTTTGTATAGTTTATTTTGTAATTTTTTTGTAGCAAGTTGGTATGCTAACACTCTACCTAACCCTCCATTTAACCCTCTACCCAACCCTCCTAACCCTCTGCCTAACCCTCTTATAGTTCTAGTAAATCCCATAGGAAGTCAAGAGGATATAGCTACACACATATTTAAGAATAAAATTGAAATTGAGTAGATAATTAGGAGAATAAGGGAGCCCGCTACCACCAACACCAACTACACCTATCTGGCCAATACCCTAGATTTATTATTAGGTCAAGGTGAATCAATAAGGAGTGAAATTGATATATGAAGGTCATATATGGATAGTTTTAGGGCTTACTATGATGACAAATTGTCAACATATGAGATGAAGAATAAATACATAAGAAAATAATAAATTCATGCCTTATTCATTAACCCAACCACTAGTGCACCATTTCCAATAATGGCTAAATATTTCCTAATCCATGAATACCAACATAAATTGATTAAAGCCAATTTTTGAGAGAGAGATGGTAGATGGTGTGTGATTTTCCACTATGTGGTGTCCCATTGTATTTTTGAGGAAACTCTACTATGATATTATCCTCAATGAGCTTCCAAACTATTTTGACAATGGTGAGTTTTAGGGCTAAGAGAAAGGCTCTTTTCAAGATCAATTAGGTGCATGTTGTGCACCTAATAAACCTACGAGGATACCTAACCAAAAGTTAATTCATCTAGAGATTTCCTCTACATTGAAGGAGGTTGTGGATATCGACACTTTGCATGCACTTAGTGCACTTAGTGATACACTTGTTCATCATATGAGTAGGCTTTCAGATATAGATGATCGAGATACTCCACCTAGTTGGCATACTCAACCCTACCCATGTAGATATTATGGTGTTATATGCACTTGAACTTTGGATGATGATGGTGGCACTTTAGGGGCTTATAGGATATGGTCTTTATTGATGAGTTGTTGGTACACATGTTTGGTGTGGATACATTGGTCTCTACACACATGCATGTATCTTTTATATAAATTTCATGTTGAATTTCTATTGAGTTATATTTTCAAATTAAAAAGGTGAATATTAATTTACAAATTTAAATTGAATCATATATATATATATATATATATATATATATATATATATATATATATATATATATATATATATATATATATATATATATATATATATATATATATATAGTGTGTGTGTGTGTGTGTGTGTGGATACATTGGTCTCTGAACACATGCATGTATATTTTATATAAATTTCATGTTGAATTTTTGAGTTATATATATTATTGAGTTATATTTTCAAATTAAAAAGGTGAATATTAATTTACACATTTAAATTGAATCATATATATATAGTGTGGATACATTGGTCTCTAAACACATGCATGTATATTTTATATAAATTTCATGTTGAATTTTTGAGTTATATTTTCAAATTAAAAAGGTAAAAATTAATTTACACATTTAAATTAAATAATCTATGTGTGTGTGTGTGTGTGTGTGTGTGTGTGTGTGTGTGTGTGTGTGTGTGTGTGTGTGTGTGTGTGTGTGTGTGTGTGTGTGTGTGTGTGTGTGTGTGTGTGTGTGTGTGTGTGTGTGTGTGTGTGTGTGTGTGTGTGTGCGTGCGCGTGCGCGTGCGTGCGTGCATGCATGCGTGCGTGTGTGTGTGTGTGTTTCATGTTCTAGGAGGAAATGTTGCCTTCGACATCAAAATTTCAATTTATTGAGATAGGTAGTGGTCCAATAAATACTACATCTATCCATGTCATTAAAACACCATACACATTTATAGAAGTAAAATTTCATCATCTATACTCTAGATGTACATTCATACACCTTAATTGCATCATTGGTAGATTTTGTGTAATAAAATATAAAATACCTAATATAATTTGGTTATACTTTTTATTATTTTATGTATTCACATGGATTTGTTTAGTGTTATGAAATCATCCTCCACCTCAATTTATTTTATTTTATTTTTACTTTCAAATTATGTTTTCAATAACCAAAATCATGCACTTGTAAATAAGAGTGTCCACTCACTCTTATCTCTACAGTATTTAGGTCTATTTTTTGTATGTTTATTTATATTTGATGAGACCTATTTTATAAGTTTATAGACATTTTTAAAAGGATTTTATAGATATTACTCATAAAATCAACTTATCACTCTAAGTGTCTTAAAGATTAAAACTCAGTTTATAAAATTCTCAACAAACACATATACAGGTTATTTGTCTTATCTTAATGACTATTTCAAAGGGAGTTTTGATCACACCAATACATAGTTGGAATAAAAAGTAATGAATGTCTGTAAGAAAAGTATTCAAGGTTTTAACATTATAAAATTTTCAAAAGAAATCAACTTAGACACCATAGCTCATAGGACTGTCCTTAACTATACCAAGTCACTGCCTTCAGATAATTAGGCCTAATGACCTTAATTAGTTAAAAATAAAAAATACACCCCAAAAAATATATAAAATCATCCAAACCAATGTATATAGTTGTATCAATGATTTTTCAACACCTAACTTGCATTTAATGACTCAATTTCAAAAACTTCACTCATAAATCCTCCCTTATTGTCTTAGAGATACAAGGTTATAGGTTTACATGAAACTCAAATATTTATGATATGTATTTTATAAGGTTTTAGATACTCTTAAAATACTTGTATATATGTCCCTCATAAAATCAACCTATCACTATAGGTGTCTTAAAAATTAAAAATCAATTTATAAACTTCTCAACAAACACCTATATAAGGTACTTGTCTTATCACAATGGCTATTTGTAAGGGATTTTTTATCACACCAATACTTAGTTGGAATAAAAAGTAATGAATGTTTGTAATCAAAGTAGTTAAGGTGTTAACATGATCAAAATTTCAAAATAAATCAACTTAGATGCCATAGCTCATAGGACTGTCCTCAACTATACCAAATCACAACCTTAAGACAATTAGGCCTAATGACCTTAATTAGGTAAAAATATGAAATACACCTCAACTAGTATGTATAGGTGTATCAAGGATGTTTCAACACCTAAATTACATTTAATGACTCAATTTCACAAAATTCACTCATAAATCCTCCCTCATGGTCTTAGAGATACAAGGTTGCAGGTTTACATGAAACTCATGTAATATTATTGTGGATAATATTTCCTAATTCATATGAGTAGTTTAATATTTACTTTTATCTTGTAGTGTGTAGCTCAAAAGTCCTATAGGTAGCTGAATGGACTTCTTGGTAGGTGAAGTGATTAGTCATTTTTTGGGTTTAAATTTAAACTTTTGCTTCCTTTCCAATTTGAATCATGAAATATAATTTCATTTCCAATCTGTAAATATATCTTCCATCCTATCATTGGTATCAGAGCATGGGTTTAATTTGTCATTTTTTCTCTCCTTTTTTCTAATTGTACAAATCTACATATAAGTTTTTATTTCAAAAGCTTTGCATCTTTATAATATTTGCAGTGTATCACTACTGAGAAGGCATTTGACTAGAAACTTGGTGGATTACAAGGAATTTGAATTTATTCTAAGACATTTACATTTATTCTGAGGCATTTTTCATTTTTTTCCTAATGTATTGAAATCTATCAGTTTTGGTAGTGTTTGGTAAAACTCGTTCCTGCATTTAAGGTACTCCAAACCTGCACATAGTCTTTATAGTTCTAGTAAAACTCTTACCTACATAGAAGGTTGATTTTTATACATTTATTTTACTAATACAATGGTTTTGGACTTCCATTAAATCCACTTGGAGCTAAGTGGAGCTATGAAGATAGAAGGGTGTGTAGCCAACAATCAAAACTACCACATATAAAACAAACATAATAAGCAAGTAGGTCATATGCTTCATTTCATTCCAATATTGGAATTATTTGTCAAATAAAATGATAGGAGTTATATATTTTAATTTTTTTAAATTTAGAAAGCAAATTTTATTTTTTAAATGTCCCTTTTCAAATTTTTAAAATATTTAAATTTGAAGACATTTAAAATTTGAGCAATTTTTAATTGATATTTGAGGCAAGATGCTATAAGAAAACTTGGGAAAACAATAACCAAATTACATAATTCAAATATAAATAAGGAGATATACTCTTTTACCCATTTGTGTATGTCAAAAAATGTAATTCTAGAAATCAAGAAAAAATGAGTATATTGATGTATGAGATTTTATTTTTAAGTTGACATTAATGAAAAAGTAAATCCTTTTCAGCTGATTTGTGTATATATAAAATGGGACCACTTTGGAGTGATAAGGAACCAATTGGGTTTAAACAAAAACTCAAAACCATGCATATTATAAAATTTATTGTTGGCACTACCTTGACTGGTAAAGATAGTTAGCTAGAATGGTCTCAGAAAGTGGAAAATACACGCATTTTAAATGATCTATAGTTTGATATTTGTGATGGGGAAAAACAACCAACTGAACCAATAGGGAATGAAAAGGACACTCAAACATGGAAGCAAAAAAAACATAAGGTTTTGGCCTTGATGAGGACATCAGTAGATGGAGATGTGTTTCATCATATACATTGGTGTAATACACCATTAAAAGCATATCTTAAACTAAAGGACCTATATGAATCCTATTTAGAGTTAGAATTCATTTAGATACAATTCAAATTGTTCAGCCTAGAGTTGAAATATGGTGATGTGATGAGATTGGCTTCAGAGATATAAGATATCAAACATGACGTTAAAGCAACAAGTGTCAAAATTGACATATACATGAATACATTCATAAAATACCTTATTCCCAACTATTAAACCCATTTGGAGTCTCTAAAATCAAGCAATCAATTGAAGACTCTCACATTTGACCAGTTGATTGAAAAGATCACAGAAAGAGGAAAGGCCTTTAGAAGGAAAACATAAACTATAACAAGTGAAAGTGTGTGTTATGTCAAAAAAAATCTTCCAAACCATAAAACAAGGCCATGTCATCCAAAAATGAAGGAAATAATAAATAAAATAAGAAATATAAGGGAAAAGGTGGTAAAAATGAAAATCATGGTGGTTAAAATAAAAAAATTTTAATGATATATAGAACCTCTATTTTGAACTGTGTGACAAAAAAGGTAGCCATAAGACTCATGAATGTAGGACTATATGGAATAAAATTGAAGCATGTATTAAAAATAAAGAGGGAAATTCAAGGAAATGGTCAAAAGAGTCAAACTCATCCCAATTCACTAGTGAATATATGTTTTCTAGTATAGGTGATGAAGCAAACAGTGTCTCAATCAGTTCTTCATGGTTTAATTCTTGGGCTCTTGATACTGGCTCCACTCAACATATTAATTTATGAAAATACTTCTTTAAGGAGTAAATTTAATAAATTTTTGGCTTAGTATACCTCATAGATAGATCAATTTTATAACCATAGAGAAGAGGTACAATTCAACTCAAGTATCTAGGGCTTCTAGACTACAAACTTAAGAATGTCCTCTACCTTCCTCAATTGAAATGAAAATTATTGTCCATAGTGTTCATAAGGTAAAAAATTCATTCCATTATATTGGATAATGGTGACATCACAATTAGGATAAAAGTTCACAATGCAATCATATTGACTAGATATGATGAAGGGAAACTACATAAACTAATGGGTGAGCCATCAAATTCAAGGAATTATGCTTATCTTGTGAAGGATGCAATGTCTCAAAACATGTTGTGGCATGTTAGACTTGGGAAAAATCACTATAACAACATTCATTAATTTAAAAATAATGGTTTTGTTTGCATGCCTTTATGAAAAATCAGATGAGAAGTGTGAAGTCTACATCTTGGCTAAACATGCAAGAGAATTGTCTATGAAGTCACAGTGGAAAGTAGATAAAAAATTGTAGCTTATTCATTCAGACTTGTGTTCTCTTCCAATCCTCTCCACTTATGGTCATAATTAGTTCATGATATTCATTGATCACTATAGTAGGATGACATGGACATACTTTCTTAAAAATAAATTAGAAGACTTTGATACTTTCAAAAAGTTTTAAAAAATGATTGAAAATGAAGCACAAACCAACATCGAGACACTCAAGATAGATAATGGTGGTGAATTTAAATCAAATAATGTTGAATCTTATCTTGAGAAAAATTATATCATATACCATTTCATAGCTCCTTACACTCTACAATAAAATAGAGTAGTTGAAAGAATAAATAGAACTGTGATGAATATGGTTCATGTAATGTTATTTTTCTAAGGGGTAAATCTGCAATTTTGGGTTAAATCATCTAAAATGATAGTATACCTTCATAATATATCACCATCAATAGATCTTGAATCAAAGACTCCATATGAGATGTGTTTTGATCACCTCCCATTAGTGTGACATCTTCAGATTTTTGGATCCACTTGTTGCACATTCATTCCAAAGGAGAAAAGAAACAAATTGGACCATGGGAGTCAAAAATGGATCCATTTGGGATATTTTTATTCCTCTAAGGCATTCAAGCTATACATTAAGAAAGATAAGAATTTTATTATTGCAAGATAAGTTTTCTTTTGTGAAACTTTAAAGGACAAAGTGTATATTGATTGACAGTTGAGTCGACTAGAGAAATATGCAAAGTTTGATGTCTACAAATAAAGTGATTTATATGTTTTAGACAATGATTGGAGGACACAGAGTTGGGAATATATTGATTATCTATTGTATCCTATACATGAGATTAAAACTCTTCCTGAAGGAGAGAGTGAAACTTCATCAGATATTAAATAATGGTTAGCAAAATAGAGGGCATTTAGTGAAAGAACTTCAGAGGATGAACCCAAAGCACCTATGACACAGAAAAAGATGCCTAAGTAGGATGATCAAACACTAAAATATGTGAGGCCTGATGAAGTTGGGAAAATATGCACTCAAAGTGTACATGTAACCTCTACTCAACCAAATAAGTCTATTGATGAAATTCAAGACATGATTGGAAAACACACATTAGATTATTTTAAAGAGGAACTCAATATTTCATTTGATTTAGAACCAAAAACTTTCAAATAAGTTGAGAAGCTTGAATCTTAGAGAAAATTAATGAAATATGAGTATAATTCAATGGTGAAAAATGGGACTTCGAATATGGCTGATCCACTATATGGTTGCAAATTGATTGGCTATAAGTGGGTCTATCATAATAAATACAAGGAAAACATCTCACTTGACAAGCACAAATCAAGGTTTGTCACAAAGGGGTATGCTCAGAAGGAAGGAATTAAATACAATGAAACCTTTACACCTATATAAAAATGGACTACCATTCATACCGTGTTAGTTCTAACAACTCATAATAGATGGAAAGTTTACCAAATAGATGTCAAAACTACATTTCTAAATAGATACCTGAAGGAAACTATGTACATGACACAACCCGATGGATTTGTAGTAAAGGGACAAGATCACAAGGTGTAAAAACTAGAAAAATCATTGTATTGTTTGAAACAAGCCCATCGAGCATGGTATAAAAAATTATTTGAGCACATAATGAATATCAACTTCAAACATTTTGAGTTTGAAGATGCAACTTTTTCTATCAAAATAGTTGACAAAATAGTTATATATATGGTGGTGTATGTTGACAATTTGCTAATCACATGGAATAATGAATGGTACACTACAAAATTCAAATCAAAGTTGATGAAAAGATTTGAAATGATTGATTTGATTTGTCTTCATTACTATTTGGGTATTTAATTAATTCATAAAACAAAGTATTTCTTTATCACTAAAAAAAAATACATTGGTGACATTATGAGCAAGTTTAGAATGGAAGATTGTAAGCCTCTCAGCATGCCCATGGAATATAATCTTAACTGGCATCTCAATATTCAATAGATTTGGTTCATGCCACTAAATATACATATGCTATTGTAAGTTTGATTTATGTGACTATCACTCAACTAGATATATCATATACAATTGGTGTCCTCTCAAGATTAATGCAACAACCTAGGGAGATTCATTGGGTAGAAACAAAAAGGGTCCTCGGATATCTCAAAGGCACACAACATTTTAGGCTCGAATACTATAGGGAAGGAGACTTCAAACTAGTTGGGTATTTAGATTCTTACTATGTTGGTGATCATGAAGATGGAAAGTCCACCTCAATTTTTCTAATGAATATGGAAACAAAAGCTGTCAGTTAGAAATCTAAGAAGCAATCAATATTGGCAATTTATTCAATAGATGTAGAATATATGGCCACTTAAAAGGCAACTAGAGAGATCTTGTGTCTCATAAGGATTATTTTAGATTTGTAGGAGTAGCAAGTTTTATCAACACCTCTCATGGTTGACAACACTTATGTAATCCAGATGATAATGAATTCAGTCTTTCACTATCAAACCAAGCACACCAATACCAAATTTCATTTGATTTGACACTATTTGAAAGATGGTAGTGTCAATTTACAACATTTCCTAATAGTAAATCAACCAACAGACATCATGAGAAAGTTGCTTAGATGAGAAAATTTTGAAAAATTTAGAGGAATACTTGGTCTAACAAAAACCCCTATGGATTAAGGGGGGACATAATATTATAATAGATAATATTTCCTAATTCCTAGGAGTAGTTGCACATTTAATTTTGTCTTGCAGTGTGTAGCTCAAGAGTCCCATAGGTAGCAGAATGGACTTCTTAGCTGGTGAAATGATTAATCATTTTCTATATTTAAATTGAAATATTTGCTTCTGTTCCAATTTGAATCATGAAATATAATTTCATTACCATTCTATAAATAAATCTTCTGGCCTATCAACTTAGATTTTAATAAATGTGATTATAAGGCTTTATTAGATCCAAAACCTTTGGAATCATCTTCTAGGCATGTTTGACTAACTATTCCCATGTTTTTGCAAAATTTCAAGGATTCAAGTAGAATGTATAGTCCTTTTTATGAAAGTTACCCTATAACTTGGGTTTCTTACAAAATACAGAAGTCGAGAGCTTCTTATAGATAGTTCATAACCTATTAAGGACTATTTTAAATAATTTAGACTTATACCTACTAAAGTGGAGAGGAGAAAATTTTCTCCAAAAATAATTTTCTTATATTTCAAATAAATTGGACTATTTCAATGTCATGTCCCCTTTTTTAGTGGACATTGAAAAACTTGATGATTAGCCTATTATGCGACCCTCGTAGGCTGAGAGGATGGATAGAGGGTCTTAATGGAGCTTGGCGTGGCTTCGATTAGTAGAATTTCTATAGTTGGCTTTCATTCAGGCTCTTTCAAACATATTTGCCTGAGCTCCTATTATTTAGGGCTATTTGACATGAAATGGAGCACCCCTATTTTGGTATGGTCATGTGGAGAATCACTCCCTGATTCACCAGCTTCAGTCGGTTTGAGGATCTGACATGTATTGAGGGAGATATTAATATTTGATTGATTTAATCAAATATTAATTATTTGGCCTATTTTTAATTAAGAAACCCTAATTCTAATTTAAGAAAACCCTAATTAGGGCAAGCACATCTTTTGAGGGTATAAGGGTTTCTCATGGAGGCCATTAATGATTATTGAATATGATGATTATTGATTTTTGCTAAGAATTCTTCTGAGAAGACTGAGACAAGGGTTCTAGGATTCCATCTGCATTGGAGAATGTCCACTCTTCAGTGTGTGCAATTTAGAGGCTGTGAGATACCAGATGATCTATTGCTGATTTGAGAGATAGCTTCATACAGAAGTTATCACAAAGGTTTACAGAGTTGAGAGGTAACTTCATACAGAAGTTGTTACAGAGCTTTCCAGGTATTTATTTTTATTAGGTTTTTGATTCAATAAGTTATATAGATAGAGATCTTCTGTATTAGAGTCATATATCTTGAGATCAGGGGTCTAAAAAATAGGGTGTACTTTATTGGTGGTTTTACAAAGTCCGTACAGATCTGTACAGATACGCATAGAGACCGACATCGGCAGGCAGAGATCCACAACGACTGACATCGGCCGACCTATCATCGACGTCGGCAGGTTAACGACCCCATTCGACTGATGAAGGTAGTATAACCGACGTCGGTGACTGTGTTTTTAACACAATAGGCAGAGACATGCCAGATTTAGGTTTTATTCCTAGTTTGTGGGATACTCAAGGTTTTAAGACCGTATTTGAATATTATTTTATATGCATGACAGAGGATATCTATTGTAATCATCTGGATGAATAATAAGATTAGTGATTTGGTAGTTAAGAGATTTACTATGGTTTATTTGAGTTTATTTTGTAAAATTACATCTTTGTTCAGAGCTTTTGCTTTCTTATATTCCCTATTTGAAGGGGATATTACAGTGGTATCATAGCTTTATGTGTTTCTATATTCCCTATTTGAAGGGGATATTACAGTGGTATTAGAGATTTTGTTTTGATATCCGAAGGGATATTACAGTGGTATCAAAGCCAAATTCCTGCCATCCTATTGGGTAGTTTGGGTAGATCAGAGATTATTTCTGCCACCCTGTTGGATAGATTGGTCATTGAACCAATGAAGTAATCATGGGCATTTTAAGTAATCAGGAACAGTGGGGCAAGGATATGAGGACGCTGAAACAAAGTTTGAATATGTTGGCTGAAACCTAGAAGAGGATGAATGAAATTCTTTCAGATCCTACATTTGAAGCCAAATTAGTATGGCGTATGGCATCTGTTGTTAAAGGGTCCAGGAAAAATCTTTGTTTATATTGAAAATTTCCATATAATGCCAATCACAATTGTCATTTGAGGCCTAAGGGCAAGGCATATCGTGTAATATGGGCATATTGTGAGGATTCAAAATCAGAAGATTTCAAATAGTGGGATAGTTTTGAGGAGTCAGAGGTAGAGGCTTCAGAGCCTAAGGTAGAGGTAATGAAGGTGTCTCACTAGGATTCTAAGAGACATGTGGATGAGCTTAGTCATGAGGATTTGGACTCTCAGTTAGTTGCAGAGGATGAGGGAGCTAGAAATTGTGATGATGAGATAGTTTCCACAGCAGCTTCTTTAGAGTTAGATGAGGATGAGTCCAATGCTTGCATTTAGAGTGTGGAGGTATACTCAAAGATCAGTTGTGATGTTGGTGAGCCAATAGTTGGTTTGGTTCCTATTTTTGATACTACTCCTTTGGAGGTGTTTTCAGAGGTAGTAGTTGGTTTGGGCTTGGTTAGTGATCAGTTGTAGTTAGTTTCTTTTGGATTGTAGTATGAGCCACTGATCGAGAGTGGTGCCTTCTATCAACCTTACACTATAAGTGTTTGTCATCAATTATGGGATGAGAGTTGTGATAGTCATGGCATGGTGATAGGTGATGTGATTGATAGTTTGTTGGTGCATGACTTACATCAGAGATATGTTGATCACAGTAGAGGTACAGTGTGTGGATTATCCACACTTGGCGTAGTTCCATTTGGGAGTTGTTGCAGAGTTGGAGTGTGCCTTCTGCATAGCATGGTGGAATGTGTACCTGGTATTTTTGATCTTAGCGTTTGGTTGACTTGCATTTGCCAATTTAATTTTGGAATCCTCTTGGTTATATTTTAGAGGATATTGCAGGAACTTGCATTGATTAACAGCAGTGCAGAGCATAACTACATTTGGGATCCAAGTGGATCGAGTGGTTCATTATTCTGAGATTGCTTGGGGACAAGGAATTTTAGGAGGGGTGGATTGTCATGTCCCCTTTTTTAGTGGACATTGACAGACTTGATGATTAGCCTATTATGCGACCCTTGTAGGCTGAGAGGATGGATAGGGGGTCTTGATGGAGCTTGGCATGGCTTCAATTAGCAGAATTTCTATAGTTGGCTTTCATTCAGGCTCTTTTAGACATATTTGCCTAAGCTCCTATTATTTAGGGCTATTTTACATGCAGTGGAGCACCCCTATTTTGGTATGGTCATGTGCAGAATCACTCCCTGATTCACCAGCTTCAGTTGGTTCGAGGATCTAACATGTATTGACGGAGATATTAATATTTGATTGATTTAATCAAATATTAATTATTTGGCCTATTTTTAATTAAAAAACCCCAATTCTAATTTAAGAAAACCCTAATTAGGGAAAGCACATCTTTTGAGGGTATAAGGGTTTCTCATGGAGGCCATTAATGATTATTGAATATGATGATTATTGATTTTTGCTAAGAATTCTTCTGAGAAGACTGAGCCAAGGGTTCTATGATTCCATCTGCATTAGAGAACGTTCACTCTTTAGTGTGTGTGATTCAGAGACTATGAAATACCAGCTGATCTATTGCCGATTTAAGAGATAGCTTCATACAAAAGTTATCACAGAGGTGTACAGAGTTGAGAGGT
Source organism: Torreya grandis (assembly GCA_037957365.1). Taxonomy (NCBI): domain Eukaryota; kingdom Viridiplantae; phylum Streptophyta; class Pinopsida; order Cupressales; family Taxaceae; genus Torreya; species Torreya grandis. The sequence goes on from JARHVA010003284.1 coordinate 215,596, forward strand.
AACTTCATACAGAAGTTGTCACAGAGCTTTCCAGGTATTTTTTTTAATTAGGTTTTCAATTCAATAAGTTATAAAGATAGAGATATTCTGTATTAGAGTCATATATCTTGAGATTAGGGGTCCAACAAATAGGGTGTACTTTATTAGCGGCCGTACAAAGTCTGTACAGATCCATACAGATTCGCATAGAGACCGACATCGGCAGGCAGAGATCCACAGCGACCGACATCGGTCGACCTATCACCGATGTTGGTAGGTTAACGACCCCAGTCGACCGATGACGGTAGTATAACTGACGTCGGTGACTGTGTTTTTGACACAGGAGGCTGAGACGTGCTAGATTTAGGTTTTATTCCCAGTTTGTAGGATACTCAGGGTTTTAAGACCATATTTGAATATTATTTTATATGCATGACAGAGGATATCTATTGTAATCATCTGGATGAATAATAAGATTAGTGATTTGGAAGTTAAGATATTTACTGTGGTTTATTTGTTTATTTGAATTTATTCTGCAAAATTGCATCTTTGTTCAGAGCTTTTGCTTTCTTATATTCCCTATTTGAAGGGGATATTATAGTGGTATCATAGCTTTATGTGTTTCTATATTCCCTATTTGAAGGGGATATTACAATGGTATCAAAGCTTTTGTTTTGATATCTGAAGGGATATTACATTCAAGCCACTCGGGCATAGATCATTTTGAATGAATTGGATAATTTTGAATAATTTGGACTTATACCCACTAAAGTGGAGTGGAGAAAATTTTCTCCACATATAAATTTTCTATATTCCAAATAAATTGGAACGTTTCAAACCTATTGGGCATAGATCATTTCGAATAAATTGGGTTATTTTAAATAATATGGAATTATACCCACTAAATTGGAGTGAAGAGGATTCTCTCCAAAAATAATTTTTTTATATTAGAAATAAATTGTATTGTTCCAAAACATTTGGCCATAGATCATTTTGAATAAATTGGGCTATTTTGAATAATTCAGGCTTGTACTTATAAAGTGGAGTGATTCAAGAAGATTCTCTCCAAAATATGATTTTGTATAATCCAAATAAATTAGACTATTTTAAACCATTTGAGCATAGATCATTTCAATCAAATTGGACTATTTTAAATAATTTGAACTTATACTCACTAAAGTGGAGTGGAGAATACATTTTCCATAAATATGTTTTCTATATTCTAAATAAATTGAATTATTTCAAACCATTTGGGAGTATATAATTTTGAATAGATTGGACTATTATGAACTATGGCACCCTTATGGGACTTCAGACTTATCATTGATGCTTTGAAGTAGCTTTCACTGATGGGACACATGGCATCATTTGACTGGCCAAATTATGGATGAAAACATAATAAGTAATTAATTCATCTATGTAATAAATATCTAATGATAATTGTTTTTTGTTCATTGGGAATATCTTCGTGAGTAGGTGTCAATGTACAAATGGATCAACATGGGAAATTTCAAGATAAACCGATGGAGTATACACATGCAAGGGGATTAACTTTGAATCTTGGACATGATTTAATACTTTCAAGGAATCTCCAACTATAAATCAAATTAAACTTAATGAGATCAAAGTAATTCTAAATTAAAATTGATTAATTTGAAATTAATATAACTATATTTGAAATAATTTAGAATAGATTTGTATAAAATTTGTGATAATGTTTATTAATAGAATTATAGTTTATAATCAATAAATAAACTTGAAATAATCATAATAGGGTGAAGTTTCATCTTTATAAACATTAGTTCATAGCTACTTGCATGGAGTTTTTTGCTTTCTCCCAAGAATATGATGATAGACATCATTTTGATTCTCCAACCTTAAAATATTTCTGACTTCCATTTCTAGTATATTTACATGATGTAATATAACTCATTTTTTATTTTTAATTTGTAACATAATTCTAAGAATTACAATCAATGAACAACATGTTGGCAATTGAAAAATTGTCTTGAAAGGTCCCTTTAAAAATAACTTCATTAAATTTATTTATGTTTATTTTGAAAGGATTAGAATATCTTTTACCCCAAATAAACATTAAATTTGAACTTGTGTATCCCATGGCTTGAATGAGTATCCTCAAATGATTGTCCTCTATCATTGACCAAATGCCAACGTGAGAAAAATACTGTAGTGCCACCTTCAAAACTTTTTTGGAATGATATCGAATGTAGTATGACATATTTTCTATTTTATAATCTTCTTCTTTTCCCATATCACACATTTTCATATCTTTTATTTTGTGCACAATAAATAATGAGTCATCCAACCCCAAAATCAATAGTTTTTTGGAAGTTGGGTTTAGCTCCTCCTTTAAAATGTCTACAATTTGTTAAAAAAATAAATCATTTATTAACAATGTTATATTATAAAAAGTATAACATGGAAATTTTCTAATAAATTGTTTTACATAATACTAGATTGGTCATTAATGCTCTTTTGATTTACATTTTTTATTATAACATAAAAACATAATGCATTTCATTTGAATCATTTTTTTTGCATTTCCTTAAATCTTATAAAGATTCATATAAACACATAAAAATAAATACATGCTCAATAACATTTTAACTATACTCGTTATACATGGTTGTACCATTTCTATTGCCATTTTTGTAACATACATATGTATATAATGTAGGAACTGACAAACCACTAAAGAGTGACAACCACTTACAATATTGAAATAGTTGGGAAAATACCCAGTGACAACATAATACAAACATATAGTTATAATTGTTAAACTACTTAGTATTGAAACACACATAGATCCATTCAAACAGATATTAAATAATAAAGACAATAAATATAAAATTATATTATCATTCATATTAAATCATTCAAGAATTATAGTCAACATTCATTAAATACATTTTAGATGAACAGTGATGAGCTGCCATGCTCAATCAGATAACATAACTTTCATGGCCATTTTGAGGCCCATGCCAAATACATATATTTCTTGAATACTCGCTCACTCATTCTAACTAGAGATGCATTGCTACTAGATGCCATTGATGGCATACCTCTCTCATAGTCTACCAACTTAAACTGGGATGTTCCTAGTCATGTCGATAACATTTTAGATACATGTATGTATAACATCCATTGGAAGAGTCTATATGTATATATAAATACATGGAGGATATAGGAAGACCTATTAATGCATTAAATTATAACATTCCAAAGATATATCTTTCGTAGATAGCAAGATCTCAAAAATTAAAAGAAAATAAAGTAAAGTAAAGTTGACAGACAACTAAGACACAACTTACATACATAGGTAGTTTAGATTATGTCACCAACATATAAATGTTCATACTGAATCCTTATAACTTGACCATGACTTTATCAAATTTTGAAACAGTTTCATTTTTCCATAACTCATTTCTCATAAACATTGATAGGAATTTAACATTTATCAACTAACATCTATATTCTTATAATAATGAAAGTATCATCTATTCTTATGCATATCAATACATATTTATATGTTGATACAACCCATCACAACAAAAAAAATAATATTTACTCTTCCCATAGTTCACTATCACTAAATTTGAATGAATATACACCTTAATAGTTGAACCCCCTTCGGATACTTCCAACAAGACATAAAACTAAAAAATGTTTAAATCAATAGCAATATAATAATTTCTAGCACAATATAATCTATTATTTTATATTGATAAAGAACACATAAATAATCTGCATCAAAATTTATTGTATTGAAGACATATTATAGCACATATTGTGTTATTTTAAACTGGGTAAATTAAACATGTAAACAACATTTTAATGGGTAAATACAACCACATTCAGGTCTACAAAACAATAAAATGATCTCACACTTCCAAATCCCAAGCTAATGCAAGTATATATTTTATTGTCTTCTAAAATCTCCTATCCATGAAGAAAAATTCAATTGTAATGTGTTTAAATAAATAAAGATAATTAATATATTATAGACTTATATGTAATTGTATAATTACATGTTTATTAAAATGGGTTTTCACTTTTTGTTTTACCTTTTTGTAGTTTGTATGGGTGCACTCTTTCATTAAAACTTTGTTTCTTTATTCCTTGCAAGGTATTATATAACATAGTAACTAAAAATTTTCATCATCAATTGATTTGATATTTTTATTTTAAAAATGTCTCTTATTGTAGAGTTTTACCTTGTGTTGTATTCATAGAGGCACCAACTTGTAGAGATGTGTCATGGGTTATTATGTTGGAGACACAAAGTTCTAGATATATGATATGAACTATTTAATTGAGACATAAAAATAGATGAAAAAATATTATGTCAGTATTATGAATCATTGGTAAATAAAAAGTTATATAATTGAAAAAATATACATGATCTTATCTTACCTTTTTCAACTTACAATGTGTCATGTTCATTGATATGATCTTCTGTTATTATTGTTTATTCATTTTCATGCAATACCATTAGTGATACACACTAAAAGATTGCTAAGTTATTAGGTTTGAAAAATAAATCATACACACTGAAAGATTTCAAAGATGTTATATTTGGAAAATGAAGAATGATTATAAAATAAATTAAAAATGTTATGTACCTAGTACTGATTGAAGCATTTTTTATTGTATTGGTTACTCTAAATTTGTCAAAGAAATTTGAAATTGAACATTAATTTTTTATTTTTTTTAGTTTTTGTAATGAAAGATAAATTTCTTTGCAATTTTGTATAAGCACACACTAGTCTAGCTCCTGTATATACCCATATCACATCACATGCATCCAGATCATTAAAATTAGAGATAAGTTTTTCCAAAAACATGTTATCTAGTTCATTTTTTAATTTCCTTCATGTTTTATGTGAACCAATTATTTTAAATATTATTATGTCTTTATATATGTCAACACCTTCCTCTAATCTTCTTTGTTATGAATGGAGGCTGAATCCTTGCAGCTAAAAATGATTGGGATCCTGACAAAAATTGATACCTATAATATGTGTCCAATTGAATCCATTACTATCTGGACCCCATAGTATGACACCCATATCTATCATGGAATGGAAATCACCAACACAGATTCTTGATAGAGGTCTAAATGCCAGAAAAATGTTCTAGTTTGTAGATGATGAATACATTAAAGACTGAAATAATAAATTTATCAATCAATACCTAAATAAATAGGTGAATGTGTTCTTTAAAAACTTTAGTGAGATTCAAAAGATAAATAATTATCAAATAAATGTTTATACCAAGAATGAACATTTCACTAAAATCTTCTAAAATGGATGGCCAAAGACATGGGAGCCTGTAATGATAGCTGTATCTTTTTGTATATATCCTAGAAAGCTGACCTCCATCATTATGTAGATAATTTTTCAATATGATTAATGAATCTTGAGATAATGCTACCCATCCTTTTTTATTTTTTGAAATACCTTCATTTAGGACACAAATCATCAAACCTTTTCATAGAAATTATATAATGTTCCATTACCTCTTTAGATGTGATTGTTTTGTCTAGTTATAGTGTCATATCATGGTTATTGACATAATATACAATTTTTGATAATATGTTACTTTCTAGCTTCACCTTTTTGCACCAAGTATCCATGTTGTTATACCCATGGATTTTCAAGAAGGAAATAGACCATTTTTTCAAAAAGATTGCTAGTTCTATTTTTTGTTTATCTAAAAGCCCTTGAATATTTATAAGTACTATTGTACCAATCAAATTTAAATCTTGTTTATCTAAACTAGGTAAAGTACCACTTTCAAAAAAATTAAACACCTTATCAAAATAATTCCAAATGGGTTGTTTTATGAAAAGAAGGGATTTTCTCTCCTGTAGTTGTTGTGCTGAATAGTTCATTTATGTGAATAATTGTCTATCTTGTGCATGTATTTCTTCCATATTTTTTTCCTATTTCAAGATTCTTCCAACCTCTCAGTTTGATAAGTTCATGTGTAGATGAAACTCTTTCTACAAATGAATAATTTTAAATTATTTCATTAGATTCATTATATTGGTTATATATTTTGTGCACAATATGGTACAAAATACAAGTTTTTAGAAATATTGCCCTTCTAATAGAACATTTATATCTCAATAATAGTGAATTGTATTCGTCGTTCGAAATAATTCTCTATTGTGTTATAATTGTTTGTTGGCCATCTATAATTTTGAATCTTATGGTTTTTTTATCCATCATATCTTCTAGGACTTCATTTGATTCAATAATACATTGAGGGTTACTTGGATCAAAAGGATAAACAAATCATCCTTCATTGTAACCTCATTATGTTTTACAAATGAATGAATTATATCACTCACCCCTCTTTCATTCATATTTATTATTTTTATATTAGCGTCCCCCAATTCACAGAGTTCTATAGGAATGTTCAAGGCATAATTTCTAGAGGAAATATACCATTTAGAGAATTCACTATGTGTCTAATCAGATGTCTATGTCAACAAAAGTGTTCTAACCTTTTATTTTATTTTATTTTTCTCCACTGGTGTGAGTACTTGTATGGCCTCTTTCAAATCTGCATATAAATATGTTTCCCTTATTCTTTGTCTATTAACTTAGAGATTTTAAGGTTTTCATATCTATTCAAATGAAACCCAAATGTTTCACAAGAAGGAGACAAATTATTTTTGTCAATTCCATTTTACTAGGTGCAAATTTATTTAAATTACGTATAGCTCAATGGATAATTCCCTCTTATTAGTTTAATGCTTTCAGTTGGAATTGAAGGGCATCTTCAATTTCATCCTTATCATAGGCAAGTATTATTCCAATTGAATAAGATTTTTTTCCAGATGTAGTGCTAAATAAGTATATATTTGCATGCATGTTTGGTGAACTAAATAATTTAAAATACTAATAAGCAAGAGGAATTTTGTAACCACCATAAAATAGAAGATGTTGATGCATATTTAATTTTAGTTTTGGTAGTTTAAATGTTACTCTATCCAAATTCTTTTAGAGTAAAGCCTTCTTTTGCCTTTTATCCAAATTCTATCCGAGTGAGGCCTTCTTCTACATTTTATGTGTGGGAATTACTTTTTCACTTGAAGACATTTTTCAAAGCAATTGAAATGATTTAAATATTGATATTTTGTAAAATAAAAGTTGCTTATTACAATAGGTCATGAAATGTTTTTGTGATTAAGTAATAATTAAATGTATATCAACAAATGTTAATTCTAAAATACAATACAATACATATTAAATATTCATAATATATTCATTAACTTGTACTTACACTATTAAGGTATGACCAAATCAAAAATAAATTATGTGCCCTAGTTAATATAATCTGATGTGCAAAGGAATCCACAAACATTTGTTTCAAAGGAGAAAGATGAGGGGAAGTATGTTTTCAATGTGTCAAAATGCCTATCAATAGGTACCTTTAAGGTATATCCTAGGAGATACCTTTCAATCATGCACAAGAGTGAATTTTTTTACAAGAGATCTCTTTGGAGATACCTTCAAGTTAACCATGATGGTATTAAAAGTGTAATTCAAGGTCTTTGAAGGAATCTCCTAGTAGACACCTCAAAGGGTAGTTTCATATATTCAAAGGGATGTTTAATGTATCTCCCAGTATAACTTGATTTCACCTTGAAATAACTACTAGTTGATAACTTGAAAGGCCTCCAATTTGTTCTTTGCTTAGATTTTTTTGGGATTTTTGCATGAACTTAATATTCAAGGGGAATAGGTCTTCAAGCTTTTTGTTTAATTTAAAAAGTTTGAAGGGTAGTTTTCTGTCAAATATTTTGTTTTGGGTAAATTTTTTAAAAGATTTGTATATTGTCAAGAAGATGTAAATTCCTTATTTGTTTTGGAATTTTTGTCCACTGTAAAAGGTTTGAAGGGCACTTACCCTTCAGTAAAAGTGTAAAGGTATAATTTTTTGGACAAAAGATCTAAGTCTAATTTCTTTGGGAAAAGTGTAAGGTCTATTTGTTTTGGAATTTTTGTTCATGGAAGAACGTCTGAAGGGCACTTTCCCTTTGGGTATTTTCCCTGTGGCAGAAAAGCCTGAAAGAAAAGTCTAAATTATTTTGGAAAAAATACCTTCAATGTATATTTAATAGAGAAGGCACTATTTGGTGATATTTTTAAGGCCATTGTATGACCTTTAATGTATCTCCTAGGATATACCTTTAAAACATACACAAGGATGTATTTACCCTTCAAGGTATCTCCTAGGATATATATTTCAAATATGAACAAGAGTGGAATTTTTCTTCACGAAATAAGTGCAATTTTATTTTACATGGAAGGGACTACTCAGTGATAATTTGAAGGCCCTTGTAATACCTTCAAGATATCTCCTAAGAGATACCTTTAAAACATGCACAAGAGTGTATTCCCCTTCAAGGTATCTCTTAGGAGACACATTTCAAATAGACACAAGAGTGGATTTATAATTTATGGAACAAGTGGAATTTTCCTTTACATAGAAGGCACTACTAGGTGATATCCTCATTTTTGAAAAATGGGGACCCATGTGTCAAATTATGAAAACTTGTACCATGAAATTTAAAATTCACTTGATCAAAGTGTCATTTATATGTTTGCACATAATTTATATTTTAATATCATCCACACCTTCACTTGGTTGGCTTATTTATTCATGGCTCTAGTTTGACCTTATCTAAGTTTATGTCCCAAGTCACCTCATCCCCTTTTATCTTAAGGATGGTCCAAATTTATTATATGCATGGTTCATTTGTTACAAATTTAGGGTAAAATATTAATCCCAAAGTATTATTTGTATTTATTAATATAAATGAGACCTTAGCCTTAAGACTTTATCCTAAGTTTCATATATTTTTGAGTCCCAACTTAAACATTGTTCTTATTCACAGGATCAATAACCTATGTTTAATCAAGTGAAGTTAATTTGATAGTGTGAGATGGGCCTGATGATCCAAAGATCCTAATCTATAGGACCAATATTGCTTGACCCCACTCAAGAAAGGCATACGAGAAGAGATCAGAAATATAGAAGAAAGTGGTGAGATCTCAATAGTTTACTGAGAGGATGAAGAAGAGAGTGGGGCTAGGGAAGTAATTGGCTAGGATATGAAGAGTGTTGTAACATGAGAAGAGACTATGGATATAGATGATGACACCTATAAATCTTAACACTCATTCCCATGATGATGTTATTATAATTGAATGAGAGACTTAGGATCATATGTGTAGTTAGCTTCTAGATCTTGGATATTACATAGCCATTTTATCTTGTTAATACCACAAGGCTTATGAGTGGTGTAGTGGTGCCAATGAATATCTATGGATCTATTTATACTATGTTTTTTGGGATGGGGATCCACTTACCTTAACCAATAGTGTAAATCCTTTATCTGATAGGGAAGTCTTGGATTTTGACACTCATTAGGCCAATAGTGTCAAGCCTTGTCTCCTTTATTACTAGCATGGTGTGTCCCTTCCTTTTTTGACTCACCAATGATGTATCTACAAATGCTATAAGGTGCCAAAGAACTGCTAGCTACACTGAATGAGTCTGAAGCCAAAGTTAAAATTATATAAAATAATAAAATGTGGATTTATATCTATAGTTCTTGACAACTCATAGGGGCATCCACTCGTAGATGAGATAACCACAAACTTTGGTGCACAAACTAGTCGAGGCAAATTTTCAAAATAGGAGGAAGGCTCGAGAACTTATAAATTTTGAAGAGGCACCTACAAAGGCACCTAATATTCCTCCTTGGGTTAGGAATTATGATGTGATGAGAGATTTAAATTAATTATAATATAATTTCATAAAATATATCAAAACCTTAAACACTACAGACCATAAAGGAGCATAAAGCATGAATTAAGATCTATAATGAAAGCAAAGATCAATACTATATAAGTAAAAAAAGAGATAACAAATAGAGATAGTTTTCCATGAAAATTGACACATAATATCACATATTATTCATTTTTAGATGGAAAAACTAATAAAAAAATGCCTCAAGGTCACATGCAAAACATCCAGTCACACTTATGAGGGACACTTATTAAGGTCAAAGAATGAGAAAATGCTAACTGCTATTACTTCTATTCTATTAAAAATGGTAGTATACTAGTATATATTTTGAAGGCCATTATAATAGATTCAAGGTATCTCCTAGGATATTCATTTAAAACATGTAAAATATTGGATTTCCTCTTCAAGGTATCTCATAGGAGATACCTTTCAAACAGGCACAAGAGTGGATTTCTCCTTCAAGGAGTAAATGCAATTTTACTTTATATAGAAGGTATTATTGCGTGATATTTTAAAGGCCCTTATAATAAAATAAATTTATATCCTATTTAATACCTTTAAAACATGTATAAGAGTGTATTTACCCTTCAATATATCTTCTAGGAGATACATTTAAAATAAGGACAAGAGTGGATTTCTCCTTCAAAGAACAAGTGTAATTTTTCTTTATATAGAAGGCACTACTGGGTGATATTTTAAAGTTCATTGTAATACCTTCAAATTATCTCCTAATAAATACCTTTAAAAAATTAAAGAGAGTTTATTTACCCTTTAAGGTATCTCTTAGGAGATACCTTTCAAATAGGACAATAATGGATTTCTCGCATCAAGGAACATGAGGAATTTTCCTTTACACGAAAGGCACTATTGGGTGATATTTTAAAGGACACTGTAGTACCATAAATTTAAATCCTAGGAGATACATTTAAAACATGTAAAAGATTGGATTTCCCATTCAAGGTATCTCCGAGGAGATACATTTCAAATAGGGATAAGAGTGGATTTTTCCTTCAAGGAATAAGTGCAATTTTCCTTTACATGGAAGGCACTACTGGGTGATATTTTGAAGTCCCTTAAAACAAATTCAAGGTATGTCCTAAGAGATAGCTTTAAAAAATGCACAAGAGTGGATTTACCCTTCAAGGTATCTCCTAGGAGATACCTTTTAAATAGGGATAAGAGTGGATTTATCACATCAAGGAACAATTGGAATTCTCCTTAACACAAAAGGCACTGGTAGATGATATTTTTAAGTCTAATGTATTACCTTAAAATACCTCCTATTAGGTACCTTTCAAACATGTACAAGATTTTATTACCCCTTTAAGGTATCTCCTACGACATACATTTCAAATAGGGATAATAGTGGATTTTTCCTTCAAGAAACATGTGCAATTTTCCTTTACATGGAAGGCACTGTTGAGTGATATTTTGAAGGAACTTGTAATAACTTCAAGGTATCTCCTAGGAAATACCTTTTAAAAATTCACAAGATCATATTTCCCCTTCAATGTATCTCCTAGGAGATGCCTTTCAAATAGGGACAAGAGTGGATTTCTCACATCAAGGAATAAGTGTAATTTTTCTTTACATAGAAGGCACTACTGGGTGATATTTTGAAGGCCACTATAGTGCCTTCAATTTACCTCCTTGGATATAAATTTCAAACATGGAAAAGAGTGGATTTCCCCTTCAAGGTATCTCCTAGAAGATACATTTCAAATAGGGACAAAAGTGATTTTTGCCTTCAAAGAACAAGTGCAATTTTCCTTTACATGCAAGGCACTACTAGGTGATATTTTGAAGGCCCTTGTAATACCTTGAAGGAATATCCTAGGATATACCTTTAAAACATGCGCAAGAGTGGATTTCCATTTCAAGGTATCTCCTAGGAGATACTTTTCAAATAGGTACAAGAGTGTATTTCTCCTTCAATGAACAAGTAGAATTTTCCTTTACATAGAAGGCACTATTGGGTAATATTTTGAAGACCATCATAGTACCTTAAATGTACATCATAGGAGATACCTTTAAAATATGGAAAATATTATATTTATACTTCAAGGTATCTCCTAGGAGATACATTTCAAATAGGGACAAGAGTGGATTTTTACTTCAAGGAACAAGTGCAATTTTACTTTACATGGAAGGCACTACTATGTGATATTTTGGAGGCCCTTGTAATTACTTAAAGGTATCTCCTAGTATATACATTTCAAATTTTCACAAAAGTGTATTTACCCTTCAAGGTATCTCCTAGTAGATACCTTTCAAATAGGGATAAGAGTGGATTTCTCGCATCAAGTAACAAGTGGAATTTTCCTTTACACAAAAGACACTACTAGGTGATATTTTTAAGGCCACTATAGTAACTTCAATTTACCTCCTCGGAGATACCTTTCAAACATAGAAAAGATTGGATTTTCACTTCAAGGTATCTCTTAAGAAATACATTTTAAATAGGGACAAGAGTGGATTTTTCCTTCAAACAACAAGTGCAATTTTCCTTTACATGGAAGGCACTAGTGGGTGATATTTTGAAGGCCCTTGTAATACCTTCAAGGTATATTCTAGGAGATACCTTTAAAATATACACAAGAGTGGATTTACCCTTCAATATATCTCTGAAGAGATACATTTCAACTAGGGATAATATTAGATTTCTCGAATCAATGAACACGTGAAATTTTCCTTTACATGGATGGAACTAATGGGTGATATTTTTAAGGCCACTTTATTACCTTCAATTTACCTCCTAGGAGATACCTTTCAAACATGGACAAGAGTGGATTTCCCCTTCAAGGTATCTCCTAGGAGATACATTTCAAATAGAGACAAGGGTGGATTTTTCCTTCAAAGAACAAGTGCAATTTTCCTTTACATGGAAGGCACAACTAGGTGATATTTTGAAGGCCCTTGTAATAACTTAAAATTATGTACTAGGAGATACCTTTCAAACATGCACAAGAGTGTATCTCCCCTTCAATGTATCTCCTAGGAGATACCTTTCAAATAGGTACAAGAGTATATTTCTCCTTTAAGGAACAAGTGGAATTTTCCTTTACATGAAAGGCACCACTGGGTGATATTTTTAAAGCCTTTATAATACCTTAAAGGAATCTATTTGGATATACCATTAAAACATTCACAAGAGTATATTTAATTTTTAAGGTATCTCCTAGGAGATACCTTCCAAATAGGCACAAGAATGGATTTATCCTTCAAGGAACAAGTGCGATTTACATTACACAGAAATCACTACTAGGTGATATTTTGAAGGCCCTTATAATAAATTAAATGTATCTCCTAGGAGATACATTTCAAACTTGCACAATAGTGTATTTCCCCTTCAAGATATCTCCTAGGAGATATAATTCAAATAGGGATAAGAATGTATTTTTTCTTCAAGGAACAAGTGCAATTTTCCTTTACATGGAAAGGACTATAGGGTGATATTTCGAGGGCCCTTGTAATACATTCAAGGTATCTCCTATGAGATACCTTTCAAACATGCACAAGAGTGGATTTACCCTTCAAATAATAGTTGTGTAAACATCAAATTTAAGATATCAAAGACCCATATAGATGGTCATGTTCCCACCACTGACATTCATGTAGACATCAAATAATGGCCATACAAACATCTAATTTAATAAATAAAATAGCTTGTAGATGTGTTTAAAATTGATGGTCACATGCCCGTCAATGACGTTCACATGAATGTCAAATGATGGTCGCAAGGATGTCAATTTTAAGATAGTTGGTTGGATCCAAATAAGTTGAAGATCTACGATCCATGTTGTTTTATACCCACTGGATCCAATATTACAAGATCAACAACGATTTTTCAATGGAACTCAAAAGACCTATGGGAATGACAAGCGACATAACCTTGAGGCTAAGCGTAAACATCATCCAATGTCATTCTACTCTCAAGATCAATATCAACAAACAATATTGATCTGGGAAAACATAAACTCATGGTGCAAAGTAAAAATAGATTTTAAAAGGGAAGCAGTCATGTGTTTCAAACATTAATGGATAAAGTGGTGCAAAAGTGCCACATTATGCCATAGGGATGCCACATAAGCAAAAATTATAAATCTAAAGATCTTATGGGTATAAAAAGGTGAAGGTATAAATACATGATATAAATGAAAATCTAAGTCATAAAACTCACATAAGTGCAAACAACCACCACTATTAAAGCTACAAAAATTCCCTAACATCTACAAAATCCCTAATTTGATCCTAAATTTATCATATTTGAATTTGGTAGATCAAATCATCATATAAGCAAAGTACAATTGAGTCTAGGATTGAATTGTGTACCACCAGTGAGTAATTTAAACAAACTTATAGCCATGGTAGCAGAAAATAAGCTACAGAAGGTAAAAATCTCTATTTGACCTTAGACATAGAGTGGAGAATATTAGAAGACATAGAATTTGATGTAGTAGCTTTAAACATAGCAGACAATAATTGGTCCAAGCTTTTATTGATGATTGAGGAGCTACCTACCATCACCAAGGAAGATGAAAAGAATGCATTAGTCAAGAGGAGGTACTATGACCTAGTTGTCATTCAAATAACAAGCCTTCATCGTGTTGTAGCAAAATTAGAGGTACTTCATTACATAGATGTTTTTTCCCCTATTTTAAAATAATGCAAGACTGAAAAGGGTATTTTGGTCAATGAACATACTCATAAAAGTATAACTTATATTTCTCCCATTAATTTTGAGAACTACTATAAGTTGCCCAAGCCCCAAGTAGATATGTCCATAATCAATAATTGGGCTAAGAAAAATGACTTAAAGACCATTTTTACCCTATGGTTGTATTCTAGGATTCAAGTATTCTCAGACTTCAATGGAAACATTGCAATCAACCAATTTAGGGTAGGGATTAGGATGATTATGACTTTAATGAATAGGTTGTATGGGAATCCCACTACCACTTATGTTGATAAAATCTGGGTGCCTTTGGTATATTTTATGGTTGATAAGGACCTCACTCCTCTTAATAGTGAGTTTATTAGCACATGTTTATGTAGGAAGATTTTTGTAGTCAGGAAAAGGAGTAGGAACAAATTCTACATGATGTCTTACCTATTAGATGCCCTCCTTGACACTACCAAGATTCCCAACTTTAGAGGATGGTCACATGAGGGGACATAGATAGTGTTTAAATTTTACTCAAATTTTCACATATTAAAGTACAAGGACCACATTTATTTCATCTATGATTATGTCTATCTAGCCTTGACTAAGGCTATAACTAGAAGCCCATTAAAAATATTTAGTCCTTTGGTAAAAAATTCAATTGAATCCATCGCTTACATATGGTTTTACCTAGATTGTAGAATCATCAGGATTGAGGGGACTCAATGCACCCCACATAGGCTACTATTCCATGTGCCAAATAAGTTAGCTAAGCAAGAGGTAGAATACTAGATATGAAATGGTATAGATGGTGTGTGTAAAATTAAGAGAAATGGACTACTACATACCCTACCTATGACCGTTGGTAGGACTGTATTTCAACAACGGGATAATATTCAAGCTGCTTCTAGACACATAGCCTCTTTCAAACTACAACATGGTAAACTAAGATATTGGGATCCCCAAGGAAGGGTAGTGGAGCACTTGAAAGCAAAAATGATTGTTTTGACATATGAACATCTACTTGGTGTCTATAAATCAATATACATAAAGGCATCATCCTTCATCAAAGTGTTGGAAAGATAAAAAAATCACAACATTAATCTAGAGGTTAGGTTGTTAAGAGAGCAAAATCCAAGTGAGGATATATGGAAGATGGGAACGAGGTAGTACCATTTACTACTATTTCCTTATTATATACTTTCTTTAGCATAGCCATAGATATTTAATTTTTTTTTACTAAAGTAGATATTGAATAGAGACCTAAAAAAAGGAAACCTGGTGAGGTGGAATCATCTTCAGCCTAGCCTAAAGAATTAGGATCACCAATTGAATTCATTGACATAGTGGAATTGGATCTTGAAGAAATAATGGAAGATGACATGAAGATATTGTCTAATTCCTATGAATTAGATGAAGAAGAAGCTCAAGTTGAAGAGATAGATAAAGAGAAGGGGAAATAAGTAGCATTAGACTTAGTCCATGTTGCTACCCCACCAAAGAGAAAGACTGAGCTAGATTTAGTTCCAAAAGGAGGCAAGAAACCTTAGTTGACCTTCACTCACCCTTTGATTGAGGTCAACCTTTTTAGTGATAAAAACCCAATTCATTTTCCAAAAATTCCTAAATGGTTTATAAATGTCAATTTGTTTAAAATTCCTACTATGCACCAGCCTTTGATAATTACAAAATATGTCAACATCCATGTTTATGATAAGCTTAAACCATGGATTGTAGCTATACAAAAGGAATAATAAAATAGGATGCCTTTCCTTGGTGAATCACGTGTGGTATAGATGGAGATTCTAGCTCTAAATGTAATTGAATCTTCTATTGGTGTCAAGTTTGACCCAACCACAACTAGACTACAAAGAGTCACTGAGAAGAAGGCCTTGGTTGGGGGAGAATAATTCAATTTTTAGAAAGTGGAACCATTTTTTGGATTGAATCCTATTTAAGGGTAGAGACCAAGTGAAAACCCCATCTTTAAGGAAATTTTTTTTGAATTGGCTCAAACACAATCATCTCAATTGCAGGCTACCATCAAAGGCTTGCAATAGTAGAGGGAGAATCTGTAACAACAAAAGGAAAATTTAGAGAATCAAGCTATATTGTCGATTCTTGATGACATGATTAAGATGTTTGAATCATCCTTATATGATATGTTTGACTCCTTAAATTCAACAAGGTCTATAAAAAATGTATTGAGACAATAGGATGCAATAGCAAAAGGCTTAGTCACCTAGTGGCAAAATTTAAAGAACAAAATAAAGGAATTAGTCAACATCTTAATACATGATCAAATCCTTGGTTTCAAAACCATCAACCTAGATCACTTGAATAAAACCATGGGATTTATTAAATATAACATCAAGGGTTTTATTACATGGTCCAATAGCTTGGAAAGACTCTTAGGAGATGGCAAGGAGCTATTATATAGGATAAAACAATTCCTTGGGACCATTATTGCTAAATCAACAATGCTCAGTCCCATGGGCTTCATAAAAGATGAATAATTCAAGCACAAGACCACCTTGGTCATGTAGGAAGTAAGGAGAAAAATCCAAGGCAAATCGAGGATAGAAAACAATAGGGTCATGGATATAATCTTAATATCAGAAGAAAACATTGTTGAGGCAAGGAATATTAAGGAGGCCTTATAGAGAAATGATAGGGACCTTGGAGACCTATCTGATCAGTAAGATGAGATTTTACTAGAACTAGTGGTTAACTTAAGGCTTATTGATGAGCAACATAAAAATTATGTATAACTACTATAACATAAAAAGGATGAAGAGTTTTAAGGTCATCATCGAGTGACATATCAAGGAGCTAGTTACCTGAGGATTCAACATTTTACTCAGCTAATTCTCCTTCACTTGATATCATCTTTGATCATGTTGGAAGATTATTTTATTATGTATTTAATATATTATATTATATTTTTTCCTATTTATTAGAAAAAATTTTCATTTTAAACTTGATTCACAAATACTTTGAAAAAAATGTTTCATCTTTGTTTCCTTACACTAAAAAACTAGTTTCATCTTGATTTCATTCACACATTATAAATATTAAAGAGTAGTGGTGTTTACATTATATATATGATATATATTTTAATATTAAAATTATATACAACCAATCAACACCAAATTATTTTAGTTTTCATAGCCAACCTTCACATAAATTAAAAAATACTAACAAACTTACATGCACAAAAAATAGGAAACCAAAAGAAAGTTTATAGAAAAAATTTGTTTGCTTATTCACATAGTAAATAAAGTACTTATAATTTATAAATAATAATTTTATATTTTTTTAATCTATTCACATATCATTTAATTACATACAAAACAATCAAAATACCAAATAACTAGCATACTAGCTAGTATAGATTGGCTAGATTTTGAAAACTTAGAGATTGTATTTGCACACATAAAATCTGAATTTTAGATCTAGTTTCACATTTTTATAGTCAAGATTAAAAGTGTAATTATGTTTTAATTTTAAATAAATTTAAAATATAAATAAATAAAAACATCCATTTTAGTGCATGTAGGTGAAAAAATAGATTCTCAAAAATAAAGGAAAAGTTAAAAATCAGCAGCTCCATTATTAGTTGATTTTTCAATATTAACTTGTATTGCATTCATAAAATATCAAGAAAATAATAAAAAATAGAACTATATTTCATTTATTTTATTTCCAATAAATTTTATTTTAGTGATTAGTGTATTTTTTTTCATTTCTCAAGGCCTTATCAAAAACTCTAAACATGCAAAACTCAAAAATCTTATCAAAATAAAAACTAGTCTAAAATTTGATTTCAAATTTTCAAAATAGAAATTAAATTTTCATAAACCAAATTTAAACAATAAAAAACACTTAAAAATCCTAATATGTTTACTTCAATGTTGGATGATGCTTCTTAAACAAGCTAATATCCATAGAGTAAGATATTTCCCTAGAGTACATGTTCCCGTGCCAACAAACAACATATAGTGTGACATTAACTCAAAAATTAGAATAGAAATTTTCCATTCCGATCCCATCCAAAACCTTATCATTGAAAAATTTAGCATTATTTACAAGTAAAATCACCCAATAGAATTGTCAATAGTGAGACCCATTTGCATCATAGCACGCCAAGCCTACAACCTCCATACATCTAGATCTAAGCCTCCCCATTTCTATTATTTATCCTTGATTCTAGCCTAATCAAATCTAATTTTATTTATGGATGAAATAAAATATTAATATCCAACCTAATAGATTCAACCAAATCCTGAAGTTTTTGAATCCAACCCTTTTTAATTTTTCTAATCCTAGTTATCACCAAGAACATTGTTACCTTGTCCTTATCCATTCTAAAGGTTATTATAACTCCATATCTTCCTATTTCACTAGTTCAAATGAATAGTATGATGTAGGTAATATTATTTGGTATCATCGTGAGCACCCTCTTCCATCTATCACTCAAGACCTTGCTCTTATACCTCAACCTAACCAATTAGCTATTCCATCCCTTCCCATTCTAATCCTTCATTTTCATCATCCTAACCAACTGAATAATTATACCACTCCTCCCATTATCTTTATATTGGTTGTCTTATTTAGGCCTCAAGAAGTCATGTACACAATGTATAAGTATATTCATAATACTAGTAATACTAAACATAACTTTTTCCTTATACTAGTATTAAAGCTATTGAGATACTAAATATATTTCATTATCTCGACCATTAAACCTAATGAGATACTAAATATATAATAAAATAATAATTACATATATTAAATACCTAATAAGAAACACCTGTAAAAATGATAGTGAAAAATGGGGTCAACGCTTCCATAACTAATGTCGCAATTCACCTAAGTTCAATCAATAAAATAATGGTTTTCATCATTCAAAAGGGAGAGAAAAAATGAGAGAAAATAATAGAAAGATAAAAAGATAAAATTAACCGTAATTTCAAAGCACATGGGAATTTTTAATTTTATAATTATTTAAAATTTTATATAAAAATTTGTAACATATTTAAAAAATATTTTAAAAAATATTTATACATTTAAATATATTAAACATTTAAACAATGTAGATTATTTAATAAAAATATTTAAAGATCAAAATTACAAAATGTTCAATAATATACTACAAGACCATAGTACAATGAAAATTACAAAATTTGAAATATGGAAATAGAAGTAAATTATCATCATGAAACTTTGGAACTGATGCTAATGATTTATAAATAATAGGCTCTTGCATAATAAGTGGAGTTTCATCCATATTTTTTGAAGATGTAACATTATTAATTATTAAGAAAAACTATCAAGTGGACTTGGTGGTATAATATTAGGCATACACATTGGAATAGATGGTGTCTTTCGAACATATATGTCTAATTCAAATTTTTATCATATTTTTAAACCCAATATTATTCTTGGTCGCTTCTAATTTTTTTAGTGTCAATGTAATAAAAGAAATTTATCCATTGCAATCACCAAGACAAAACCTAATCACCCACAACTGAGCTCCTTATCCATTGAATATAGATGCCCCCTGATAGAAACCAAGGTAGTTTCAATTTTGATGTAGAGATTGTGTTAATGATTTATAAATAATAGGATCTTGCATAATAAGTGGAGTTTCATCCACATTTGTTGAAGATGTAAAATAAGTAAATTGTCTAATAGGGATTTGACTCTTTAATTTTTAGCCCCCCTAGGAATAATTTTGAGATAATTTAATTTACCACTTCAAATACCTATGAGGGTGAATCACCTTTCTTTAACATACAAACTAATATTTGGAGACTAATTTGACCCCAAAATGGTAATTAAAATAAGTGACACAAAATCATACCTAGTCACTCAAAAACTCTTGGTAAAGGATTTTGTGTGCTTATCTAAATTATGGTTATGTAAGGACATAAGTAGTGTACCTCATAACACTTATTATATATAGTATTTATATATATAGACTTTCCATTTATATATTGTATCTAAATGTAGATTTTTATAATTTAGAGAATTTAATTCCAATAAAATAGAAACAAACTCATAGAAACAAATTACACTTGATGGGTTTCCTACCATTGGTTTTGGATCACATCCAGGGGATCATAAGAATTAGAAAATGTCCAATAATCCACTACAAGACCATAGTACAATGAAAATTATAAAAATTCAAATATAGAAATAGAAGTAAAATTATCATCATGAAACTTTGGAACTGATGGTAATGATTTAGAAATAAAAGGCTCTTGCATAATAAATGGAGTTTCATACACATTTTTTGAAGATGTAACATTATTAATTATTAGTAAAAATTGTCAATTGGACCTGATGGTATAATACTAGGCATACATATTATAATATATGGTGTCTTTCGAATATATATGTCCACTACAAATTTTTATCATATTTTTAAACCCAAAATTCATCTTAGTCACTTGTAGTTTTTTTAGTGCCATTGTAACAAAAGTAATTTCTCCATTGCAATTACCAAGACAAAATTTAATCACCCACAACTGACTTCCTTAGCCAACAAATATAGATGCCCCCTGATCGAAACCAAGGGAGTTGTAATTTTGATGTAGATATTGTGATGATGATTTAGAAATAATAGGATCTTGCATAATAAGTGGAGTTTAATCCACATTTTTTGAAGATGTAACTTAATAAAATTATCTAATAGAGATTTGACTCAATTTTTAGCCCTTTAGGAATACCTTTGAGATAATTTAATTCACCAATTCAAATACTTATGAGGGCGAGTCACCTTTCTTGAACTTACAAAAAAATATTTGGAGACAAATTTGACAACAAAATGGTACTTAAAATAAGTGAGACAAAATCATACCTAGTAATTCAAAGACCTCTTAGGAAAGGATTTTGTGTGATTATCTAAATTGTGGTTATGTGAGGGCATACATAGTCTACTTCAAAACATATATAGTATTTCTACATAGACTTTCCATTTATAGATTATATGTAAATGTAGATTTGTATAATTTAGGAAATTTAATTCCAATAAGATAGCAATAGACTCATTGCAACAAATTACACTTGATGGGTTTCATACCATGGGTTTTGGATCACATCTAGGGGATCATTAAAATTAAAAAATGTTTAATAATCTGCTACAAGACCATAGTACAATGAAAATTATAGAAGTTCAAATATGAAAATAAAAGTAAAATTATTATCATGGGACTTTGGAATCGATGGTAATGATTTAGAAATAATAGGCTTTTGCATAATAAGTGGAGTTTTATCCGCATTTTTTGAAGATGTAACATTATTAATTATTAGGATAACGTGTCAACTGGACATGGTTGTATAATAGTAGGCATGCATATTGGAGTAAATAGTGTATTTTGAGAATATATGTCCACTTCAAATTTTTATCATATTTCTAAACCCAAAATTATTTTTGGTTATTTTTAATTTTTTTAGTGCCATGGTAACAAAAATAATTTCTCCATTGCAATCACCAAGATAAAACCTGATCACCCACAACTGAGATCCTTATCCAATGAATACAAATGCCCCCTGATTGAAACCAAAGGACTTATAATTTTGACATAGAGATTGTGATAATTAATTAAAAATAATAGGCTCTTGCATAATAAGTGGAGTTTCATCCACATTTTTTGAAGATGTAACATAAGCAAATTGTCTAATAGGGATTTGAATCCTTAATTTTTAGCCCCATAGGAATACCTTTGAGTTAATTTAATTTACCAATTCAAATACCTGTGAGGTTGACTCATCTTTCTTGAACTTACAAAATAATATTTGGAGATGAATTTCCCCCCAAAATGGTAACTAAAATAAGTGACACAAAATCATACCTAGTAACTCAAAGACCTCTTGGAAAATGGTTTTGTGTGCTTATCTAAATTATGGTTATGTAAGGGCATAAACAGTCTACCTCAAAACAATTACTATATATAGTATTTATATATAAAGACTTTCTATTTATAGATTGTATCTAAATGTAGATTTGTTTAATTTAGGAAAATTAATTCCAATAAAATAGCTATAGACTTATCACAACAAATTATACTTGATGGGTCTCCTACAATGGGTTTTGGATCGCATCTAGGGGATCATTATAATTAGAAAATGTTTAATAATCTACTACAAGACCATAATACAATGAAAATTATAAAAGTTAAAATATGGAAGTATAAGTAAAATTATCATCATAAAAATTTGGAACTGAAGGTAATGATTTATAAATAATAGGGTCTTACATAATAAGTGGAGTTTCATCCATATTATTTTAAGATGTAACATTATTAATTATTAGGAAAAACTATCAAGTAGACCTGGTGGTATAATAGTAGGCATACAAATTAGAATAGATGGTGTCTTTTGAACATATATGTTCACTTCAATTTTTTATCATATTCATAAACCCAAAATTCTTCTTGATCACGTATAAATTTCTTAGCACCATTGTAACAAAAGCAATTTCTCCATTGCAATCACAAAGACAAAACCTGATTACCCACAACTAAGATCCTTATCTAGTCAATATAGATGCTCCCTGGTTGAAACCAAAGGAGTTGCAATTTTTTCATAGAGTTTTTTCTAATGATTTAGAAATAATAGGCTCTTGCATAATAACTAGAGTTTCATCCATATTTTTTGAAGATGCAACATAAGCAAATTGTCTAATAGGGATTTGACTCAATTTTTATCCCACCCCAAAGAATACCTTTGAGATAATTTAATTCACCAATTCGGATACCTATGAGGGAGAGTCACCTTTATTGAACTTATAAACTAATATTTGAAGATGAATATGACCCCATAATGGTAATTTAAATAAGTTACATGAAATCATACCTAGTAACTCAAATACCTCTTGGGAAAGGATTTTGTGTGCTTATTTAAATTATGTTTATGTGAGGGCATAATCAGTCTACCTTAGAACACTTAAGTTTATATATAGTATACATACATACATGTGTGTGTGTGTGTGTGTGTGTGTGTGTAGACTTTTGATTTATAGATTGTATCTAAATGTAGATTTGTATAATTTAGGGAATTTAATTCAAATAAAATAATAATAGACTCGTCGTAACAAATTACACTTGATGGGTCTCCTACCATGGGTTTCAGATCACATTCAAAGGATCATCAAAATTAAAAAATGTTTAATAATTCACTACAAGACACATATGGAAATAATAGTAAAATTATCATCATGGAACTTTGGAACTGATGGTAATGATTTATAAATAATAGGCTCTTGCATAATAAGTATAATTTCATCCACATTTTTTGAAGATGTAATATTATTAATTATTAAGAAAAACTGTCATGTGGACCTAGTGGTATTATAGTAGGCATACACATTGGAATAGATGGTGTCTCTCAAACATATATGTCCACTTAAAAAAATTTATCATATTTCTAAACCCAACATTCTTCTCATTTTATTCTAATTATTTTAGCACCATTATAACAAAATTAATTTCTCCATTGCAACCACTAAAATAAAATCTAATCACCCACAACTAAGTTCCTTATCTAGCGAATATATATGCCCTATGATCAAAAGCAAGAGACTTATAATTTTGACATAGATATTATACTAATGATTTAGAAATAATAGGATATTACATAATAAGTGGAGTTTCATCCACCTTTTTTGAAGATTTAACATAAGAAAATTATCTAATAGGGATTTGACTCAATTTTTAGCTACCATCTAAGAATACCTTTGAGATAATTTATTCATAAATTCAAATACATGTGAGGGTGAGTCACATTTCTTAAACTTACAAGCTAATATTAGGAGATGAATTTGACCCCAAAATAGTAATTAAAATAAGTGACAAAATCATACCAAGTAACTTAAAGACCACTTGGGGAAGGATTTTGTGCGCTTATCTAAATTATGTTTATGTGAGGGCATAAACAGTCTACCTAAAAACACTTACTATATATATATTATTTCAATATATAGACTTTCCATTTATAGATTGTATCTAAATGTAGATTTGTATAATTTAAGGAATTTCATTCCAATAAAATAGAAATAGACTCATTGTAATAATTTACACTAAATGGGTCTCCTATCATAGGTTTTGGATCACATCCAAGGGATCATCAGAATCAAAAAATGTTTAATAATCCACTACAAGACTATAGTACACTAAAAATTATAGAAGTTCAAATATATAAATAGAAATAAAATTATCATAATGGAACTTTAGAACTGATGGAAATGATTTAGAAATAATAGGCTCTTTCATAATAAGTGGATTTTCATCCATATTTTTTGAAGATGTAACATTATAAATTATTCAAAAAAACTATCAAGTGGACTTGGACCTAGTATAATAGTAGGCATGAAAATTGGAATAGATGGTGTCATTCGAACATATATGTCCACTTCAAATTCTTATCATATTTATAAACCCAAAATTATTTTTAGCCACTTATAATTTTTGTAATGCCATTGTAACATAAGCAATTTCTCCATTGTAATCACCAAGACAAAACCCAATCACCCATAACTGAGCTCCTTATCTATTGAATATATATGCCCCATGATCAAAACCAAGGATGTTGTAATTTTGATATAGAGATTATGATAATTATTTATAAATAATAGGCTCTTACATAACAAATGGAGTTTCATCCACATTTTTTGAAGATGTAACATAATAAAATTGTCTAATAGGGTTTTGACATATTAATTTTTAGCCACCCACACAAGAATACCTTTGAGATAATTTAACTCACCAATTTAAATATTTGTGTGGGTGAGTCACCTTTCTTGAACTTACAAACTAATATTTGGAGATGAAGTCGACCCCAAAATGGTAATTAAAATAAGTAACACAAAATAATACCTAGTAACTCAAAGACCTCTTGGGAAAGGATTTTGTGTACTTATCTAAATTATGGTTATGTGAGGCCATAAGCATTATACCTTAAAACACTTATTATATATAGTATTTCTATATATATACTTTCTATTTATAGATTGTATCTAAATGTAGATTTTCATAATTTATTAAATTTCATTCCAATAAAATAATAATGTACTCCTCACAACAGATTAAAATTGATGGGTCTCCTACCATGGGTTTTAGATCACATCTAGGGGATCATCAGAATTAGAAAATGATTAATAATCTACTATAAAACCATAGTACAATGAAAATTATAGAAGTTCAAATATAGAAATATAAGTAAAACTACCATCATGGAAATTTGGAACCAATGGTAATGATTTAGAAATAATTATTAGGCTCTTGCATAATAAGTGGAGTTTCATCCACATTTTTTGAAGATGTAACATTATTAATTATTAGGAGAAACAAGTGGACTTGATTGTATAATAGTAGGCATACACATTGGAATAGATGGTATTTTTTGAACATATATGTCTACTTCAAAATTTTATCATATTTTTAAACATAAAATTCTTTTTGGTCACTTCTAAATTTTTTATCACCATTCTAACAAAATCAATTTCTCCATTGAAATTACCAAGATAAAATCTGATCACCCATAACTGAGCTCCTTATCTAGTGCATATATATGCCCCATGATCAAAACCAAAGGAGTTATAATTTTGATGTAGAGATTGTGCTAATGATTTAGAAATAATAGGCTCTTGCATAATAAATGGAGTTTCATACACATTTTTTGAAGAGTTAACATAAGAAAATTGTCTAATAGGGATTTGACTCATTAATTTTATTCCCTCCCCCTAGGAATACCTTTGAGATAATTTATTTCACTAATTCAAATACGTATGAGGGTGAGTCACCTTTCTTGAACTTACAAACTAATATTTGGAAATGAATTCGACACCAAAATGGTAATTAAAATAAGTGACACAAAATCATAACTAGTATCTCAAAGACCTCTTGGGAAAATATTTTGTGTGCTTATCTAAATTATGGTTATGTGAGGGCATAATCAGTCTACCTTAGAACACTTAATTTTATATATAGTATTTATATATATATATATATACTTTCAATAGTATCTAAATGTAGATTTGTATAATTTAGGGAGTTTCATTCCAATAAAATAACAATAGAATCGTCGTAATATATTAAACTTGATGGGTATCCTACCATGGGTTTTGGATCATATCCAAGGGATCATCATAATTAATTTTTTATAAATAATTTACTACAAGACCATAGTAAAATGAAAATTATAGAAGTTCAAATATAGAAATAGAAGTAAAATTATCATCATGGAAATTTATAACCAATGGTAATGATTTATAAATAATTATTAAGCTCTTACATAATAAGTGAAGTTTCATCCTTATTTTTTAAAGATGTAACATTATTAATTATTAGGAAAAATAAGTGGTGGTGGTATAATAGTAGGCATAAACATTGGAATAGATGGTGTCTTTTGAACATATATGTCCACTTCAAATTTTTATCATATTTTAAACCCAAAATTATTCTTGGTCACTTCTAATTTTTTTAGTGCCATTATAACAAAAGTAATTTTTCCATTGTAATCATCAAGACAAAACCTGATCACCCACAACTGTGTTCCTTATCTAGCGAATACAGATGCCCCCTAATCAAAACCAAGGGAGTTACAATTTTTATGTAGTGATTGTAATAAGAGGATATCTCTTTACACGAATAATGCAAGCCATTGTAGACTAAAGCATTGCATGGTGATTCAAATCCCAATAGTTTATGCCCACAATTATCTTAGATGAACATATTTTGACATTGTCATCTGTTTGGAGTAACTAGTAGGTTTAATTATTGATTTACACTCTTTTCATTCACATAACCCCTCTTACCCACCCACCCCCCCCTCCCCCCCACACACACAAAAAAAAAATTATATTAGTTATTAAATAAATATAATTGGCATATAAAATATATCATAATATTTTTATATGTATGCTTGACATAGTAGGTTGAGAATATTTAGAAGTGACGATCAAACGTAATTGATAGGTTGTATTCTCAATTAATTATCAAGGACATTGACACACATGATACAAAATTATTAGAAGCAGTGAATAAAATTCTCTAGGCATGTATATGTATGTAGTCGGATTGTATGTTAATTTTTAAAACCTATCAATAAAGGGAAGGATATTTTGCATTCAAGGAGTTCATAGATCTCATAAAGAATGACTAAGTTTGGTATAGTGAGGAGGAATGTGATTTGATTTGCATGAGAGGTAAGAGACTAGAATGAAGACGAGATAAAACTATTTATTATGCATTTGATGAAATATTTTCACTATTATTAGATTCTCATGGTGAAGAAAAATAATACAATCATTTATAGTCATACAAAGAGGTATGATCTTACATATGGGTCTATGGTAATAGGTCAAATGAACATTTATCTAATTTTGTTTTATCTTGACATAATTTCATTGACTGTGTTACAAATTTCAAACCTATGAATATTATGATTGTATGTTGACACAAAAATTCATTCTAATCTTGGACGTTATGCTAATTGTATTCTTAGGAATCACATTACATGGATAACTAAAAAATATAAATCAAGATTGAATTTTCCAAACATATCTTGGAGCATAGCAAATGACACATTTTATCTATGCAAGAAGTCAATACCCAAATTGGCCTTGTACAAACCAACACAACATTCTATATTACTTGAATATAGAGCCGACACAAGGGTTTGATTTAATATGAATCAAAATATTTGTTTTTAAATACTCATGACTAATATCAATTTTCATGAACCTCTATCTAAGATATAAGAACAAAAGTTTCTTTAATTTGAGTGATCTCAAACTTCATATCAGAATGTCCAAGAAAATATTCGAGAAGTGTTGAATGTGATTTCATGGTATAGATTTTTTGGGGGAAATAAAGAATTTACGTTCTTAGTCTCTATTTATTATTGTCATAATTATATGTTAAAACCAAGTTGATGAAATAAGATCTAAGTTATTAGATTGTGTATGGTGATAATGATGATTGACATTAAAGGTGAGTTCAAATAAAAGAAGATAGGGATAAAGGTTTCATAAGTTAATAAAACTAAATAGAGGTAAGGATAAGTTGTATATTAAAGGTGAGTCTACCTCAAATACCCATCAAGATTATGTATATGATGTAAATACATGGATTCAAAGTAAGGATTTGACATATTATAGAACTGCAATTAAAAAAAAGTTGATGGATAGGTTTCTCTAAAAGAGAATAAAATGGATTTGATATCCATGTGAATATCATTGACATACATGTGAGTATCAATTTTAAACATGTCCACGATTGTCTCTATTTAGATTATAACTTATCATTCACAATTTCATCCTTTTTGTGTGCCACGTGGCAACTACTCGATGCTTCTATGCTCTTTTTACTATGGTCTCGTGCATCATTTGATCTCTATACTAGGCTCATGTGATGGTGAAACTTATCAACCCCATGGATATCCATAGAAAATTTAAAAATTTAACATTGCATGCATCATTCAATCAACTATGCTAGGCTCACATGGACCATAGATCTTAAAAACATGCTCAGACTTTAACTCTTTCGTCAGGGTTTGAATTTTCAATACTTGTCATGTGCCTTGAATTCAACTTGACTACTCTCGAGGTGTATTTACATTCAAAAGTAGGTAGGAGTGCCCAATGAATTTGAAATTCAAATTTACTTCGAAAATTAAGGTTTGTATAATTTTCACACATTTTAAAGAGGAACAAAAACCATTGAACATGTCTAATTAGATATATTAATATTCTTACATATTCTTAGATATTTTAACATACATTCTAGATCATTGATAGATTGAAATAGAGCAGGTTGTAGACTGTCTAAAGTATTGACCATATTTGTTACTATCATTTCTACAGATACTTATTTATAAGGATTTAATCTTAATAGTGTTCAATATAAATTTTTACTCTATCTAAAATGTGTGATTTATTTGTGTTAATTTGGCCCTTTTATTCATTTTTTAGCACTTTATGTTATGAAATTGCTAAGATTCATATTATCGTAATATTTTTGGCCCTACTGGAATGCACCTAGTTGTTATGTCAATGAGGCTTCTATTAAAGGAGTGCACACGTGACTATTATTCAGGAAAATAAGGTTTTCAAATTATAACACTAAAATTTTATAAAACAATACAATAAAAATAATTCTAAATACGTTGCATGTATATACTTCAATAAATTTTTAATAAAAAATAGTAAAATTTTTAAGAATGTGTGTGGAGCTTAGGCAGGCTCTGGGTTGGCCTAGGTAGTAGTGAGCCCTATTGAAAATATTGTCATTGATGTCAAAGGTCTAGCATTATTGGTGATAAAGGCCCCATTGCATTTAATGTTATTTGTAATAAATATATCTTGGCTAATATGACTTAATATTTATTAAATATTAATGAATATGTTTTTGGTTACATATGAGACAAAAAAAGGGCCCATGGAGAAGTCAAAGAGCCATGGGGTAAAGACAAAAGAAGGATGGGATGCATTTTCCCATGAAGAGTCATCTTGGGGAATACCAAGAGTCACCAAGTGAAGACAAAAGAGTAAGGGTGCAATTTCTCATGAAAGGACACTTTGAGGAATACGAAAAGTTGCCAAAGATAAGGACAAAAGTGGGGAGGACATTTTTGATCATGAAGGGTCACCACATGACTTTTCAAAGGCTTAAATACGAAGGTTCATACAATTTTGGTGCAATTTTCCATGAGGATTGAAGGGTCACAAAGGGGGAAGGCCAAAGGTCATTTGGAAAGATATAAATAAAGGCTTGAGAAGCCATTTGTAATATGAAAAAAAGAGGTTGATTTGATATTGTATTATCTAGCTTAGAAGAGCAATTGTGAGAGTTGAATATGATTTGTATTTTTTATATCTAGCTTAGAAGATAAAAGGTCAGAGAGAGGAAAGAGATGTTGTATTGAACTATCATTTATTGATATATCAACATTGAGAGATAGGTGTGTGGTATACACAAAGGGGTTGGTGCTCATGTGGGTTGGTGCTCACGAATAATAGTTGGGTTGGTGCTCAGCAAAGGGGTATGGTGCTCTTGCAAGTTTGGCTTGCGAATATTGTTTGGGTTGGTGCTCATTCATATACTTGAGATTGTTCTCTATGGTTTTTCCCACATTGAGTTTCCACGTTATATCTAGTTTCTCTCTTTCTTATGTGATGTTTATTGTTTGAATTTTATTACATATCTTGAATGTTTGATTAAGTGAATTTGATTAAGGGAAAGTTTTATAAGATATATGATATACTGATTCACCCCCCTCTCAGTATATTTCATGCTTAAAAATTGGTATCAGAGCCAGTTCCTTTTTGAAAAAGTTTTACAATTTGAAGGTAGATCAAGAAAGAACAAGATGGCCATACATAAAGGTTCCTTTGCAAGTAATATAATAGTTGATCAAGAAGAAGAAGAGGATGAAGCCAAAGTTAATATGGAAGGAGAACTCATGTGTCGCTTAGAAGAGTTGAAAATTATTGAAAATAAAAATCGAAGATTGAAGCATCAAATTGAGAAAAATGAAAAGGATTCAAAGGAGATAATTGAAGATCTACAAGCGCACTTTGAATAAGCCAAGAAAAATGAAGATTTGATGGCACAGTTGGAAATATCAAGAAAAGAATGTGAAAGGTATGTTACTGAAATTGCCTCTTTAAAAGAAGAGATTGAGAAAGCAATCAATAATAAAATAGTCAATGATTCAAAATTTGAGAATAACACTAATATGCTGAATAAGATATTAGAAAGCTAAAAGGCAATATCAGATAAGATAGGTATCAGTTTTGAAAAGAAGAAGAGCTATGTTGAAACTCTTACAAATAAAGAAACAAGAAGGGAAGGAGTGAATAATACAGAGGACAAAGAAGGTTGGAAGGAACAAAGCTATAAAAGGCAATCAAGTTAGAGATTCACAAATAGGTCCTATTTTTATGGTTATTATTTTTATTATAATGGATATGGTCATAAGAAATTATAATGTAGGATAAAAACTAACAATCTCAAAAATAAAGAAAAGGAAGGTCATGTAGGGTCAAGCAGAAGCTATAACTCTTTTGCTCCTCTATCAAGATTTGATGAAGAGACCATAATTTGTTACAAGTGTAACAAATTTGGACACATAACTCAATATTGTAGAAGCGTGTTCGAGTCAGTCAAGAAGGACCATAGTTTTAGGGCTCCATTCATCAAGAAAAAGGTTCATACATGGCAGAAGAAATAATCTGAAGGTTCTATGTTGGTCCAGACAGATTTGCATGCAAGAAATGAAGAAAAGCCATGGTTTATTGATAGTAGATGTTTGAGGCACATAATAGGAGATGAGAAAGTTCATAAGCTTGAAGAAGATCAATGGTGGCACAGTGAAATTTGGGGACAATACTACTACCAAAATTGCCATAAAAGGTACACTAAGTTTAGATAATGGTAGAACTAAAACTGAAAATGTTTTATATGTAAAAGGTCTTAAGCATAATATTTTGAGTGTAAGTCAAATGTGTGATTAGGGACACACACAAAAGTTTTATGCAAAAGGTTGTGAAATTAGAAGAAAATATTCAGATGTATTGATTACAGATGCTCAAAGAATAGGTAATAACTTATATATGCTATTAGACATCAAAGGTCAAAAATGTTGTTTGAGTCAGATTGAAGAAAGTTGGCTATGGCACAGGCGAATGGGGCATATAAATTTTGACAATATTGTCAAAATTTGCAAAAAGAAAGCAGTCAAGAATCTTCCAAAGATCACAAAGCCATCTAACATGCTTTGTGGACCTTGTTAGCATGGGAAGCAGCTAGAAGGTGGTTCAAAACAAAAGAGTACTCAACCACTCAGATGCTAGAGCTTGTTCACACTGATCTATGTGAACCTATGAGGACTCAAAGTACTCAAGGTGATAAATATTTCATCTTGCTTATTAATGATTTTTCACATATGACTTGGATAATGTTTCTAAAGAAAAAATTAGAAGCTTTTAGATAGTTCAAAGCATTCAAAGCATTAGTTGAGAATGAAACTAATCTAAAGATTAAGTGTCTAAGATCAAATCAAGGAGGAGAATTCATGTCAGATCAATTTATTAAGTTTTGTGAAGATCATGGAATAAAGAGACAGTATTCAGCAACCAAAACTCCACAACAAAATGGAGTAGTTGAACGGAAAAATAGAACAATTCAGGAGATGGAGAGGACAATGCTAAATGAATCCAAGATAGCAAATAAATATTGGAGAGAGGCGATTGGTACAGTAGTGAATATTCAAAATAGAGATTTATTAAGAGTCAACAACAAAAAGACTCCTTATGATATATGGAAAGACAAACCATCAATAGTTGATTATTTTAGAGTTTTTTGGTAGAAAATGCTTCATAAAGAGAACTGATGAAAAACTTGGTAAGTTTGAATCCAAAGTAGATGAAGGTATATTTCTTAGTTATTCTTGTAAAAGTAAAGCTTATAAATGTTATAACAAAAGAACCAATTAAATTATTGAAAGTGCAAGTGTCAGGAGAGAATAAGATGGAACACAAAAGATCAGTGATCTAGTAGACATTCCTGAAATCATTAAAGAGGAAGGATTTGAAGAATCAGATGAAGATGAGGAAAAGGAGAAGGAGAAAAAGGGCACCAAGACTCCATCAAAATATGTTCAAAAAAATCATAATGAAAGTGACATCATCAGGGATATAAAAGAAGGAATTCACACAAGAAGAATGATGATAAGTGAATCTGAACAAGTTAATTTCTCTTTGTTATCTGAAATTCAGCCTAGAAATTTTTTAGAAGCTAGACATGATGAGCATTGGGTTAAGGATATGGATGAAGAATTAAATTAGATAGAAAATAATGATACTTGGGAATTAGTGCCTAGACCAAAAGATCACAATGTGATAGGAACAAAATGGGTTTATAGAAATAAGTTGAATGAAAATGGAGAAGTAACCAGAAATAAAGCAAGATTAGTATGTAAATGATATGCTCAGATTGAGAGAATAGATTTTGAAGAAACTTTTACACTAGTAGCAAGGTTAGAGGCCATTAGAATATTTCTTTCATATATATTATTTAAAAATTTCAAAGTATTTTAGATGGACGTCAAATCTGCCTTCCTAAATGGGAATCTTGAAGAAGAGGTCTACATTGAGTAGCTTGAGGGGCTTATTCTCTCGAATATTAGTAATCATTTATGTAGATTGAAGAAAGCCTTGTATGGATTAAAACAAGCTCCTAGAGCTTGGTATGCAAGACTTGATAAGTACCTGGAAGATCAAGGATTCAAGAGAGAATTTATTGATAGTAATCTTTACATCAAAATAGAAGGTGAACATCAATTGATTGT
Source organism: Torreya grandis (assembly GCA_037957365.1). Taxonomy (NCBI): domain Eukaryota; kingdom Viridiplantae; phylum Streptophyta; class Pinopsida; order Cupressales; family Taxaceae; genus Torreya; species Torreya grandis. The sequence continues at coordinate 249,443 of JARHVA010003284.1, forward strand.
TGTGGTATATGTTGATGATATCATTTTTGGAGGAAATATTGAAAAGATGACAAAAGAATTATCTGATAGAATGTAAAAAGAATTTGAGATGTCTATGCTTGGAGAATTATCATTTTTCTTAGGATTACAAACATTTCAATCAAATAAAGGAATTTTTATATTTCAAAGTAAATATGCCAAGGAAATATTTAATAAATTTGGTTTTGAGTATTGTGTACCAGTTGGCACACCTATGTGTACAAGAAATAAGGTGAGAAAGGATGGAGATTCACCTATTACAGATCAATCTTTGTATAGATCTATGATTGGTAGTCTTTTATATTTGACAGCATCGAGACTAGACATCATGCATGAAATAGGTATGGTTTCAAGATATCAGTCATCTCCAAGGGATAGTCATGTTCAATTGGTGAAAAGAATATTCAAATATATCAAAGGGACATTGGATTATAGATTATGGTATCCCACAGGTAAAGATTTCACTTTAGTTGCTTATACAGATTTAGATTGGGTAGGGTGCTTAGATGATAGAAAGAGTATAAGTGGAGGAGCTTTCTTCCTTGGTGATATCTTAGTATCATGGCTAAGCAAGAAGCAGAACTCAGTATCACTTTTTACAGCTGAAGTAGAATATATTGCAGCAGTATTATGTTGTACTCAAGTACTTTGGATGAAGCAAACTTTGGAAGTTATCAAGGTAAATTATGATTAACCTATTTCCATTTTTTGTGATAACACAAGTGTTATGAATATTTTTAAAAATCTAGTAATGCATTCAAGAAGAAAACATATTCCCATTAGATATCACTTCTTGAGAGAGTAGGTTAAAAATCAATAGGTTAAGTTGGAATATATTAGTACTATAGAGCAGATTGCAAATATTTTCACAAAGGCACTACCAAAAGACACATTTAAGTATCTACGAGAGAAGTTGGGAGTAATTTCCTTTACTTCCTACCATTGAGGTTCAACATCAGTTGAGGGGGAGCTAAGTGTTAGCTCCAAGTAGGCCCTTTGCCATTGATGTCAAAGGGGAAGAATAATAGGTACAAGTACATGAACAAAAATAAGTACAAGGAATAGGTATAGGTTGCTATAGTAAGGGGGAGTTACTATATGTTTTCAGATGACAGTATGTGCAAGTGACAAGATGTGACAGTTTCAAGATTGATGTTGCCATCAATGACAAAGGGGGAGATTATTGAAAATATTGTCATTGATATCAAAGGTCTAGCATTATTGGTGATAAATGCTCCATTGAATTTAATGTTGTTTGTAATAAATATATCTTGGCTAATATGAGTTAATATTTATTTAATATTAATGAATATATTTTTTGTTGCATATGAGACAAAAGAAGGGCCCATGGAGAAGTCAAAGAGCCATGGGGTAAAGACAAAAGAAGGATGAGATGCATTTTCCCATGAAGATTCATCTTGGGGAATACCAAGAGTCACCAAGTGAAGACAAAAGAGTAAGGGCACAATTTCTCATGAAGGGACACTTTGAGGAATACGAAAAGTTGCCAAAGATAAGGACAAAAGTGGGGAGGACATTTTTTATCATGAAGGGTCACCACATGACTTTTCAAAGCCTTGAATACGAAGGTTCATACAAGTTTGGTGCAATTTTCCATGAGGATTGAAGGGTCACAAAGGGGGAAAGCCAAAGGTCATTTAGAAAGCTATAAATAAAGGCTTGAGAAGCCATTTGTAATATGAAAAAAAGAGGTTGATTTTATATTGTATTATCTAGCTTAGAAGAGCAATTGTGAGAGTTGAATATGATTTGTATTTGTTATATTTAGCTTAGAATAGAAAAGGTGAGAGAGAAGAAAGAGATGTTGTATTGAACTATCATTTGTTGATATAACAACATTGAGAGATAGGTGTGTGGTATACACAAAGGGGTTGGTGCTCATGAATAATAGCTGGGTTGGTACTCAGCAAAGGGCTATGGTGCTCTTATGGGTTAGTGCTCATGAATAGTAGCTGGGTTGGTGCTCGGAAAAGGGGTATGGTGCTCCTACAAGTTTGGCTTGAAAATATTGTTTGGGTTGGTGCTCATTCATATACTTGAGATTAATCTCTATGGTTTTTCCCACATTGGGTTTCCACGTTATATCTGGTGTCGCTCTCTTTCTTATGTGATGTTTATTGTTTGAATTTTATTGCATATCTTGAATGTTTGATTAAGTGAATTTGATTAAGGGAAAGTTTTATAAGATATATGATATACTGATTGACCCCCCCTCTTAGTATATTCTACGCTTAACAAGCCTTGCTATAAATCTTGGTATAAAAGGAAAAGGTGTCAAAGGAGTCAAGTGGGTGTATAAGAGAAAAATGGGTAGACTCCACCAGTTGTAATTCAATATGGGTAGACTCCTTGCTTGGTTTAAATTATAGGGAAAATAGTCACACAATACTTATTTTGCACCTTTTTTTATCATCTTCATCATTTGGTGAAAACTAACCAATTGTATAGATTTAACCAATAAACTATGCAGTTCAAATGTTCTTCCTTATATATGAATGACCATGAATAGTCACTCAAAATTCATCTCAATTGTGCATAAAGTGGTGAACCATTATAATCCAAAAAAATTGTTAGCCCCATCCATGATAATAAAAAACATAAGATAATATAAAATGATGGTTCAAATAATGAAATGATGGAAAAAAGGGTTATTTAGTCCTTAATGATATTGATTATTATTTATTTATATGTGTGGAAAACCAATAAGGAGCCAAATGATGAATGTTAGGATGATTCAAGCTGACATTTTTTATTAATTGTAATCAAATAATATTAATAACTAGTATATTTAATATTTTCAAACTTAAAAAATTATAAATAATCACTCAGACCAACCAAAATGACCAACTTATAACCTAACAAGGACCCATTGATGTCTAAATGCTCCTTCCACTTGGAATATGGTGAGATTAATGACCAGATAATTTAAACAAAGTACTTATAACATTGATTAGTAATTAAATATATATGTTTAATATGTGAGATTAAATTAGATGTGGTGAGATTTGCTTAACATCATTTACATGTTCATATAAATTAATACTTTGGGATAATTAATATATTTTATGTTCCTATTGGATGTCAAAATCCTATTTGAGTATCCTCATTGGTGTAAAAAATCTCTAGTAGTCACATCATAAGAAATAAATCCTTTTTTAAGTACTCTCTGAGCATGTGAAATTAATGTCAAATTAAAGACTAGATAATTTAAACATAGTAATTATAACATTGATTAGTAATTAAATATATATGTTTAATGTGTGATATTAATTTATATATTTTGAAATTCACTTAACATCATTTACATGTTCATAGAAATTAATACTTTAGGATAATTAATATATTTTATGCTTTCATTGGATGTCAAAATCCTATTTGAGTAGCCTCACTGGTGGAAAAAGTCTCCATTAGTCACATCATAAGAATTAAATCCTTGTTTAAGTACTCTCTAAGCATGTGAAATTAATGTGAGATTGATATGGTTTTATTTGATCAATTAATCTTGACATCCTTAGGTCTCCATGTTGAATATCAAGATCGTGTTAAATTAATGTGATAGAGACTAAAATGGAGACATTTGAATGATTCATATTGTGTCAAAGTGTTAATGATGATACATTTTAAAATTTACTAAAGGGTTCATTATTGAATAGAATGCCATCATTTAGGAGTGACCTATTTTTTTACATATAAATAGACTACAGACTGTTTAACATGTTTTGACATTAGTTTTATTATCTAATTGTAAAGACCAAAACATCAAATAAAATGACAATAGACTTTGAACTAAATTTGTCTTATTTGGGAATCAATATAAAAATACACATGAAGATCACCTTGCCATAATGGTAGGGTTATTTTGGATGCAATGAACTTTCACCCCATATGATTAATGGTGAGTTTAATCTTTTGAGGGATTGTATTTGTATCAGTAATTACTCTTTCAGGAAGTATATTTTTTCACATACGAAAGAGTCTTAATTTTAAGTAAATTATGATAATAGTCATGACATCATTATAGATCTAAATATTTTTCTATTGGATTCTAAAAAAATTTATGATGAAAATTATATTTTTAAGCCTAGCATGGAAAATTTGAATCCTAGCATAGAAAATTTGAAGTCAGACATGAAAAATTTGAAGACCAACATGGAAAATGGAAATTCTACTAAATTATGAGTTTTGTGAACAGTTGTAGCTATACAAGTTTTCTATTCTAAATTCAGATGCTAAATTTTGTTTATGATGATTTGAATCCCTACATGAAAAATTTGAAGCATTACATAGAAAATTTGAAGCATGAAAAATGGAAATTATGCTATTGTGAGTCTTATGAACGACTATAGCTATACAAGTTTTCTATTGTAAAATAAGATGCTAAATTTTTTGATGATGCAAATCAGATTTTTAATCCCAACATGGAAAATTTGAAACCTAACATGGAAATTTTAAAGCATGAAAAATGAAAATTTTTCTATTATGAGTCTTTTGAATCGTTGTAGCTTTACAAGTTTATGCATTGTCAAAAAGTTGTAATAATATTTTAGGTGAATTTAATATATGTAAATTGTATTTTTTATTTCTATAACTCTACCCTCCCCTATTTCATCTCTTCTTGAATATTTATTTAAAGCATTTCCAGCATTGTTGTTTGGTTTAGACTATCCCCATAGTCTTAATATTACGTTTTACTTAGTCTTGTTAGTTGCTACCCATATAGGCCTGCACATTTTGTTTTGTCTATCATAGAGAGAAATCAAACTTGGGAGTCAGTTGACCTTCCAAAAGTAAAATAGGTGAAAGGAGTTAAATGGGTGTATAAGACAAATATGGATAGACTCCACCAGTTGTAATTCAATATGGGTAAACTCCTTGTTTGGTTTAAATTTTATGGAAAATAGTCACACAATAATTACTTTGGACATTTTTTGATCATCTTAATCACCTGGTGAAAACTAACCAATTGCGTAGATTTAGCCAATAAACCATGGAGTTCAAATGTCATTCATTGTAAATAAATGAGCATGAATAGTTACTCAAAATTCATCTCAATTGTACATAAAGTGTTGAGCCATTACAATACAAAACAAATGTTATCCCCATTCATGATAATAGAAAACATAAGATAATATAATAGGTAGTATCCCATAGCTCTATACTATGGAATTTACCATAAAATTTGACTATACCCCCACCTGTAATTATGATTTGAAATTTTAGATCTCGGTAAATGAAATAATTCAATTGAGTAGCCAACTTACTATTGATGAATTTGTGTGTAATCCTAAAGTAAATAAATATAGTTGACTTCTATTTCTTGGGGAAACCGACCACCTTAATATTTGGAGGAGTACTAATACCTAAAAGTGTTTGATAGGAAATAATAGGTTAAGAATATTTAGATTCATCTTTAGGTCCTTCCAAACTGTTGATGTGTGTCTATGTCAAGGATGTAATGTGAATAACATAATAACATTTTTCATATTATAGGAACAATAATAATATGGTAGTGACACCTTGGGGCTTCACTCAGTTTTTTTGGAGATATTATGTGGTTACAACTTACCACCTTCTAGTCTGCAAGTAAACCCTGTTGTAGGGATAGCAGTAATATGGTAGTGATACAATCTACCTAAATTTTTTATGATGTAAATTTCTTTGTATTTACTAATATAAGCCTCAACTCTTAAACAAATAAATGGATATATGAAAATAGCATTAATCTAAATTCATTCATGTTAAAAACATTCAAAAGGAGGGAGTAAGTTAGGGAAGAAAAGAAAGTTCCCTTGAAACAACAAAGACCAACATATATCCTTTGATTTATATTAGCAACCTAGATAGCACAATTGAAATCAGACTACTCAGATCTGACTCATATCTAGATTAACACTGTAATGATCTAAGGTTGTGAGGTGCTTGTATCTAGACTAGATCTCTAGTTGTGAGCTTATCTCCTCTAAATATGTGAATTTAGGATTAATTACTAAACATATTAGATGTTGTGATGAAAAGAGTAAGGAAGAAACTAAAATTATTCTTCAAACATAACAAGATCTTATGAACTTTGAAAATATACAAGACCTTACGGATTCAATGTCTTGACTATCAACATATTTTTGGAGTCGTTTAAGAAAATATAGGTGAGGATTTTATGGAATTTACTATTCAATTGAGTTTGGATCCTTGAGGTCTCCTCCAAACTCCACAACTTAATTCATTCCTTTTAGACTATTATCTTATTCACATGTTCACCATTCTTTCATTATGAAAATAAACCTCTCCTATATATACCACTATGCATGATGTTATGTCCTTTGTATAGATTGTGACAAGGTACAAAGATGATTTGGGAGTTTTGACAATACATAAAGTACCCATGAGTTGATCCATGTATGATGATTTCTTAACAATCTCATTACCCTACATAAAAGTCAATATCCTTAAAGTCTCCAATAAGCAAGGTTCACCCACGTGACTTTAGCAGTGGTCTTGAAACTAGATGTAGATGTACATTTGTGTTTCTTTAGTTCTATTTGAACCTCACATGTATCCTTTGTGAGCTCTATATTGAGGTTATTCATCTCAATATTACATGCATTTGATAGTCCAAACTACCTCCACAAGCCTTCAAAAGGTCTTAAGACTATCAAACCCTTGACTATAGCGTATTTTGACTTGAAAAAAAGCCTATATGTGTCTCAAGAACACTTGATTGATTTATTAAAGGCTACTTTATAGGGCTTATTGATGCACTTATTGTGTTCTTTATGTCACCAAGGAACAAGGGGAAATTAAAAAACTCGATTTAATGTCTGCATGGCCTATTCCTAATGAGAGGAACATTGTCTTTTTCCTCCTCCTCTTATGATTCTTCTTAGGAAAAATTAAAAATTCTCCCATGAGTTGGTGGGATCTAGGGATTCATAATACCCTCTTTCTTTTTCTCCCTATCAAGCCTCATTTCTAGCTCAATATTTTTCCTTGCAACATTTTTGAGGATTGCATCATCATTCATTGTATCCTTGTAAATCCATTCATGCACCTATTCTCAGTGCTTATATTCCATAGTGAAATCAATTTTTAATTTGAAGAAGTGCTTTGCAATGACATTATTGGGTTCCCATGCCCTGAAATCATCCTTAGGAAATACATAAGAGTTTTTATGCCTTGCAACTACTATAATGCCATGCCACTTTGTGATTTTAATTCTACCTAACTTGTAAGGAGGATTTTATGGTACTGTATTTTACCTATTTATTTTCAAATTCAATTTCATTAAAATTTAGATTTAACACTATTTTTGCCTTTCATTTTCTATCAATTTTAGCTTTAAAGCTAAATTTTGCCATCTTTTGACGGATGGCACCTTCTGATTGTTCTTCAGGGATTTCAAAATGTAGCTTAGTGTGATGAATTTCCTCTATCATTCAAAATTTAATTTTCTATTCATTTTTATCTCTTAGTTGGATCCATCTAATTTTGGTTGGTTGTGGGAGTGCCATGCATCATTCTCATAGGCAATTAGAGCTGGCATTAGGGTTCTTGTCAAATAAAAATGTGCCACAGTTATATCAAATCCCTTTAAAGGACCTTTGAAATCAACATGGAAGGTATTCCAAGGCCTTTATAGGTATATCCTAGGAGATACATTGAAATAAAATTTCAATTGTGTGCATGTTTAAGGTATCTCCTAGGAAAGAAAATTCTAATAGTGTGCATCAAGGTTCTTACCAAATAAAAAGTTATCATGGTTATATCAAGTCCTTTGTAAGGACCTTTGTAATAAACATGGAAGGTATTCTTAAGGACCTAAAATTTATCTCCTAGGAGACACCTTGAAATAAAATACGAATCATGTACTTATCCAAGGTATCTCTTAAGAGATATCTTGAAATAAAATTCCAATACATCAAGGTTCTTGCCAAATAAAAAGTTATCATGGTTATATCAATTTTTTTATAAGGACCCTCAAAATAAAAATTGAAGGTATTACAAGGACCTTTGAGGTATCTCCTAGGAGATACATTTAAATAAAATTCCAATCGTGTGCATGTTCAAGGTATCTCTTAGGAGATATCTCAAAAGAAAATTCTAATAGTGTGCATTAGGGTTCTTACCAAATAAAAAGTTTTCATGGTTATATCAAATCCTTTTCAAGGACCTATAAATAAAAATGAAAGGTGTTCCAATTACCTTAAATTCATCTCCTCAGATACACCTTGAAATATAATTCCAATCATATGCATGTTTAAGGTATCTCCTAGGAGATATCTCGAAAGAAAATTATAATAGTGTGCATCAGGGTTCTTACCAAATAAAAATTTGTCATTGTTATATTAAATATTTTGCAAGGACATTTGAAATAAACATATAATGTATTCTAATTAAATTTTAAGTATATCGTAGGAGATACCTTGAAATAAAATTCTATTTTTTTTCATGTTCAAGGTATCTCATGGGAAATATCTCGAAAGAAAATTCCAATAATGTGCATCAAGGTTCTTGCCATATAAAAAGTTGGCATAGTTATATCAAATCATTTACAAGGACATTTGAAATAAACATATAATGTATTCTAAGGACCTTCTATGTATCTCCTAGGAGATACCTTGAAATAAAATTCCAATTATGTGCATGTTTGAGGTATCTCCTAAGAGATATCTCGAAAGAAAATTCCAATAGTGTGCATTAGGGTTCTTGCCAAATAAAAAGTTTTCATGGTTATATAAAATCCTTTTCAAGAACCTTTACAATAAAATGGAAGGTATTAAAAATCCCTTCGAGGTATCTGTTAGGTGATACCTTGAAATAAAATTCATGTCATGTACATGTTCAAGGTATCTCCTAGGAGGTATCTTGAAAGAAAATTTCAATAATGTGCACTAGGGTTCTTGCCAAATAAAAAATTGTCATTGATATATAAAATCCTTTGCAAGGAAATTTTTAATCAACATGGAAGGTATTTCAAGAACCTTTTAGATATCTATTATGAGATACCTTGAAAGAAAATTCTAATCATGTTTATGTTCAAGGTATCTTGTAGGAGATACCTCACTGTAGTTACAACTTCTACAAATTATGCTCATTCAGACCTTTTGATTTATCTGGGTCACTTCAAGTGATTACACAGTTTCATTATTTCCTCTTTGATCTTCCCTAATTATTTTAATAGTGGGATCAAGTTATTTTGAGATGGTTTTTAGCATCAATGTGGTTATAATAATCATATCAATTTATTAAACCTTTGTCCTGGTGTTAACTGCTCTTTATTGGTTCATTGTGGCATGCAATAGTGGAAAGAAGGGTCCCTTTCATGTAGTTTATCCCAAAGATAAAACCATTGAAATCTACATGTTTACCTTGGTGGCACCCTTTGAAGTATTAGATTTGGTCTAGATTGGACCATGCTTATACTTGGCTCCATGTTTTTTTATTTACCTTGCCTTATCAAAATTTCTTTGTTGACCTTCATCTAAGTCACCTAGGCTCACCTTTGTTTGGTTGGTCATCAAAAATTGGCTTAGATAATTTATCTCTTAACTCATCTCACTCTATTTATCTACTTGATGTTAATGAACATGATCCATAAATATTCTATAATGATTCACGTGCTTGTGTCACTTGTCAATCATGCCTTTACAATCAAGGTTTGCTAACTCCTTGACTTGATCGTGTGCCATTGATCTTGAATCAATGATTAAATATGAGCCATTTATCTATTTGGGCCCATTAACTTGTCAATTACCACTCATCATTGTATCTTTTATATGGATGAACATGGATCATTGGATTTTCTTGGACCTACTATTTGAAAACACATGGCTACTTCACAAGCTCAAATTTGACATTTGCACAACCGTATTTGACATCTACATGAATTAATTTGACATTCGTGTGACCATAAATAGGATATTTGAACTTCAACATTAATTTTTCATGGCTTGAATTTTATGTTCATGTACCCATCATTTGACATTCATGAGAACATCAATGATGTGTACACAAACATCAATCTATGGATCATAAATTCCCTAGGCTATTTCTTTTGGACCTTTTGGTGACCATTTGATATGGGTTTTGTGTCTTGGCTACTTCTCTAAAGCAAATTTTTTGTGGCTCTTTTGCCTCAGACAAAATGTTCAGGTAAATTGTCATAGAATAATTCCCCAAAATAATTAAATCTTATCTTTGCCTTCGACAATTTATTGTGGACAAAATGTATGAAAGAATTCATGCCTTCAGGACTTTTTATTGGTCACCTTCACTGAAAGAATTCATACTTAGTCTTTTATATTGGAATAAATTCTCTAAAAAAAAAATTCCTTTACGAAATTATCCCCCTTGTACCTTTTGTTGGAACTTTTGTCTTCGATATTTTTTCTTTCGAATGGAATTTTTGACCCTTAAGGGCTTTTGTTTTGGACCACTTTCCCAAAGAAATGAGCTTTCGATACTTTTTCTATAACACTTTTTAGAAAGAAATAACCCTTTCATAAAAATTGTATCAGGCCCTTTGTTTAAGAAATGACTGTTCAAGACATTTTATTGAGATAATTTCCCAAAAAATGACCATTCAGGAAAATTGTATAAGACACTTTGCTTTAAAAATACCCTTTGGTATTTTTGTTTAGTATACTTTGTCAAATAATGATCCTTTGGGAAAAGTGTTTTGGACTTTTATCTGACTGAAATGACCTTTAGGATTTTACCATGAACAAAATGTCCTAGGAGATACCTTGAAAGAAAATTCCAATCATGTGCATGTTCAAGGTATCTCCTAGGAGATACCTCAAAATAAAATTCAAATCATGTGTATTAGGGTTATTGTCAAAGAAAAAGGTGTCATGGTTATATCAAATCCCTTGAAAGAAACTTTGTAATCAACATAGAAGGTACTCCAAGGCCCTTCGAGGTATCTCCTAGGAGATACCTTGAAATAAAATATTAATCATGTGCATATTCAAGGTATCTCCTATGAGATATCTCTTAAGAAAATTTCAATCATGTTCATGTTCTATGTATCTCTTAAGAGATACCTTGAAATAAAAATTCCAATCATATGTATGTTAAGGTATTTCTTAGAAAGTACCCAGAAAGAAAATTCCAATCAAGTTCATGTTCAAGGTATATATGATCAGACCATTTAAAAGTAATACAAGGCCCTTCAAGGTAATCCATTAGGAGATAATTTGAAATAAAATTAATATCATAGGGAATGACACAAAGGGGTTAACAAACCTAATCCTTCACATAGGTTAACCACAGGTGTCCCCCTACCTCCCCACAATTATAATTTTGTATCATGTATCATTTATGTCCAATCAATACAACTTACAACTCAGCCCCTACCTCCCCACAACTATAATTTTGTATCATGCATCATTTATGTCCAATTAGTACAACTTATAACTCATCCCCCTACCTCCCCACAACTATACTTTTGTATCATGTATCATTTCTATCCAATCAATACAACTAACAACTCATCCCCATATAAATCATCCCTTACAACTCATCCCCTACAACCCTATATGGATGTAGGAAATTCAAAGGCCTCAGACAAAGGTTTATCCCTTAAGAGAAATTATTTCACACTCTTATTCAAGAGATTATGGCTTGGGCTAGTGAAATATCTGAGGTAGCTATAACACACACATAAAAAACTACATCAAAGAAAGAACTAGTACACATTCAAAAATATGAATCAATTTGAACTTAATCATCCTAATTAATATATTTACCAATCTTTCAATAGTTTTTGTGCATCTATATATCAATACATCAATCAAAATAGTCAAGAATCTATTCACAACTATTACACACTAAAGATTATTGAAACATACAACCAAAAAAGTAACAACGAATTTCACATAAATTGGAAATAAAATAGTCAAACACTTCACTGACAATCAAAATTGATTTTACTCCTATATTCAAAAATTATATGACAAAAATCCAAGTTGGATTAAAATTATTTGTATAGACATTGGGAAGGGGTTGCCTCATCCTCTAAGTTCATGCAAGGTAATTACATGTGATAGTTAAAACATGTAGTTCTAAATATGGTCAAAACTTTATAAGAGTAATCCTATAGCTATCAATTAGATAAGTTGACATTTTCAAAACTATGCAATGTGTGAATGTGTATAAAATATAAATTCAAATTTACAATGAAAAGTCTGAACTACAAGAAAACTATGACTACATCTGTCATCTAAAAAATTGTACATGCATAAAATCTTAGACTATCAAGGCTGAGTTGTCTAGATAGCTGCATGTAATTTGGTTGGTGTGTAAGTTGAGGTTATAGTTTTAGATGTCGATGTACCACTATAAGTCTAATTATTCTTAGCCTCATTCTCTTGATAAAATTTATATGCCACATCATGTTATTATTGTATGATGTTCAAGCTCAACAGTAGTGGTCGATGTATCCTCTTAACTTATCTGAGGAGTCTTGCATGCTCTTGATTAGTATTCTAAAACTTATTCTTAAAAATCTCAACCTTTTTGACTTTATTTATGGCCACACTTAGCTTGGATTCTATCTCTTCTAGTGCTAATCCTTGCAAACTCTGCTTGAAGTTATCTATTTTCTTGAATGAGTTTATCATAATTGATTATATTGATCAATTTTATTATTGTGTCCTTCACCTTTTAAATCATGAAAATTTTGGAGGATTTTAGCCTCATACACTTGATATTTGGTAATTAAATCCCCAAATACTTTTAACCATTCTCATGCTTCCTCATATCTTATGACAACCAAGTTCAAGTTATTAGATGCCTCTAGTGTAGTCATTAAATCTAGATGACTATATAAAGTGTTTTATGTGTATGCAGCTAGCATTTCAACTTTACATTGTTATCTCTCAATGAATAATATAATTGGTTGGAATTATTTATATGAGGTTCCATTTTTGCCTTCATGAATTCCATTACCTCCAAAGAATTATAGCATCAGGGAGTTTCTTCTTGCATCTCAGCTTCTGTGCCTATAGTGATATGCATAGCCTTTACTTGCTCTCATAAGTATTCCACCTCATCATCAAGTTATTGAACTTCAACTTCAAATTCTTGATGATCCATCTTTGTTCCCTCATGGATAGATACTATAGCATCCTTATGGGCTTGGGCTAGGTCTACAAGATTTTCAATGTAATGAGACTATCTAGGCTATCTATTATGCCTCTTAGTGAGGGAGAATACTTTGTGTCTTTCCTCTAGAATTATTTTTATGCCCTTGTCATCCTCCAGCTTCCTCTTCTTCATACTCGATATACTTCCATATAGGGGTTCAAATAGAGTGGAGATAGAGGGAAGCTTAGTGATCTTGAAGCTAGGCATTTGGGTTTCCTTGCTTCTCAAGTCCGTCACCCATGGAGGAATATACAATTAAGATGCATCTGAGGTTGTAACTAAAACCTCTTTCTCTACCTCCTCTTGAAATTACTATTTATTTTGAGCCTTGACAAGGACATTAAGTAGGGAAGGCCAAATAATATTGGACCAATCAACTACTTAAAATTTAGGGAGTGGATGGACTATAATCAATTGAGGCTTGGGCTTCTTTCCCTTACTAGAACTTATCACAATGGTTTCCTCTGTGGAGGTGGTGGATGGTATGGGATTGGAAATTTGAGTGGATTGGATGTGAAATTATGGAGTGGCTAATGCATTTTATACCTTTCTCGACACCTTCTTCTTATTTAAGGCTTTGATAGTGGAGGTCCCAGAAGGGAAAAAATATGTAGGTATGGTGAGTTAGATGGAAGTGGATTGTGGAATGGTGTTGGTGGTGGTAAAAACATATTTTTCCACCTCAAGGGTGATAATAAGGAACTGAGTGAATGTGGTAAGGGTGAAGGGATCAATGGAAGTGGAAGTAGGGGTGTCCTCAACACAAAATAAATAGAAACACATCAAAAATAGACACAAAAGATAAAAGAATACTCATGAAAGGTTGAGTACCTAAGGACCTTGGTTTTGTAGGATCTACTTGAAGGCTAATGGCCTTAGTTGTTTCCAACTCAAATTCTTCATCAAATTCATCCTCAATGTCTTTAATTATCACAACCTCTCCCTCTATTGGTTCTGAATGTAGAGGTACAATAGGTAATCCTTGTGATGATTTCACTATGGGACTCTTTGTTGGATTCTTAGGCTTCCTCATATAAACATGGGGGGCTTCAACTATGTAGGGGAGCCTTTTTGAGTCAATGTCACTGTCTCTTGTGTTACTATCCCAACCAATGTGGTAATCTAGGTCTAAGGCACATTATTAGTCCCTTGAATAGTGTTAGTAGCTAGCTATTTTTGTGTTCTCTCCTCTTCATCAGAATATAAATTGATGGGGTCCCCTGCCTATGCTCCCCTCCTTGTTCTAGGCTTAGAAAACCCAGGCTCTTTCTTCACAATCTTCAGCTTCAATTTAAAGGGAGGGATTGAGATGAGACACTCACCTGGTCCTTGGATTACTCCTCAAACTATCCTCTCCAGAAGTCATAATGCTATGATCCTTTATATAGATCCTTCTTACTATCTAATTCCCTTACTATGACTAAAATATCACCCTAGATCATTATTAAATGATCTTCTTGAAGTCTTGTAATCCTTAATCTTTCTAACATATTTGCATCATCCTTTGCATTAAGAAACACAAAATCATATGAATAGGGAACATGGTTGTAGGGGATGTTAAATCCTTGTATGTCCTTCTAAATAATCCCATAAGGATCCCAATCTATATGTGGAAGCATAGCAAAAGGATAACTCTTTCTCTTGTCACCCACTTCTCTAAAATGCTTCCTTATTATGTAAACCATTCTTCCAAATGTTATATGGTGACCAAAGAACAAAGCCTTTTTCTACCCTCTCAACACTCCACCATAGTTGGAAAGTAATTTATTACTCTACCAACTTATCTGGGATGTATTTTGGGAGACACAAATGATTAACATTGTTTCCCCAAATCATTATAATTATGAAGTTTGGATAGAGGAAATAATCCCCTTTACCTTCTAGGGTTTTTACGATATTTTATCTAATGTTGGGCATAGGTGAGCCATGAATGGCCTACCAAACATATGCATAAACATCTTTGGCTATCCTCACCATGTTCTTGGTGTAGGCATATATGTGCATAAATTGGTAATGATCACAAATTATATTCTCTATGCAATCCATGGCTAGGCTCCATAATTCCCTGAGGCCTCTATAACAAGTTCCCATAGTAACATCTAGAAAATATGACATCATATACAAATTGACCAAAGGTGTGAGATGTTTGTATTTGTGAATTATTTGTTCCCTCAAGCAGAAGCTGATTTTATCTCCCATGGCATATATAACATCATGGGTGAGCATCATGTAAAGTAATGTCACCTAGTCTAAATGGACAAAATGAATACTCAACATACTATAGAGTTAATTCAATAGATCCATTCTGATGTGAATCCCCATTCTGAACTTATCTATGGAAATAGGCCCCTTTGGATTCTTCTCTTTCCATGCAATGGTATATCCTAGGATTAACCATGCAGATAATGCTTTCTCAATTGAGCTCTTTATACTAAACTACAACAATGTATGCTTGTCATAGTGTGCATTGGGTATGTTCAAAGATAGGTATCTTTTGAATATGGCTCCTAAAATACATGTGACCACTATTTTATTGATAGAGTAATGCATGAATTCATCCTACAATATCTTTATTGAGAAGAACAAATCTTGTAGGAGGTCAATGTATGACATCACCTCAATCTTAGTGACAATAAAATATAACCTTTAGCATTTGAAAGCTAATAATTATTTTAAAAATAGCCTATCATAGAGTTTCATCTCATATTTTAATGAAAATACATCCATCGAATCCACTACACCCCATAGCTCTGAATAGTTGGTGTACCTATTCTTGAATATGGTGTCATCAAACACTGTATCTGTGAACTCTGTAGAGTCCTTGATTGAGTATGGTGATGGTGGATTTGCTTCCCTAATTGTATTATATGAGGATGCCATTACATTATACACTTTATGTTAATTTTAGTTTCCTTTTAGGTGATGTGTATGTTGTATGATCCACTTAGCTCTAATTTAATCATATTTTTACTCATAGTGCTCTTTGAGATAGTAGCTAGGGATCTTTATCATTATAGGATAGTAGGAAACTTTGAATGCTAGTTTGATTGAAATAAATAAAGGCTTCCAATGGATATGTATCACTTATATAGGATTTTAAATTGAATAGCAGTTCGTGCAACATAAATGCCCAATGTTCACCTTGATTTTATATTCCTGTATAATTCAAATGTTGTTAGTTCAAGTTGGCGGTGGTCTCTAGTATATATCATTAAAAGACACTTTAAATTTATTTTGGCTAAGTATGGTAAAGGGATAATATTTTTATTGGTAGTAAGGTATTCAAATTTATGATGGGGACCAATATTTTAAAAAATACTCATAACAAAAGCCTGCCATTTCGTAATATCATCAAGAAAATCATTTCAGGAAAAATGTTTGAGTCAATTATCTTGAAGGGTCATTTCAAAAAGTTTGAAGGGGTCATTTTAATCTAGAAACATTTTAAAGGATCTACTTTGTAGGGAAAGGTTCCCATGACAAAAGTCATGAAAGGTCTACTTCATAGGATAAAGGCCCAAGATAATGTCCCGAAGGATAAGTCCTAGAGGGTAAAGGGCTCAGGACAAAAGTCCCAAAGGGTAAAGTGGTGATGACAAAAATCCAAAAGGGTCTTTGAAAAAAGGATGAAGGGCACTTTTAAAATCCCAAAGGATATGTTCCAAAGGGCAAAGGGTCATACACATTATCCTGAAGGGTAAGTGCAGAAAGGTCTACAGGGTTTACTTTGTAGGATAGAATGGTCCAAGACAATGTTACTGAAGGGTACATTTTGGTAGGGAAAGGGACATTTCAAAAAGCTAAAGGGAAATTCAAAAAGGGTGAAGGGCAATTCTATCAGGTCAACATAGCGACAACAAAAAGGATAAAGGGTAGGTTTGTTAGGTAAAGGGATCTAGGATAAAAGTGATCATTTCAGAAAGGCCAAAGGTTAGGTTCATAAGGCAAATGAATTATGTTGGGGGATTCATGTTGAAATGTCATAAGTTCATGGGTACATGCCACATGTCCTTGAATATTGAAAAAGTAAGTATTAAGATTAATGTCATAGGTACCCTTGAAGGTATTACAAGGTCCTTCAAGGTATCACCCAGTACTACCTTCAAACTTTCAAAGGTACCCATATGCATGTTTGAAATGTATCTCCTAAGAGATACCTTCAAACTTTTGGGTTCAAAATAAAGGTTCAAATCAAATATAGAATCCCAAAATATAAGAACCTAATTATTTTCCATAATTTTACTCAAAACTCCCATTGCTCATTATCATTTTGTATTGTAATAAAATACATGGTTGAATATTGACATAATTAGCTATTTTTACCTACATGAGTATTCCACTCTGATGCATGTTTGAAATGTATCTCCTAAGAGATACCTTCAAAGTAAGATGAAGAAAGAATTGAAGTATGAAATACATGATATTACAATGTATTATTTTTTTGGATTGGCATAAACTGTGTCATTAAAAAAAATGTTATACATTACCTTTTTAACATTTTTAAGTTTTAACATATCTCCATGCTTATGTTCTAGTATAAATATAGCTTTATCTCCTACATACAAGTATAAATTAGACTTATTTTATAAATAACCTGATTAATAACTCTTCTCATGTATTTTACAAATGCCTAGGCTGAAAAATCATACGTCAATGGCTTTACATTGTGGAGACTATGTTTCTCTCATAAATAATGGTAAGGTCATTAGTTAAGTAAGAATACACAAAGTGGTAGGTCTAGATGTTGAGTATCTGGAACCCATAAATCTCACTTCCATGTGCCATAATGAGGAAATACCTATTAATTGTGTAAGTGTTAATGTGACTAAAGCTTTTGATCTGAATCTACTGCTTCTATATTCCTATAGCTTTTATGGATAATTTGGGGGATGTAGTTGATATTTATACTATATGGAGCACAATAATGATGCAACACATCATTTACAAGTTTTCTATAGACAATGACATGGAACAAAGACAAAATTATTTGAGTTCAATTCTACATATACAACCATTGCAATAAGAAAACCCTTGCTTAGATTCATTTGTTTGATATATCGATAATCCTACCACATTTAAAAGCCTAAGAAAAAAATTTCTTGGGAAAGGGTACTTTTTTTGCACAAATGTACATCTCTTATAAATGATGAAAAAAATATTTTGGTTATGTTGAATTTGCACAACTAGGGGAGAATTTTGGTTGTATTCTTCTCCCAATGTTAGAAAATTAATTACAAATTTACATAAGGAAAGTTATACATTATTGTAATACTTGAAGTACAAAGTTAACTAAAACATCTATTGTTAGATGGCCTCTAAAAAATAGTGGACACTGAGACTTGTAGAGAAATCAATTTATGATACATGACGCAAAATGAAAAATAAATTGGAAATGTTTGGGATGTAGTGGATAATGAAGTCACTCCTTGCCTGACATTCCTAGTATAAAGGCATAAAAAGTAATTAACTCATGCCTATAAAAACTTGAGCCTAAAAAGAAATCAGCCAAACACTTTATTTAGTGAAATAGAGTTTGATGAAAGTATAGATAGTGAGATTTCAACAATGTATGTGAATAAATGTTGCACCAAAAATGTTTTCAATCATGATTTTAATTTGAGATTATAAAATTTACAAAGATGAAGTTTATTGATTCCACCAAAATAGATAGGAGGCAACATGTCTTGGTTGCCCTTTCTATGAGTTTGTTTAATAAAAATAAAAACAAAACTAGCATTGATTTTTAGGATATAGAGATCTGCTTGGAAGCTTGGCTTAAAATATATGGATTAAAGAGAATTAGATTTTTTGACATTCAAAATTGTCATAAAACTAGGAACGAAATGCATTCTATGCAGGGAGATTTTGACAAAAGCCACAACAAAAGATGATGGTGACTAAAAATTTATTAGACCAATTGGTGGATGATTTTGTAGATTTTTCTCCATGACTAACATGCCAGATAGATATAGATGGCTCATGATAAAATGTTTAACATCTTCCAACATCTTTCACGCAAGAACTTGAGGTGTCACATCAATACACAACTAGTAGATATGCAATATGAGCCAATATCCTAGCCAAAATTCAATAACATGTGGAGAACTAATTTTCATGATGTGACAAATGCCACAATTGATGAATTTATTAGGTGAAAAAAATGCATCTTGTTGACTCAATAGAGATGATCTAGGTCCCTCTCTACAGGTTAAGAAGAGCATATCAATCAAATATTTGTGATTCACTCAAATCAAATACTTTTTTCAATACAAATGTATTACACACATAAATGAATGTCAGAGCAATACCCTAAAGAATGCCTCAGTGTCATTCATGAAAAGGTAGAACATCAAAAACCATTTGTGCTAAAGATAGTGAAAAAAATCAAAGCAGTTATCAAAAAAGTATCAGATTTGTGAATAGTAGGGATTATAACACATTGTCAAGGTATAGATGGATATGGGCATTTTTTTTACCATACATTATTGGAGGTTCTAACTTTACTATCACCTCATTGAACAAGTGCTTTAGGGATATGAAAAAAAATGCTAGATACTTATGGATCCTTACTATATAAACCTGGATATTTAAAATATTGATTGTATGATGCAATTTTGTCTAAAAACTACTATCCTAAATGCAATAAATATATAGAAAAAGAAAAATCAGTTGGTGCCTTCAAGAAAATTCCTTCTAGGCTATACCTTCAACTAGATAACTATTATGGGGATAATTAGAATAGGTAATTCCATCCATAATTATATTTAAAAAATGTCAAACCTTATATGGAACTAATGTTACATTTAAAAATTCACAAAATCATGTTTTTTGTATTGGTATGTGTTGTAATATTTATCTCTCCTTGTATACAAAGGTGTTTTCTTCAATGTTGAGGTTGGATTTTTCCCTATAGGAAATACCTATGAGGACATCGATGGAACATTTAAAAATATTTTTGAATGTATAAAGAGGAAAGATGTATAGAGTGTGGAAGAGATGATGGACACTTATAAGACATGTGAAAATACAAGAAACTTCATGCCATATTTGATTGAATAGGTAGTGTATTTCAAGGAGTATGTTAATAGTTACCATCTGAAGGGAATAAATGAAATAGTAGGCTTGACAAAAAGTCAATGCTTTCTTCTGTACATGGAGTAAGGTTAGCCCATTTTGCATTATAAAAAATCTATAAGAGATAGAAATTGGTCACCCTTGATTACATTATGGGGAACAAAAAAAATGGTGAGCCAAATGTTCCAGAAGGTCATCCGACAAAAATATATTTCAAAAACATGAAAAATAAAGAAATATCTCAAGATTCCATTGTTTCAAAATACTTAGATAGAAGTAGAAAAAAGAGTGAAAAATAAAATTAAATATTACTTGAATAAGTATGTCAAACTATTCAATGAATTTGGTTTGACCATAAATAGTAAGTGGAAGGATCTAGCATATTACTTCAAAAACATCCATGACATAATGAAAGAAGACATGTTCCTTTCTAAATGTGAGTGCACATGAGATGTTTGGCCTATAAATGATCATGACATACCTATTCATAGAGATATGCACAAAATGGTTCATTTTAGGACCCTTGATTTTGGAGTGGCATCCACAGATACATATGTTGGTCCAAAAAACAAAAGAATGAAAATTACATTTAATCCACCTCAAGATGTACAAATCAAAGATATGTTATTTATTAAACCCAACTATTCTATAGGAGTGGACTACACAATATGGGTTGCTAGAGATAAAATCAATATTGAGACACTACAAATAAATGGGGATATAGAATTAAGGGTCAACATGTCTTGGTTCATCCCAGTTCATGCAGAGAAAAAAGATGCACAATAGGTAGAAATTTATTAAAATTACTTGGACTAGAAATGGAACCCAAACCCAACTGACATATCTTTACCATTAATACTTATATATATTATTGTTTATGCTTGGAAACTAAATAAAAATTGGAGAGGTCATACACTTGTTCTCACTAATTTTTTGAAAGGCATTGTAACAAACTATTTGAATGTATCACCCCACTAGGCACCAACAAAAATATTGATAAAAGGATTGGGAAATTTGAAATGGTGTTTCCTTAATTTTGGAATGATAAATATGAATGTTTTTTAAAAATTTAGTCCATTTTCTGAGAATGTATGGCACTTCGCATTTTGCATCTTGGAAAATACACTTCAGGATTTGAGTTTTATATATTCTACTATGACAATTTAGTATTTTAGTAATTGTGCATCTATTTAATAGAATTTTAATATTATAATTTCTGCTTCATAATTTTGTGATTTAAAATGGTCTTTAGTTTTTGCAAATTCCAAATACCGAGATCACATTTTTAGAATCACAAAAACCTCTTCAGATTTTTGGTTTTTCAAATTAAACTTCACATTTTACATCCTTCAAAATGGTCTTAAAAAATGGTCTTTGTAATTTTCACATCTAATAATTTACACTTTGGCTTTTGTGTTTTTCAAAATACACTACGGCATTCCTGTGTATGCAAAAAGGTCTTTGGGGTTTATACTTTAGAATGTACCACTTGCATGTCAAGATTTATTCTTCAGTATTTATGTATCAATAAATGTTATTCATATTTTCAATTTTTAAAATTACACTTTGTACAAGCACCCAAGATTGTGCCACATAGAATAATCTCGGCGACTCAGTTATGTAGATAAATGACTATTCTAAACAAAAGTCCCAAACAATGAAAGCACCTGAAATTGAAACACATGTCACAATCTAAATAACTTTACTATGTAGGAGATTATATTAATAATATAATAATAGAACACCCATGATCAACACATGGCATGTACATAAATATGAGATAAAATTTTATGGTCTCAAGGACATCAACTGAATTAGATTAAATAGATAGTTCATGATCCAATCAAATGATGACACATGGAATCCCAATCATCCTAGGTGTTTTAAATCACATATCTCCTGAGTGCTTGATTGATTTATGATTATTTTTCCTTATGAAATAAACCACCAAGTATTATTATATATAAATTCATGGTCTGTGAACTAGTTTGAATGGATGCATAATTTGGACTTATTGTATATATATAATATAGATGTGATTTATTTGTAATAAGTCTAAGTAATTCTTGATGAAATCCAGCTTATTTATGATAGTTTTCAACAATTAATTATTTATGGTCATTTTAAATAATTTGAACTTATCATAAAAATATTAGATAGATGTGATTTATTTGTAATAAATCCAACTTAATCTTGATATAGTCCAATTTAATCTTGATATAGTCTAATTTATTTCTAATAGTTTTCAAAAATTTGGACTATTAATAAGTCCATATTATATAAAATAGTCCTTTATTTAGATTCTCTAGATGAACTAATGGTTGTTTGATGTCCTTAAAAACTTAATACAACACTTCCTATACTCATTTTCAATCCATATACAAAGTTTCACATGCAACAAGACCTCTACATCCTATTATAGATGGAGAATAATAGAGTATTTACAAAGTGAATGTTTCTAATCAGTATAACATGAAATCTCATTAAAAATAATTGGATTTTATTGATCTCAATATAATATATGTAATGCAATTGATCTAAGAAATAAATTCATTTTATTTATAAGAAAATAACTCATTTCTCTATTATAGACCTCTATTCTCTCATGGTAGACTATTCATCAGTCCTCCAATGATGCAAAGTTGGTCTTTTATACTTTTTCCTTAATCTTGTGTGTCCCTCAAATGATAGATTCAAACTGATCATGTTGTTGAGGACTTATCCAATTTTAGGATGTGTTAATTTATGTCATTATTCCTCTAATAGAACTATCTCAAATCAGAAAAACTAATCTTTGAAGACTTATCAAGTCATTTAAAACCTTTAAATGAGTAAGAAAGATAGATATTACCTTAACTAAACATAGTATACTCCTATCCACGTATCAAACCTTATAGACACATTAATTATTATAATTTAAGAAAATATTCACTTAAATACATTTGAAAATTCAAATAACAAGTATTAGAGGGAAAACACTCCAAACCTCTAAATGACCTAGGACACACACTAAATGCCTCATTTAAGGCTTATTGACACCTATCAACCCTTAAAATAATAATTGTAGGACCATATATATAAGTTTTTAGGATGTTCCCACATCAAGAGGTGTAGGGGATACATCATTTCCTTGGATGTCTTGTCATTCTCCCTCATGAAAATGACATTTATTTCCTTCAGTGTGGTGTTACAAGTCACACTACACATATCCACTTATCACAGTCATGTTTATTGTGACCTCATTAGATATTTTCATATATTATCCAAGACTAAGTTTGTTAGAAACTTGTTTAATCAATAAATTACCCAAGTTATTAATTATTAGGTTACTTATTTAGCTGATGAGTAGGGTGGACACTCGATCATTGTAAGTTGAGACAGACTTGAGCATTATTGCTATAATGTCATCTTATCAAGCACTCATAGAGGTGCATATTCAATTGTAATTTTGAATTATAATTTAATACTTTTGTTTTAATAATTTTAATACAAAATTGGGAAAATATAACATATATGCACAAATGCATTATGTATGCAGGGATGTCATATGACATTTGATAATCCAATTTAGACAACTACTATGAAAACTCCTCATGTTTATTCATCATTTTATATGCCTATTCATTCAGTTGAACTTAGCATTAACCCAGTTGAACATCAATAGTAAATTGATAAGGACCATGAGCTTACAGTAAGTGCATGTTTAAATATTTTTGTATTATAGTATAAAATGAGTTTCTTAACTTGGTTTCATGTATACTTGTTGATTTTATAATAGCTTTTGTATTTGAATATGTTCAACTACAAGAGAGTTATGAACATAGTACCTATAGTTTATCCTTGGAGAAATCCAAGGCATTTGGGATATCTCCATCTACAAACATGGCATCCTAGGTAGAGTCTTCATTGAGGAAGACAAAGAGATGGAGACTATTTAATGATTAGGGTGTTGTAAATGATGTAATTTTTGTATGCCTATATGGCAATGTACACATTTTTTGCATTATACATGTGTATATGATGTATTCACCCAACATGATTATATGTTGTCAGATATGATGTAATTTTTCGTATGCCTATATGTCAATGCATGTATTATTGACATTGGATGACTATACATGGAATTCTTATTTTTTACATGAATAAAGAAAACCAATGAAGTAAATCTTGTTTGAATCACTTATGTTCAAAGTATTATGAATGATTGGTTTTAAAGTATTCTTAAGGATTACAAATGTTATGAGATTGAGAATAACTTGTTATGATAATTTTGTAAATAAAATTGGTATGACAGAGCCTATAGTTATAAAAATTGACATTTATTATTATTAAGAAGCTTTGTCTATATAAGAATGAAAATGAAATAATAAGGGGTGTTGAACCTATAGTTTCATTAATTGAATCATATACTAGTGATTGTAACCTAGAAATATGTTCATGAAAGTTGTAAAAATTATACTTGTGTTCAGAGAATTATGAATGATTGGTTTTAAAGTATTTTTAAGGATTACAAATGTTATGAGATTTAGAATAACTTGTTAGGATAATGTTTCAAATCAGGTTGGTGTGACAGAGCCTATAGTTATAAAGATTGGCATTTCTTTTTCTTAAGAAGCTTTATTTTTATAAGAATGAAAATGAAATAACAAGTAAGGGGTGTTGAACTTATCTTTTCATTAATTTAATCTTACACTAGAGATTTTAACCTAAAAACAAGTTCATGAAAGTTGTAAATATTGCACTATGTTCAAAGTATTATTAATGATTGGTTTTGAAGTATTTTTAAGGATTAAAAATGTTATAAGATTGAGAATAAATTGTTAGGATAATGTTGAAAATCAAATTGGTATGATAGAGCCTAAAATTATTAATATTGACATTTCTTGTTCTTAAGAAGCTTTATTTCTATAAGAATGCAAATGAAATAAGAAGTAAGGGGTGTTAAACCTGTATTTTCATTAATTGAATCCTATACTAGTGATTATAGCCTAGAAACAAGTTCATGAAAGTTACAAACATTGTATTTGTGTTCAAAGTATTATTAATTATTGGTTTTGAAGTATTCTTAAGGATTACAAATGTTTTGAGATTGAGAATAACTTGTCTGGATAATGTTGTGAATTAGATTAGTATTACAGAGCCTACAATTAGAAAGATTGGAATTTATTGTTCTTAAGAATCTTTATTTATATAATAATGCAAATGAAATAATAAGTAAGGGGTGTTGAACTTATATTTTCATTAATTAAATCCTATACTGGTGATTGAATCAGTCTTAGATTGGAAGTTAGTAGACACCTAGTCGCTTATCTCAGTTATGAGTCTTGTGCATGGAGTGGGATTAAGGGAAATAAATCCTTATAAGAAATAAAGAAAATTAGTGATTGCATTTGAATTTTTTTCTTATGCTCATGGTCATCTATAGTTCTTTTTAGGTCCAAAACTTTGAGTTTTTAGTGGGATAAGTCCTATAAGGTAGAATCAAGGTAGAATCTTATTTTGAACATGTGCATTTATAATGGGAAGAGTCTATAAAGGAGTAATTAACTTAATAAGGTGTCTAAAAACTCAACTAAATAGGTTTAAACCCTCTCGTCATATACGTAGATTGGTAAAATTAGACCTAGGTTTTTGACCTAGAAGTGTGCATATCTTGAAACCTAACCATGACAACTTGTTGACCTCCAACTAGTGATTTTACCTTTGGGAACCATAGGTGAAAATATTTCACTTTGATCACATATATTTATGAAAATTACACATTCTATAATTATCATGACATCCAATTCCACCTACAAGTGCATTTTCACTATTGTTTAAGACCACGGAAACACTGATAATAAATATTATCAAAGTTGAATCTACAGTCCAAGATATCCATTTTTGGTACTTGTTGGATGAAAATTGGTGCTTCCAACATGTCTAAAGGGGTGGATAATGTCTAATAATAGGTTCTTAGCCACCCATATGTGTCAGTCAACAAACCCACCACCCATTCCATGCTCAAGAATGCCCTTCCCAATACAAGAAAGATGCCAATTTTTAGCCTAACTTCAGGCATGCATAAAATAAAAATTGTAAGTCATTTGGATGAATCATAATATCCATCTTGTGTATGTTAAATCCCTCTAATTTCACCCTAGATCTAGTCTATAACACCTCTAAGATAAATTTATGGTAGAAGTTACAGTAACGGGTCCTAAAATGTAACTTTTTGGTAATGAAGAGACAACTTGTTGACCTCTAGTGAGCATTTTTGCCTTCGATACCCACAAGTGTAAATCCATCACTTTGATAAATTATATATAGGTAAATTACATGTGCTCCAATGGCCATGACATACAATTCTACCTTCAAGTGCATTTTCACTATTTTTCAAGAATACCATACTAATGAAAATATGTAAATCAATGAAAAGTGTGTTTGTTTTATGTGTAACATTTGTATGTAATGTCATTTGAGGTAATTTTAATGCATTTGGTTTAGCTAAAATCCATGTAGATTATTATAAACAAGGGTGTTTATGTTTTTGGAAGGCTACAAGGAGAAAAAGACTTGTCATGAGCAATTGTTCATGAGCATGAAAACACCAAGTACTTTTAGTAAGATTCTCTTGGCTTCAAGAATATGAAATTATTTACTAATGATGCCAACAATGTGAAGTTAGAAGCTTATTTGGCACCACTAACCTAAAATAAATGCTAGTAAGTAATTAAAGATGAAATGTATGCATGTACTACCTACAAAATCAAAAGCATTTGGTAAAATTGATTACATCTACACTTTACGAGTCAACATACCTACTATTTAAATCCAATGAACCACTAGGATTTGATCTAATCTTGATAGTATCAAGAATAGATTCATGGTCTAACTCATTAACTTTACATAGATTCTTGTTTCTTTGCCTCCCATTATTTTTTTTCAATTGAATATTCATTGCAAGAACCAATTTTGAATAGTGAAGTAACTTCATGTGTTTTAAAGTCTTAAAATAACCATAATTATGAATTTTTTTATAGGATATCATCAAATCTAAGTTCTAATGACTACCACAAACCCAATGGGATAGTCAATGTTTTCTCCATCTACAACTAGGGAAGTTAATTTTTTATTTCCATGTACACACCAAAATAAGTAGTAATTTATTCCCTCTTCATTATCCTCATATGTAATAACTATAAAAAAATATCTTGCATCACAAAAAAAAATTAATGAAACTATGAAGATAGATAATGAGAATAAATAGTACATAAAGATTAATCTTTTACTTGATTGAACTAAATCAGATATATGGTTAAAGTCATATGATAATTTCATATCTGTAAGTTGCAATGCTAGTGGAATCAGATATGTTTTGATTTAAATTAAAGGTCTAGAACTCCAGTCATCTACCTACTCTTGTGAATCACACTCATTCCAAATAGAGTCTATGTATCGCTTATGAATAATCTTAGACCCTGTATTTGAGCTATGAAATTATTAGAGCTCACTTGAACCTGTTAGAGTCATAGAATACTCATAGTTTACCAAGTATTATTTCTCCATTAATAAAAAATATTTGTGAATAGTAGAATTTGCTTGAGCATCATGACACATGTTCTCAGTACACCATTCAACCATAATTTTTTCATTAGTCAAATTAGTAACATGGTAAAATTTTAACTCCTCCCTTACAATGACTCCACATGCTAAAACACCGTCATGTTCCACTTTTCCATGGCCAACCTCAATGTAACTCCAAATATGTTCTACACTAGTGGTAACATGCATCCTACTCAACCAATAAAACATCCATATTTTCTTGAATTTTGATGTGTACATATCTGACCAAATGTAATGTTGATTGAAATTGATGTTCCCCTAAGTAAATTATCCATATAACTTCTCAAAATAACATTGCACATACTCTATACAATGTGATTGGTCATCACTGATATAAAAATGGTTCTCCCTTAATATTTTTTAATCTTCATCTGTATTATTAGGTGCATGCATGAATGCTATATACATGAATATGGCAATTTGTGATGAGTTATAATATTGTGATTGAACTTCCATTTGTGGTTTGAATGTGTAATTTTTAGAAAAGTTGACTACTGAAATAATAGAATCAAGTCAGAATGTGTCCTTAGCTTTAAATGTTCATCCAATAATTTATTCCTATGTGTGTTCCTTGCATACTCATAAATAATTATGTCACTGGATTTGATCATAAATTTTGAAACATGTATCTCTTTTGTAACAAGCTCACATCTTTTAGATTCTTTGCCATATTTTAGTTGATAAGTCACAAATTCATATTTTGTCAAACCAACTAATTCCTATCCAATTGCACTTGTACACTCCTCATGGATACATTTTTTTAATTTTGGCAATCCACTGTAAATGCTATAATTTCCATTCAAACATGGTTTTTTATAAAATATTTATCCATCTGGTCTTTCACAAAAAATAATTGGAATAAATTCCTTTGTTGATTTTGATAGAACTATGCCACAATCCTGAAAAATGTTATAAGTATGTAAAGCACAATGAATATGGTGAAAAACATCATAGTGCATTAAAAATTTAACATGTTGCCTACAAAAACAAGTGGTGCGTGTCTCATTTATTTTTACATAAAATTTTTTGGCCATCTCAAAAATAATTTGATTAATAGCAATTTGTGGATTTTTTTTTACAAAAATTTAGACTACAATTATGTTTGAGTCATATCCAAGAAATATTTTGGATGTGATTCACGATTATGAGAACCAACTCTTCATTCACTACATGTCTTGCATTGGGTAAAACTCTTATATTATATTTCCAAAATTATCCAAGTAAGTCTTTCAAAACATCATCTATAGCCTTGTCCTTTCATGGAAATCTACCAGAGAATGCCTAGAATTATTTAGTATTGGGTTTGTTAAGTCTTTCAGATCTTGTAATTGATTTCATTAACATTTTTACGTTTATATCAAGTGTTCAACTTATTTTTTAAATGAATCATATTTTTCTTGTTTCAACACTTACTACACAAGTTGTCATTATACATCAGGCAACATTATAGTCTTTGTTGCATGATCTCAAGCCTATAATATGATATGCATAATGTAAATTTTTAACAATTTCACCATTTTCATCATCCATGTTGGATTTTCTTAATCCTAATGTGTATATTGTAGGTCTCATCTTAACCAATTTCATAAATGAAATAAATAATTGACTTCTTTGACTATCATAATCCAATCTATGAAAGAAACTATTCCAAATTTATTGAACTAGTCTTCTTGAATGGTGGTTAGACATTTTGTTATACATTATTTTCAAAAAAATTCATCAACTTCAATTAAGTACTTATCTTTTCTATGCATAATTCTTGGAGGTGTTGTTAATGGTGGAATCCATTGAGAAGGTGTTTCAAAATCATTATATGTTTCCTATGAAATTTTATTCATTGTTTGTTTCTTCATTATATGTTTCGATGAAATGTAATTCATTGTTAATTTCATCATTATTTATTTTCATGAAATTTTATTCATTGTTGGTGGGCAAAGTATCATGCATAGGCTCATCATCAACAAAATCAAAAACTTTAAACTTTGATTATGAACTTCCAACATTATTTAATTCATTATTGTCAATTTTATCATAATTAAATTCATTATTGTAAATCTCATCAAAATTCAATTCATTAGTATCAATTTCATCATTATTCAATTACATTATTATCTAAGGCATTTGGCTCGTCAGGGTTAGTGTTTGTGCCTTGTCTAGAACAAAATGCTTGTATTCATAGTTTATTTTTTTCTATCAACTTCTTCCTCATTCTTGAACTCAAATTAGAGCCCCTTGTGATAAATGATATCTTTTCAAAGGTGGGTTCTAAAAAATTACTTCAAAATATACATAGAGAATATGCAGAGTATGCACAGGGAATGTTTATGAGGATAAGAATATCGATTTGGGAAAACAATAGATGTTGAAAAGTAAGTTTTATCTATACATTAAGGAATGTGTACATGTTATTATAATGCGTACGTGTTCTTTGAAGTATATACATATCCTATGGATATAGAAATAAGCAATAACACTATAATATTCAATGCATAAATCCCTAATATGATGTAGTAAGACTCAATAAAAGTATAATATGATGCATAGATCCCTAATATGATGCAATAAGGATGAATATGATGCAATAAGGCTTAACATGATGTAATAAGACTATCATATGATGTAATAAGACTATCATATGATGAAATAAGACTATCATATGATGTAATAAGACTATAATATGATGCATTAAATCCTTAATCTGAAGTAATAAATCTATCATATGATGCAATAAGGCTCAATATGATGCAATAAAGCTTAATATGATGCATAAATCCCCAATATGATCCATAAATCTCCAATATGATGTAATAAGACTCTTGATAAGACTATGAAGCAATAATAATATCATATGATGTAATAAGGCTCAATATGTAAGGCAAAATGAGCTATTTTTTTCCCATATCCAAAAATAGGTCCTTCCAAAACTAGGTTCAATGGGTCCACAAATTGGCACTAATCACATTCATGAATTTGTGTATTTGTGATGAAATTAGGGAATTTAGGGGTTGTGTTTGTTATAAAATTATAGTTTAGGGTTAGGGGTTTAGTGTAATGGGTTTATACATGTGTACATGTCATGAAAGTTAGGGTTTATAAGAACTATACATGTTCAAGTGATAAAATTAGGATTTACGTTCAACATGTCATGAAATGTGAGCTAATTTAGCCACTTTAATCACATTGTAGACTCCAATTTAGGTTTAATGGGTTCAAATTAACCACATTTACATTTGTATTTACATTTTGATTAAATTAGGGTCAATTAAACCATACATGTTATATATATTATACAATCAATTGGGAAATAAATTTGGTTTAGGGGCTCAATTTTGCCTAAATCATGTCCCTAATTGTACTAATTGACTAATTGATTTAATTTATGATAGAATCATACTTTATTTTATCCCAACTCATATATCATGTTCTTATAGTTATGTCAAAAAGGAGTTGAAATTAGCCTCCCATGCCTCCTTGATTGAATGAATCAACTCTTTGGTTCATTGTATATACACATGATGACATTCTAGGGTTAATTTCACTCTAAATCACATCATGTATACAATTTAAAATATGTTCATACATGGCTTATTTTGATCTTAATTACCCCTATAATGGAACCTTGTTGTGTCATGTGTGTACCTTGTATACCTAAAAGTGTTAAATTTATTAGAGATACATCAGGTATTGGAAGTTTTAGAGTTGACAATGCCCTAAGAGGCCAAATCCAATTACACATCACCATGTGTACCTCATACACTTAGAAGTGTCAGCACTATTAGAGGTGTTAGGTCCTAAAATCATTAAAGAGCTATAAGATCCCTATGAGGCCTGATCCAATTATATGTCACCACATGTATCTTGTACACACATATAAGTGTTATAGATATAATTTTCAAGTCTTAGAAGCATTAGATTTATCAGAGCCTCAAGATGCCCAATCCAATCAAATATTTTCACATGTAGGTCTAATAAACCTAGAGAAGTGTTAGAGTTGTCATATATACATGTTCTATATCCTAAAAATATTAAAGAGGTTATCACCTTGGGAGTCCTCATCCAATCAAAGATGGCCATGTGTACTTATGTACACCAGGTGGCTAATTCAAATAAACACTTGACTAATAGGTTGGGCTTAGCACCACTATGTCAAGTCATCGAAAGTACTCAATGATTCTATGAATAATAAACAACACTTGGAAAAATATGAACACATCTTAGATGTCATGAGGGCCAAATATAAGCATGTGAATGTTGTAATCTCCACATGTATTAGCTCACATGAGTGGAAACCATGATCTTTAAGACCTAGATAGGTCACATCTCCTCCTACCAATCCAATTAAATCTTATTCAAAAATATCGTACATACGTATAAACAAAAAATGTTTAAATATTAACATCAATCACATAAACTAGTGTCTAGTAAATAATTCACATGATGTGAACCTTCAAATTTCCATTACTATATGAAAAATGTCATGTAGAGCCCTTTAAGGTCCCATCCAAATTGAGCAAGCACCATTATCAGTTTTCTATGTATGTATTCAAATTATTGAGATCCATCTAATTTTAATTACCTCTAGATCCAAAAGTAAATTCATAATAAGTCCTACACGTAAAAGAGAACATAATTCAATAATGGACTCCTCAACCTCAAATCCCAATTTGGAGTAAGAATTTTAAGATACTACTTTCTTACTATCCATATCATAAGGTTTAAGCTCATTACAATGAAATAAAAACAAGATGATTGAAGATAAAAAATATATATAATCTTGAAACATTCAGTGAGGGGGTGCACATTGGTATTCAATTATGATCAACCATTTATATGAAGTGAGCAACATCATCCGCATGAACAATAACTGGGTCCCTCTGCTCAACATAATCCTTGAGGGGAAGTAGGTCTCACATTTAGGGGATATTGTCACCTTTAATGTATCTTGAATAATATTTATATGGTTTGAACTTGGGTAACTTATACATATGTCGTCCTTGGTCTATGCTAGGTCTATGCCACCCTATATTTCTAAAGCATAATTATCCCTTAATGGTTTCAAACAAGGTCCCTAATGCATTTAGATATTTTCCAGGCTATACATTCATCATTAAAGGCACTACATAAAGGATATATGTGACCATTTCAAGTTTATTGAGATCAAAACCACATCTTATACAAAAAAAATGCATAACCAAAGACCAAAATATCAAAATATAAGAAAAATGTGTACCCAAAGAAAAAATTTAGCTTTTTGGTCTCATTACAAAATAACGTGTACACATTATATAACACTTACATGCTATATAATTCGTTATATAACATGTACATGTCATTTTAATTTAAACTCAAAATTGAGCCTTTAGGATCAGAAATGGCTTGGATTTTTGAGCCAAAGGCTTGTTCCTATGCATGTACAACCAAGATTGAGAGTTTTGATAGAAAACAACAAATTTTAACTTCAATCACCAAATATGATATGTATTTCAACAACAAAATTCAATAAATTTTTACCATCATGAAGAGCATGGAGTCCTCTTTCGAAATATATGATTTTTATAACTTTTGGTCTATTTTGAGGGTTTAAACTATATTTATTTCTAACTACACCTTTTTTAGGCCACTACATGATACACATATACATGCCTATTCGTGTTTATGTAATTTTTTTACGTTGATCCAAGTGAAAAACAAATTTTATGGTAATAAACTAGGCCTAATTATACACACATTCATTTTTTTTTTTGAGATAGTTAGGGGGGTGCACGATTGAATTTTCCTTTTTTGTCAATTTTCAAGATCTAATTGATTACAAAATTAATAAAAAATATATACACTAAAAAAATATAAAAAAATGTTCATAACACACTAGAATATATTATCTAGATATTCACCAAAGGGTTTCAAAAAATATTTAATGATGCTAAAAAATGGTGGGCCGCACAACCATCTATCTACTATGTTTTCTTAAAAAAATAAGAGGTATTATTAAATTATTAAATGTTTGACCTATTTATACTTAACCATTTTTCAACAAAAATAGTTTTTTAGAAATTAGACTTGAAATTATACAATTCATATTTTAAGACCAACTTTAAATTTTGAGTGTAGCCATCTCAATTTATCTATAGAATTTTAAAGTTCTAAAATTTTGGAAAAATAATGTCCATAGGTAGGCCCTTTTTTATCCCCCAACTTTGTGCACTTACCCTAAAACTAGTTCTATCAAAGTATCTGTTAAACCAACTTGTCGTCATGAGATTCAAAGATATTCTATACTACAGAATAATTAATTCTGATAAGAGATTAGACTTTAAAATTATACCCAACATTTTCATTTGTCGATGTGACCAATTGCCTTTTAATAGTTCCAAAGTGAAAGTATTATGAGTATTCCACCAATTCCTGGTAATGTGATTTAAATGAGTATCCCAAGAAGGTGGTAGCCAACAAAAAATTTCATTCAATTCAACTGAAACTTGATTAAAGTCTCTTCTTGTTAAATATCTGAGTTGGATTGAGGAATTCCATAAGTGATTAGAATGCCAACTAGAGATGGGTCTTGAAAACAATGACATATTGAAAACAAGCATACAACCTAATGGAAAAAAAAAAAAAAATATATATATATATATATATATATATATATATATATATATATATATATATATATATATATATATATATATATATATATATATATATATATAGGATCCACTGCATCTTACACAACAAATTCTTTAACAAAGTGATTATTGATTGCCTAGTCAATTTAAAATATAGATTGTCAAAAGATTCAAACATTATCATTCTAAAAAATTAATTTTAGAAATGTACTTGTAAGAATGTAGTTTCGAAATATCTATCAATTATGTTTTATAAAGGTGGAGTAAGACCATCATACATACAACATAGGCAAGAGGATCTTCTTCCAGGTAGAAACATTGTTGACATAAACAACATACTCTAAAGTGTTGTTATACAAATATAAGAAGCCAATATGACAAATATGAATTAACATTCAACACTAGTACTTTACAAATATTTTGTAACACTCCATACTAAGATAGAACCATAATGTGTCTCTCATTTCCTTCAAAAAAATTGGTTAAGGTTGGATATTTTTCTTTTACACTTATAACAAAAAATAGATAATATAAATTTGTAAATTACAAACTACTTGAAAGGATATGCCATTTTGGTATCATCCACACTTGCAAGCCATCTCATTTCTAGATTACCAAATGTTTTTAAGTTTATACAATGTAGATGAAGCTCTAAAGATAACAATATTAATTTAGTCATGAGGAAATTTAAACTTATATAAATTGTGGAAGGGTGGAAAAAAGCCTTCATCAAAGCAAATATGTACATCAACAGAGGTACATTTCCATTTTTAGTGGATGCCTCTATAAAATTAAAGACTTGGCCATGTATGTACACATCAAGTGTGTACTTGAACATAAGGTTTAAGTGGGAAAGAAAGGATATTTTTTGTTGTGAATCTCGGAGCATTTTAATCTCATTTCATTTATATACCCTTTCCTCATCTTTCTTACTGAAATGTTGTAGATTGACCTCTCAAATATTTCCTTGAAAAGTATTGATCATCTATTTATAAAAATTGTATTTCATAAATTCTTCACATTTCATGGAATACACTGATAGCAGGGTATGCACAAGATGGGCTTGTTGAAAAAGCTTTGGAGACCTTTAAATAAATGCAATTGGCAAGTGTAAAGCTAGTTTCCATAACTTTTACTAGCATATTCTCAGCATGTAACAAAATTGGAGATTTAAAAGAGGTTATGGATATCCATCAAATCATAATACAAAGTGGTTTTTTAGTAGATATGGTTTTCATGAGTGCCCTGCTAGACATGTATGCAAAATGTGGATGTTTACACAAGACATGAGATCTATTTGAAAAAATGTGAGAGCTTTGGAACAAGGTATGGAGTTCCATGCAAGAATAATTGAAGGCATATTTGTAAGAGATGATGTACATGTAAATGCCTTGATAGACATGTATGAAAAATGTGGAAGTATACTGAAGGTACCTTAATTGTTTGAAAAAATGAATCAACAAGACACAATTTCATGGAATATAATGATAACAGGGTAGTGGTGTTCTCTCCTTCCTCATCCTTCAACAAACTTGGCATGAAATTATTGCCATCATTTTATAATTGATATATTTTCACTCTTTTATCATGCATACTATTCAAGTCATATTTCTGAGGCCACCCTAAAATTACATGACATATGTCCTTTGGTATCACATCAAACCATACCTTATCTTGGTATGTGCCAATTAGGAATTTCAGGAAGTATTTATCATTTACCAACACATTACAGTCCTTTGAATCGATGAAACCTAATATGGGTTTGGATGTGCCACCTTCTACAAACCCAATTTATCTACCATCTCACACAAAACTTAACTTTATGTGCTAACATTGTCCATAATTAATTTTTATCACTTACCTGATGACTTACACACCTTTTGAAACATGTTCTTCTTATGCACTAGTTCACTATCCTCTTTTAGTAGAAAAAGCAATACCTTATTTATCATGAGGTTTTATCTATGGTATGATTCTAAAAAGTGTTTATTAGTTCTAATGTACTAGTACAAACATTATTGCATACATTTATCTTTATCTTAGTTATTTGGTTAATAATTTTACATTTTCATTTCATGGTTTTTAGCATGCTTCCTATTCATTTTATTTTTAAATCTTTTTTTGAGCATTTACATATTTGTCACTTTGATTTTTATGATTTTACATAATTAATGTCATTGTATTAACTCAAACATATATTTTCAATGTGGGATTATTATATTGTTTGTAACGCTCTTAGGTCAATAATAAAAAGAAATTGATGAGCCACAATGTTTACAATTTTATATTTTTCAGCTATCAAATCTCAATTTATTTCAATGACCAATGTGTTTCAACCTTAAATTTTATTTTTACTCAAGGGGACTTGGTTGGGTCTATTTAATTTATAGGTTGGGTTTTACTTTTGTAATATTGATGTATTTTTTTGAAACATGATATTTTTTGCAAACTATTATTGTCACTATAGGTTTGATAGAGATTTGAGTTGGTGCATAAGAGTATAGATTAAACCAATCCATTGTAACAACTCAAATAATTTTCAAATCACCATATCTGCAGTGGAATCAACATACAAGGAAGCCCAAAAGTGAAAGAAGGTAGTGAAAGGAATTCTCATAACAAATCAAAGTAACCCACTAGGCACAGTTTCAACTATCAAGACATTGAAAATGTTGTTAGATTTTGCACATACAAATAAAATACATCTTGTATGTGATGAGATTTATTCAAGATTTGTCTTCTCTTCACAGTAGTTTTACAACATTTCAAAAATTATGGTGAAAGAAAAATACATGTACCAGATAATGTACATATAGTGCAAAATTTGTCTAAGGATCTAGGCCTTCCTGGTTTAAGAGTTGGTTTTATATTCCTATAACAATATAGTAGTGACAATAGCCAAGAAAATGTCAAGATTCTACATGTTTTCTTTGAAAACATAACATTTATTGGCTACTATGCTTTTATATTCAAACTTTGTTGAGTATTATATAGCAGAGAACAAGAGGAGATTAAAATAGAGGCATAAGTTTCTTGTCTTAGGGGTTGCTCAAGCTAGCTGACATGCCTAGAAGGCAATGCTAGTATTTTCAATTGGGTAAACATGAGACGTTTGCTTCAATCAAATGACACAAAGGGAGAGTTAAATCTATGGAAAGGTATATTATATGAGGCTAGATTGAATATATCTCCTAGTTCTTTGTTCAACTACATGGAGCCAGGGTGGTTTAGAGTCTGCTTTGCGGATATGAACATATCCATCATGGAAGTTGCATTGAAGAGATTTCAAAATCTGACAAGCAATACAAAGCAACAAACTAGCCTGTATTAATTGTCTATTCTCAATAATAATACTATGATATGGGTATCCAAACTATCCAGTCAATGATCGGCAAGGACCAACGCATTGGTAGTTAGTAGGTGCTAGTTAAACTCATCATTAAAAGTGTTGGAAGCAGTCGTTAGTTTTGTTTTGGTTTGTTGATATTTTATGTTTGTTGTCGACAGAAGTGTTTTATGTGAGTTTTAATTTTAATTTTTTTAACAAATTTTTAAGATTTTTGAAAATCTAATTTATTTTTATTTAAAAGATAAAAAATAATACACTTTGAAAATTAGAAATTTATGTGTATGATGAAGCTATAGCACCTTAAAAATGAAAAGAGTGTAATCCAACTTTTAAACAATGATAATTGATGAAGATAATTTATAACTAAAAAGAAATAAAATAATATAACTAAAAAATGAAGATAATTTATAAGACATATTTTATTAGATCTTTAATTTATTAATTATTTTATTTTGTTTTTGTTTTGGGAAAGAACTTGATTCATACTTACTAAATTATGTTTAATTTTTTTCTATAAATATTTATATTTGAAATAAATTTAATGCATGTAATATTTTATTAACCTCCTTATAATTATAAGTTAATATTTATAATTCTTTAAAATATTAAATTTAATTAATTTTGTATTTCAATTTTTAAGAATTTTGGTGTGAAAATAATTAAATGACGAAATTTAAGCATTATAAATAATAATTTTAATGAAATGTATCTATACCATGTTATTCATATATGTTTTATTTTTACTATCATCTTTTAATATTAATTTGGTTGTGAAATAAAGATCACAAAAATATGTTTATGAGTTAATATTTATCAAAATTATATTGATAATAAATTTTATTTAATATTTTGTGTACACTAAATTATGATTGCATATTATTATTTTTTAATCAATATATATTATTAAATAGATTATATTTTTAATTAATTACATTTATATTTTAATATTATATTATTTGTCTAGATATAGGCAGGTACAATTGTTTTTTGTTTAAATTTTTAAAAAAAAATGGGTTTGTAATTTGTTCTTGTCAATGCCTTCAACATCGAAAAGAGATGTTGAAGAACACGAATTATATACAAGGTGAAAAGCATTTCTATTTTTAATATTTTTAATTTGGATGATTTCAATCAATTTTTATTGTGGTTATAAAAATAATTCAAAAAATTTTATATTCTTCAATAATATTTTGGTATATAATAATTGATTTGTTTTCTTTTTTAATTTAAAAGATAAAATTTATTAAATTTCAAATTTTAATAAAATATATTTTTTAAAATAATGATTAGAGAAATTAATGAAGAAAAAATTTATAATTACATATTTTTTATTGTAGTTGTACATATTTATTTCTTTATTTACGAGTTTATAAATATATATTCATAAGTGATATCAATTACTAAAATTTAACGATATATATATATCTATTAGTTGGTTAATTTTTACCAATTTTTCTTAACAATTATTTTCTTCCAATTTTTAAAGGGTGTTGTTTTGCTATTCCTACATACATTATTTATAGAAATGGATCCGAAATACATCGAGATTCAAAACTTACATGTGATTATAAATTATTACAATTATATATTTCTTTTTTAAAAAATTGACAAAAGAAAACTTACATGCAATTACAAATTTTCATATATATATTTTTCGAGATTCACTATCTATGACTTGTGTAATTTAACTCTATGCATGTGCATAGACCGATTTCATATCATTTTATTCAATTAATCGTCAACACAGCATTTAAGTTACATAGAAATGAAAATCAAGTTTAAGTTTCCATAAAGTTAAAAAGGTACATAAATATATACCATTATCATTTGAAATTCTAAGTTTCTTTAATCGTTATTAGATATATTAAGTGCCTGAATAATATTTAATTTTAGATATAATAAATAAAATTTTAAATTTAATGTGAATGGTTTTTAAATAACTAATAAATTAATAGAAAGAAATAGCAATTATATTAATTCAAGATGAAATATATTGAATAAAGAAAGTACACAGTTTTTTTTAAAGAGAAAACATTACTTTCAAATATGAAAAAGCATTTAGACTCATTTTTATAGTATTCAAATAAAATATATTAATTATAATTAAATTTAATACATAATTTAAAAAAAAAGTTTTGATTGTCATAAAACATATAAAATATATTAATTATAATTAAATTTAATATATAATTTAAGAAAAAGTTTTGATTGTCATAAAACATTTTATAATAAAATATATAAGTTATATTTATATATATATAATTTTTAATAAAAATATTTTAAATATAAAATTACTAAAAAAAGAAAATAGATAAATTAAATAATACATTCTTAAACCTTTAACCTATAAAATTAAATAAAAGTAATATATATAAAATTCAATTCAAAATAGAAAAAGTAATATACAAAATAGAAAATGTCAAAAGAAAAGCAGTATAACGATTAAAATGATTTCCTTCATTTTTAAGTATAGATTTTGTGAGAACAAGAAATCAAAAATAAATATTCCTTCTATAACTTGCAATAATTAGAATGGTTGTAATTTGCACTTCACATTTTTGGGGTTACGTATCGTTTTATAATTATTAACATTGTACTTTAATTTTTTAAAAAGAGAAAGTGAGTGACCCAAATAAACATAAGAAAACTATGAAGTCTTTTTTATTGGATAAAGAATTAAATGTGTATAATTAATTTTATATAAAATTTTTTAAATTTTAAATTTATTCGTTTTTAATATTGGTAAAACTAAGTTTTGAAAATGGACCTTACTTAATATAAAAAGTAAGTAGGTTTGAACAACATATTCAGATGGAACAATAGAGTTTATAGAAAAAGATCAAACGTTGTCGAAAATAGCAATAACTTATCAACGATTAGATAACAAAGAAATAAAACCAAGCTACGATTTATGATATACATTTTATTTTGAGATGTAAGATTAATTTTCAAAGAATCCAATTCTTTCTTACCTTTAGTTCCCCTTTTGTTACACACAACGGTCCAATCTCCACCTCCCACTGAGTTTGATAGAATCAGAATGGAGATTTCAAGTGAATCATTTGCTTTAATTAATGTTGATGAAAACTTTTTTGACAATTCTTCTTTTTCTATAATCACTGATTGGATTTTGTTTGAAGGGGTGTGAGCCATATGATTGTGCTTAGCAACAATTGTGAAACTCCCTAAATCATGTTTATGCCCTTGCTCTTCCTTTGACTGTACTTTTAGATCTTATATTTGTGTTTCTGGAACCATGTTACTTTCTTCATTTTTAGCTCAGGGACCATGTTACTTTCTTCATTTTTAGCTAAATCTGGTACAATAATGTGTTCAGGGTCATCTTCCTTCCACCAAGAATTTTTCTTTTTTATGTTTAAGGGAAGGATAATCATTTATCATATGGTCAGTTCGGTAACATCTGCGGCATTTGAAGGGAAGATCTTCATAGTCTAGTGGCTGCACCCAGGTTTTGTTTCTGACTTTTAGTTCGGTTTGTACATGTAAATCTTTGGTGATATCAACATTGACTAAAATTTTGGCATAGGTTGAAGGAATCTATTCTTGCGTTTTAGAATCAACATCCCAAAATTCTCCAATGGATTCCGTTATGGTTGTTAAAATAGAATGCTCCCAAAATTGAAGAGGTAGATTGGATAGCCTAATCAAAATAGGTTTTGAATTGAAAATTTAAGTATAAGGGTTGAAACTAGGGTAACATGTCTTAGCCATAAGCAAATGATGTCCCCATTCCCAAATCATTAAAAATAACATGTTTATGTTCAACGTTATCAAATATTACAATAAATATGCCTTTCACACTGGCGGATTTGAATCTTACATGTAACCATACCCTGTCATTGCTTCAAAATCCATTCATGTAGTTGAGATATTGGCCAAAAGCTTGTGAACCGATAAATCATGCCAAGGGTAAACAAATATTTTTCATTGTTCTTGATGGCTGTCAGTTCCTCTTCTGCAAAGATAAGAGTAGAAAAAGCTTTAGGAAGTGTTAAACGTTGATGCAATTTTTTTTTCTGGAAACAACGTTGGCAAAGGAGGGGCGCATGGCACTTTTGAGCAAGGTCTCCCCTATTGCAACTAAATCTTCAGCTATAACCAAGGTTATCCCCTATTACAACTCTATTTGTTAATCTTTCAAATACAATTAACATTAAAAATGAAGATTGAAAACAAAATATTTGACAATATAATTATTGTTAAAATAAATTTAACTCATTTTGATTGTTTCTATTTATCTACATAATTTAAAAAGTGTTCTATTGTGCAATAAATTTCTTAGTATATAGTATTTGATTTTTCTTCTTGTTCAACTTAATAATAAATAGATTGAGAGCATTTTAGGATGTGGAAAAAAATTAAAAATCTTAATTGACATTTCAATACCTAGTAAAAGAAATGCTATTAATAATAAATTAATTAATTAATTAAACGAACTTTGATAGAAGTGAAAAAGGAAACCCATAGTTACATGTCTCGTAGTGCGGAAACTCGTAGTTACGTGTTATTTCATAATAATAATAATATGAAAAAAAAAAAAAAAAAAACTTTGTTAGGCTCTCCCCGCCGGACCGTCACTCCGTCTCCCCACCACCGCTCATCCCAGCTCCCCCACCACTATCCCTTCCGGCACCTACCATCATCTTCCCCATCTCCGCCCGTAGTCCATTCCGGCCCACCTCTCCCTCCGCTCAAATCTACTGCGACTTCCTCCGCCACTTCCACCCCGGTTGTACCATGGGCCTACTTTGCATGCACCACCGCTACTCCTCCAACCCCAACTTCCACCCTACCGCTTGCTACGCCTCCACTGTCGCCTACTCTCTGACCCCCGTCCCTTGCCCCTCTGCCACATGATAACGACACGCAGACTCTTCGCAAGGCCCTCATGTACTTCGACAATGGTCGGAATAATGTATCCTATCGAGTTAATTGTTGCCTCCGTGAAGGCCTATCGACTGATTCAGGAGTCAACATTTTAATTCTGGTTGCTAAGACTAATCATTAGGGATTTATGTATTAGAGATTTCAAGCTACCGTAGTCTATAATTTCTGAAAACAGTTTTCCGATACACCAGCCACCCACTGCACTGTTTCATTAGGTATTTCTGTTTGGCATTGGAATTAGCATCGGCATCGGAAATCGGCATAGGGATTGTATGATTCTTTTGGCATTGACATTAACAGTGGCATTAGAATTTGCATTGTTTGATTATAATTGAAGCGTTGGAATTGTGCATTTTTTCAAGCTTTGCGGCAAGCCCTGCAACAGTTCCATTGACTTTTGGGCCGCCCTACCCCACTTGGCTACCCAGCAGCTATTATTTGTTCACCTGCCCTCCAACGAATTTTTTTTAATAGTAGCTTTTGACATTTAAGATAGCAAATATATATTTTCACGAGCCATTCCAACGTCATTTTTTTAATAGTAGCTTTTGACATTTATGATAATAAATATATATTCTTGTGTCAATGGGGTCTAGGTTGATTGGTAAAGTCTATGCATTTATCAAGATGAGGTTTTAGGTTTAATTTTTATTGGCTTGTCCGTTTGTGATGGGAGTAGTTCGATCAACGTCCTTGAGACTAATGTTTTTGAGTGTTCGTCAACTATACGAAAGCAGTGTAAAACTTGAGCTACTAGTGATTCGCACTCATGCCAATCCCTGGATTAACAAGATAATAGAAATTGTTCTCAGATTGTAAAATGTAATGATCCTCATGTGTGTGTGTGTGTGTGATGTTAAACTAATGATATATAGAATGGTTTGGTTACAAAGAAATATGTAAAGGCTTAATGATGGAAGAAGATGGTGGGATATGTCTCTAGATTGAGTCTCACCAATTTTAATCCTTTCTGAAGGGTAAATTGAAAGAATTGTTTTGTTTTAGCTATCGATTAAAGTATGTGTAATAGTCAAGTTGTACATTTTTTAACAAAAATCATGAAAAAAGTTATTTATCTGTGTTGTGATTGGTCAAAACCATTTACATCTTATTTAGGGGCAGAGCAGTGATGCCATCAATAGTGGATTCATATATGCAAAGGTATAAGGGTGGCAGTGAATTAATTTGTATAAACATGTGTTAAATGATATGACATTATGTGAAAATTTAACTTGCATTCGCTTCGCATAATTATCATGTAATGACCGTCCTAAGAATTAAATGAACAGTTTTTGTATAATAACTCATACATGAAATGATTTAATGCATTTGCCCATTCCAAACAATTATGTTCACTTTGCATTGCAAAACGTTGGAGTGTTCTTATGTAGTGGATAGTTAGGTGAATTTGTATGCATTATTTTTTTGTCGCATCATAGATAAATCTATTTTTTTAAAAGAGAAAGCTAAGAAATAGGACAATTGAAACTACTTGAACTAGTCATTTTGCAGTCATCTTTGATGCTAGTGTGCTTCTGGAATCTGTTTGGCCTGCTTGACAGTGAATTGTTTTTGTTTTGAGTTAAACAATTAACAAGTAACAACTTAGAAAATTGTTTTCTATAGATGTTTATACATTAAACTTTGATTGATATCTTTTACATAAAATATTCTTATCAAATAATATGTATGCTTTCATGTTTGTTGCAACATCAAATTTTATCTTCCATGTGCACTATCATACTTTGTTTAAGAATGCATAAGAAATTAATACAATGCTAAAAAAAGGTTGGACTCAGAACATGGTTCCATTAAAAATAGAATTCATAATTTATCGTCTTTTCTTAAAGTTCATTGTTTTGATGTTTTGTATGTTGAATTTGTAAAAGTATATGTTTACTATGATATGTGTCTATAATATTCCTTTAAGCTTATTCAAAAACTTGATATTTTTTAGACTTTTATCTTGTATCAAATAAAACATATAAAATCATGATATTGTATCTCCAGTTTACATGCATAGTTTTGTACAGGTTGCCTAAGCAAAAAAAACATTGGATTTGTATATTTGTTGGTGATTGTTTGATTATAATGTAGATTTCTACATTTTTCAAA
Organism: Torreya grandis; assembly: GCA_037957365.1. Classification (NCBI taxonomy): domain Eukaryota; kingdom Viridiplantae; phylum Streptophyta; class Pinopsida; order Cupressales; family Taxaceae; genus Torreya; species Torreya grandis. The sequence goes on from JARHVA010003284.1 coordinate 294,299, forward strand.
CTTTCTAACCTGCGCTACAATAATTCCATTGACGTTTGGGCCATCGATGTCCCACTTAACTATCCAACGGCTATTTTTAACTCACTTACCATTACAATGAACTTTATTAATAGTAGATTTTGAAATTTAAGACTATATATATATAAAACAAGACAAAATATTTGTCTTCTTATATATGCATATCCTTATATGTCTTTTTAAACTAACGAGATTTGATGGTTTAGATACAAACAAATATTTATAAAGGCGTAATGATGGTGGGATATGTTTCTCGTCGGGCCTCGCCACCTATCATTTTACACCATTACATTGTGAGGGTGCTGGAAATGACATTTTAATCTAATTGATGTAGACATTGGGGTGCATCTATGGCAAACTTAACAAACACGGATAAACTACATGTGTGCTAGTGTTAGCTCACCTCGGGTTGAGTTTTCAAACCTCATGCCAAAAATGCCATAGATCTAAATGTCGATGTTGCTTAACTATTGCCACTAACATCACTTCTGCTATTGACTACCACCATCAAAGTTAACATCCGTGACTCATCTAACCTGGCATCATCGTGATATGGAGATCGGCATGGCATTAATTCCAGCATTCAGGTTGGCATGAGCTAGGTGAACTTCAAAAATCTCTCATCTTTTTGCCTCCATGTTCCTATCTCCCCTGCTTCTTCCTGTTTGAAGATTTCATTTCTTGAAGACTTCAAAGCTGGACAAACGGAGGGAAAACCAATTAGGGATACCTTCTTCATAGGTATTATGTCTTCCTTAAGTCCACATGGGTTTATAATGGCGCACACAAAACAACAAAATTATGACATCCATTATCCTACAAAAGTCTTTTTAATATAATATTGAGATATTTGTTTGACAGAATGTGTTCAATCCTTCCTCATTTTCTTTAAATAATATTTTTTGTTTCTATTTGGGAAAACCAATTGGGTGACGAGGGGAGAAACTGAAATTCAGATTTGCTTATGTCTGCTCTTAGAGGGGTTTTAGACATTTTGAACTTTAACTTTGCTACACATTTTTTTATCCTCCAATTAATATAGAATAGGCGAAAATAAACCACTAAAGCTTAACTCCTCTTTATTTGGAGGAATTTATGTCTTGCTTTCATACTCTTCACCATAAGCTTGATACAATTCAGATAATATCATGAAACCTTATTATGAGATCCTATTCATTTGGAGATATATAAATGTGCTGGAGTTTGGTCGCAGATCACTCATAATCTTAATGTGCATGCTTGCACAATACATACTATATTCAATATATTATCACTAAGTGTGCTTAACATTAGTCACATAAATGCTTTAATAACTCACTTATTGTTAGGGCTTTAAAGTTTTCAATCCACATTATTGTTTGCATTTGAAAACATTTTTTGCACGGTTTTTTTTCTTCCTTTTATGAACTGTGTCTAGGCTAAAATTTTACTATTTTTTGTAAAATATTTGTATATCGCCATGCATATGAACTAGGTGTGGAGGGGTAAAACTGGAATTCAGACTTGATTATAGCTGCTGTTAGAGAGGCTTTAGACATTTTGAACTTTAACCTTACCACACGTTTGTTTGTCTTGAAATTAACCTAGAAAAAATCTTCACCTTAAGCTTTATACAAGTTTTCTAGTTTAGTGCACTAAGATTTGAAATAGAACCTGAAAATTTACAATATCAAATATTTTTCCCAAACCTTCATATAATTAAGCTTGATACAATTAAGACCAAACCTTCATACCTAATCTAATTAATCAAATATTTTTTGATCTCCATAATTTAAGTTTGAAATAATAATATAATATTTTACTATTCTCATAACATAAATTTGAAATAATAATCACACAGATAACTAAGGTGACCTTAATGTAAATTGGGTACTTTAAAAAAGAAAAATTTATGAAATAACTTAATTAATTGAAAATGAAAATTAACATGCAAATGTGATGTCATGGATCATTTTGAGATGCACATTTAAAGTTAAAGTTCAAACACTTCATGTGATGTTACCTCATATATTCATGACAATAACATACCACTAAAACATAGTCCAAACTTAGGCTATGTTGTACTAAAGGGTTCACTTTATACAATTTAATATTTTACCGCTTGAACTCACCATGTGCTATTCAAACTATACCCCTTTGGTACCCTTATGAAATTGGTAAGGATGTACCATATACTCCATACAATGATGGATAAAGTGTGAACCATTCTTATGGGGAATGTATGCATACTCAAAAAAAAAAAAAAAGGTACATACACATTGATAAAAAATAAAAGTTAAATATAATTAACAATTCCCTTGTTGACTCACTTGATAATGGTCCTAAAACTTACCTTTATCTTATTTTATGGTAGAATGTTTCATTATACTTGCATTTATACAATTACTTTCACTCACTAAATGATATTGTAATGTTGCCAAAAGAATATTATTTAAACAGAGTTAACAAGCAAATGGCTTTAAGCATTCCATTTTCACTTTTAATAGCATTTTACTTTTCAATGATACATTTTAATTTTACTAGTTCATATCTCATAAATGTCAAAATAGTTTCAAGTAATATACCAAGGCTCTGATGAGGAACGATTAACTTGGAACGCCTAGAATAACACATTCAAAAACTGATGTCACTTTATATCATGATCATCATCAAGTGATTCATGCTAAATCTTATATATTTATTAATAGTTTAATCATTAAAAAAAAATAAAAAAATCAATTTTGTTATCATTTGCACTTCTTGTGTTTCATGACCGTTTATGAATATTCCTTTCAAGTTCCATATTTGATTTACAATTATGTTTACAAGTTTTGTTATCCAACTTATTGCATTGCTAGAGTTAAATAAATATTATAATAAACCATTTTTAATTATTAGGTAGGAAATGATTGATTTTTAAACCAATAGAATCGATCCCATATTTCTAATTTTAGCACTCTTAAAAAACTACAAATCTTGAATATGTATTTTTTATATACAAAGCAAAGAAAAATGCCATGAAATGTATCAAAATTAAATCAATTATGAAAAAGTGTTGTATTTTTCTTTAATTGAAATAGAGCACAAGACAGTTTGTAACTCTTTGCTTCTTTTGAGATGTCAGTAGACCTAGGTACAAACAATGCATAAATTTTTAAAATATAGTACTAAACCCATTGAATAAAAAAACATTATTGTGGTTAGACATCCATCATGATCCAATTATCAAAGTCCATTGCTTGGTCCTTTTTGTAACCAAAAAGGCATTACTTATCTGTTTTTATGTTTTCTTTGGGTAAAAGAACATCACAGTAATGGGTGTACCATAATGCTTTCCTTGTATCAATTTACTTTTCCTATATCAATTTGCAAGTTTAGATTGTTTTTCTAGTCCATAAAAATTTATACCTACATCAACCTATTCTCTTTCAATTTAAAATTCCTCAACCTCAATGGGCCCGATAGTGAAGTCGTGTGTACTTCATAGAGAAAACTTATTTGAATCTAGAAGGGGCAAGGCATAAACAAATCATTGAATACTATGTCAGGTAAATGGTAAGTAATCCCCTTGTGGACTTCAAAATTGGGGGACTCATACACTAATTTAGTGTCTATATCGAGATCAACTTAAAAAATTTACCTTTAGCCCAACCCCCCCCTCTCTCTCTATGAGTTGCCTACTGTGGCTGGCCATTATATTAAGCACATTTGGTTGATAACAAAATAATAATTATCTAAACATAATATATTTAAAATTATCTATATATCTATATATAGAGCATGAGGGGGAAAGGAGGTCGGAGAGATGGGGTGAAGGGGAAGGGGAAGCATGGGTAAAGGTAGATATTATGTATGTATGTATGTATGTATGTATATATATATATATATATGTATGTATGTATGTATGTATGTATGTATGTATGTATGTATGTATGTATGTATGTATGTATGTACACACACACACACACACACACACACACACACACATGTGTATGTGTATGTGTATGTGTATGTGTGTGTATATATACACACACACACACACACACACACATATACATAAATATATATACATATATATGTATATATATACATACATATGTATACACACACAAACACACACACACATATATGTATATGTATATGTATATGTATAATACATATACATATACATATATATGTACACACAGACACATATATATATGTATATGTATATGTATTATACATATACATATACATATGTGTGTGTGTGTGTGTACACACACACACACACACACACAGATATATATATATATATATATATCCATTCTTCCCCTTCCCCCTTCACCCCATCTCTCCAACCTCCTTTCCCCCTCATGCTCTATATATAGATATATAGATAATTTTAAATATATTATGTTTATTAGATTATTATTTTGTTATCAACCAAATGTACTTAATATAATGGCTAGCCACAATAGGCAAATGAAGGTAAATATTTATAATCAAGGTTTCAACTCACAAATTCAATCAAATTCAAAGGAGACAACTAACATATTCGAAACAAGAAATATATATTTTGATATCTTCCCATAAAAAACAATGAAGCTCACACTACAATGGTATTTCAACATAAAAGGAGTAAATGTGATAGATAAAATCATGTTATTAGTTTCTAGGATAGGTTTGTTGTTGTAGACACCTATTACACTTTTTGGTACAATAATTTGTGGTTTTGGTCCCTAAACCTTGAATTGATATCATGTTTCTCATTAAAAATAAATATTAGAACTATTTTTTATGCATTTCATAATTTTCCATTTTACTAGAATCGATTCTATTTGTAGATAAATATTATGACTTCAGATGATGTTAGTAATAGCTAGCTAATATAAGAATATCTTCATAACATATATTTATGTTAGGAAATATTTATTTGTAATTATGGAATTCAATGTTTCAATTCCCCATAAAAAGAAAGAATCTATAGATTGGGAGTAAAATTTAAAATATCCACACACACACACACACACACACACACACACACACACACACACACACACACACACACACACACACACATGCACGCACGCACGCACGCATGCACGCATGCGCACACACACACACACACACACACACACACACACACACACACACACACACACACACACACACACACACACACACACACACACACACACACACACACACACACACACACACACACACACACACACACACCCGATAACTAAACCTTTTTGACTGTCATTTTTATAGACCATTTCTTTGAAAAATAAAAATTTATGTATGTTGTATTGTGTGTTCATATGCTAAGCATATATTTGACACAACCTTTTTCAACCAATAAATAAGATAAACTAAACTAATCATACATAAAAGTAAATGAAAGAATATGAATCAATGCAATGATTTGACATAATGCATTCTCAAATTTAGATTAATTAGATTGATGGCCTCAAAATTTTGTCAACATCGATCATAATATAAAAATGTTACTGTGTCCAAAAACTTATATTTATATCCAGAGAAAAATTAAAAATTTTCAACCATATTCTTCACCATAAAGTAAGCACATAAAAATGAAAATAAGTTCATTATAATACCATAAAATTTATATATAACAAAATGATCATTATTTTCAAATATCTTGCATTATCCCCAAATTTTCTTTGAACCCCAATGGCCTTCTCACTTGATGTGATATATGAGGCATGTTATATATAAAGTGGGGAATGTGTACTTTACTACTTAGATAAAATGATTTAAAGCAATTGAATTGATAATAGAGATATCAATGCACCAAAAACAACCACCATAATTAACCATATAAACAAATGGAATAGTGTTTTATTCATATTTAGAATGAGGGTTGGTCAAATAATTCTCATAAACTAGATACATTTACTTAAGACCAATTACTGAATCGAATGAGGAGCATAAGTAAGTCAACTACTCTTTAAATTAGACATAAGATGTTAATGAGTAGCGGATGAAAGAAACATAATATAAATAGAATGTCTTGAAACAAAATAATTACAATGAATATGATTGTAAATGAAGAACATTGATACTTTGAAGTAGAATAGGAACACTTTTGCTCCCATCTTTAACTTCGTAACTTTACATGTTAAGCAAGCCTCAAGTAGCTGAAAGAATACACAACTCCCAAATATTTAAGCAAATGCAAAAATATTTTTTTAAAAAATTCTCCCCAAAGTTATTGAGTTCCCTCTCAGGTTTAAGTATCTTGTATAATGAACTATTTTACTCACATTTTACTCTAACGAGCTTTAACATAGGCTTAGATGAAATGAATGTTGTTTCCTTAGATGGTAAATAAATTGCTTCATTAAATTAAAAAAGAGTTGATGGCTTTGATGTTAAAGGATGTGTTACCTCTTATGCTACTAGAGTTACTACCTTTATCTCCTCCCCTTCCAAAAGATAAAAAATGGAATTATTATAGTCTAATTTTTCCTTGAATTAAGTATTACCTAGCTTGCACCTACAAATACTACATATGAATAAATACTCTCCATCCCTGAAGTAGTATTTTGGCATTAACTAGGTTGAATTTTTTAAAAAAAATATTGGAAAATAACATACTCTATAATAATAATAATAGGTAATAAATAACCTAAATATATCAAAACATTTAGTTGGATAGGTCATTGTTAAAAATAACCTATTTTATTTTATTATGCACTCTTTAGCTATAGTACATTTATCTAAATCTCTATGTACATGCATTTCTTCTCAAAATATTTCTTCTTTTAAAAGGTTCCCTTAGCATTATCCTTGAAATTTATGGGTAAAAATACACTAGATGGCTATATGGAGACAAAAACAATAGACAAAAAAAAAAATTCAAATTAAGACCCTATGTGTTCAAACAAACTAGCATTAAATAACTAAAAAGTAAAAAGAATGAAGAATAATGGTCATGGGAATTGGGTCCCAAAGGTATCTTTTAATGAACATATAGTTGAATTTCAAACATGTTTTAAGCATTAAGGATGAAAGAACAAAGGATTCCTTATCCAACACTCACAAATTGGGCCCCACTACAATCTGAGCCAATCGTAGTTTTCCAAATATTTAACACTTTTTGGTAGGAAAATTTTGATTGGTTGAGAGGGTAGTGGGGCCTAGTTTGTGATTGCTGGTTATGTTTAGGTAAATAACAATGGAAAATTTGAGAATAAAAAATTTGACAATGAAGGACTATCATGAGAAAGTGCATGGACCATAAAAATTTAGTAAATGTTCCATTAGTATTTAATTTAAATTAAAAGTCTATGAACTACATTAACACTCTATAATTGTATAATTTAACTATTAATAAAACCCATCTTTGGTGTCAACCTTAACATATAATATAAATTTACATCATTAGAAGGAAAAAATAAAAATAAAAACAAAACCCTAAACAATTCAGAACATCAAATGAATAGTTTATGTAAAATTTGATTGAATATTAAGATGTGTTTCATTGGAATATGGTGTATAATTCAAAAACAAGCATGGATTTAGATATTTATTCAACACAAAAGGCCAACATACATGATCTGTAAGGGATAATGTTTCAGTCTTGTAATCCTATAAGATTGGTTGAGTATAAATATTGGAGAGAGTACAATGACCGATTGTGTACGATTATTGGCAAAATTTATAATTTAAAATTGAATTATTTGATACCCTAGGTTTCAAAATAGGAATGTATTTCCCACATAATTTAGAGTGATTAGGTAATGTACCATTATATAAAGGGAAAAAATTGCATTCACACAAGGTTCATAAAGGTAAGCATGCCATTACCTTGAAGTTGACACACTTCATCTGTAGTTTACATACTGGTAATCTATAACTTTAATATGTTAATGTGGGTGATGAAATTACCTTATTCATTGGCCTACAAATTCTTAACCCTTTCTATAATCTATACACTTTGTAACAACAAAACATTCAAGTTCCATGCCAACATTCATATAGTTAGTTTATCATGGTTAATCTTGTTTATGAATGGTATCCCCACTAGCCTACAAATCCTAACTTAAGACATGATTTTCAATAGGTACATGTCATAAATTTTTTATTGTAATAAATTCCAAAATTTTCTTTGACATGATGTTCTTAAAGGTCAGTATGTCCTTTCCTTGAATTTGTGCCATTGATTTTGTAGTTTACACACTAATACTTTATTGCCTTGAAGTTTTGGAAGTGGAATGAATAGAAGTTTGGTAATATGTTAAAAAGGAAGATTCAAGTCTTGATAGAATTGAAATTTTAAATAGCTACATGAGGTCAATGTAACTAAATATGTGGATTAAGAGATTATAAAAAAGGAAAAGGCTCTATTGATTGATTTTAAGAAAATCTTATGAATGGAAGAAATACATTGGAAATATAAATATAGGGTAAAATATATCAAGGAGGGAAAAAAAATGTTTTTATCCCCTCACTTTGATCCTATGTAATCCCAATCATATTGATAATAATGTAATGCTTATGTGAGAAATCTCCATGGAAAATGTAAAATTAGAAAGGGGGCTAAAATTTTCTTTGTGTCACTTCTCTAAAAAGAGAATCTAGGAAAATTTAATGTGCAACATAACTATTTATCTATATTATTATTATATTCATGTCAAAAGGTAAATACAATTCTATAAAAATAGAATAACCATATGATAGGTATTGGTGAAATAACCAACAAGAACTTGCATTAGGCACTTGTAAATCTTAGAGAGCTCATTGGTGCTAAGTTTATATCCACCTCACTCTACCACACCTCGTAACCAAAATAAAAATCAATCCCAACCCTACATTTACCAATGAAACATTATAATTTTTTCTATAAGATGTTTCTCTACAAATATCCTTTCAAAAGGATATCTTCTAACACCCATGTGGAACTAAGAATAAATACATGCATTGGTCTTTGTTATGCATATATAAACAAAAAATTAGCTTATTAATCAATTGTTATTTTGAAGTGGATATTTATAAATTTTGAGGTGGAAAATCCCTTTAACTTTAAAATGGGTATAATTCGTAGAGTCTTCTTTTAAATTCACAATGATAATGATTTTAAAGTAAACTATTTCTTATCTGTTAATGATTTCCAAAGTCTTCTTAAACTTCATAATTGTGTCTTCATTATAGGCATATATGTCTGTGATGTTGAATGTGCATTGAATAATGTATTTTTAGTATTAAAAAGGGCTTAAATGGAATAGTATATGTAAAAAAAAGTATTTAAATGTTACATGCAAGAAATGAAGCTAAGGGGGTATTGTCATGTCTCTTGATTTTGATGTGTATGAATAACCATTATATGCATATAATTGAATTAGTTTAAATTCCCATATTTTAAGGTCTTTGGTAGTTCCTTTTTTAATATTTATAGTGTGTGAGTAACATGTGCATTTATTGGTTACTACCCGATGGAAAGGAAGGGATATTTATATCAAATACATGTTATTCAATACTAAAAATGAAATTATGAGACAATATGGTAGATTACTATTTAATGAAGTTTATCTACATTGTGTCTATTACCTTGATTCAATAGATGATCTTGGATTATGCTTATATTTTAATGAACTCGAATACTATCAAGACAAATAAAAATATAATAGGCCAAGATTCTAAACTAGCTCTAATACTAAATAATGAACTTAAATACTATCAAGATAAATAAAAATCCAATAAGCTAAGATTATGAATAATGATCAGTATTGATTCATATTGAATGATTCAAATAATTATAAACCATGCATAAATAAGACTCAACTTGGAATTGGAGATGGCATGTAAAATTTGAAAATTTAAAAATAAATAAAACTCAGATTGTTATTGTTATTAGCTACTATTTTTAATAAGTTTCGCATGCAAGCAATTGTAACTTTGAAAATACCCAAAAATAAACTAAACAAAAAAATTAACCTATTGGATGAGTTTCAATTGAAGTTCAAGTCTGGTTACAAAAATAGATAATTTCTAAATCTAGAAAAAACCTAAAAAATAAAATTCATCTACAATTTTGGACCCTCATATGGTCACATATTGTAGACTTCCAATTCCTGACACCATTTATGTGGAAATTGTCAATCTTACTTGAATCACACTCAAATGCACACTTTAGGTCAAAATACATAAAATGCCCTAAATGTTCAAACTTGTCACTTATAAGTGTCAGTTTAGGTCAAAGTATCCCCAAATAGGGAACTACATTTTATGGGCTAGCTAACCTTAATCAGATCATTTTGAGTCAAAATGACAAACTTGCCATTTAGTTCTCTGGATCACTCTTTTCTTCTAATTCATTGGTATACATCATGTACCTTTTTTATTTGGTGTTGGAAACATCCTAAATGGGAATACAATTCCAATGCATCTAAAATCACCTTCCAGTTCCTTTCCAATCAAATTATGACCCAATAATATGACTTTCTAACTATTTTGATTAATTGAGGGCCAATTTTCAAATAATTACACAAATGCTGATTAAACTTGTTTAAGGTTAATTAAACCAAATCAAGAGCTTGAGTGGATTTTCCATGAGAGTTGTTGAATATTTACTTTTTGAAAATTTATTACTATTAACTACATCATCAGGTGACATCATTTCTTTGGAAGATAACCCTAGGCCATAAATGCCACAAATATCAGGATTATGGGTCACCCATGCCTATTTGAAGCCTCTCATACCTCTTCAATTCCCGTTCTTCCAAGGTCATGATGAAGATAATTATGGATTTAATTCCAAATATTAGGATTATCCATGACCGCACATCTCAATCTTGAGATGGATGGTCATGATTGATCCTGACTAATCTAAAAAATCTATAAATATAGAGGCCATGGACATGAATATAAGCTTGAATATTGCAAAGTTATAATGTTAAAATATTTCCACAATCCTTTGCATTTGATCATTGATTTTGTTTGCAATCTTCATCGCTATGATAGTTTAGTGATTTGGAATCATGAGCATAGGTATTATGGATTGTTCTTGAGACATTGGAGTAGTTTGCCACCTTTGTTGACAAAGACAAGGATGCTTGATCAAGGGAAAGCATGATTTTGAGCCATATGGGTATGGTGAATCCATTTGGGAAGGTAATATGATTTTTTATTTCTTTTATTTATTTCTTGTTATCCTTTGTAATTCCCATAGGAATAGATAGACTTAGTTAGTTCTTTATGCATTTTTCATGATTTATGGACTAATATTTGACTAACTTACTTTGTAATCCTCTCTAAATCTTAGCATGCCTAGTGGGATGAAACACATCCCACATATGAAAAATATCATTATACAACTTTAAAATCTTTATTTGGTTCATTAAAACTCTTATAATTTTATTTTATAACTTTGTTTTGCCATTTTTCTTCGTCATAAGTTTACATAGTAATCGACATCAGTTAGTAAAACTGTCATTGTTTGGATAGCCATCATTAGTCACCATTGGTATAACCAATTTCATTTAGATAACCATTTTCAGTTAGTAAGTGTAATTGACATTGGTTATATAACTGACATTGGTCACTATGTTTTTCTTAAAAACACAAACTCAAGAGCTAAATAGGTCATTTTAAAATGCTTGGTCTGGGGTCATATGGACTCCATTTTGGATGATTTTTTTTGAAACCACATGTTTTCTCCTAAATTTTCATAATTTGACATTAGCGTAGCTTAAGGTTTCATAGATTTTTAACAAAATGTTAAATATCTATTTAAAATGTTTATATTCTAACATATTTGCTTTTGGGGTGATGCCTTAAGGGTAGACATATAACTAGAGGGTTTCAAGGTTGATAAATCATGTTTTAAAACATATTTTAAATGTTTTGAAATGAATTAGGAACATTATTTTGGTGTTTAAAGTAAAATTTAAGGTTCTTAAATAAGTGTTTTTAGCATTAGTTTTCAAAGGTACAACTAAGACCAAGGGTTCAAATGAACACCACCTCATTTTCCATTTGGGCTTAAAAATGAACTCACCTTTCCATGTTTTTGTAATTAATGATTTGTTTAAGTTAGATTTTGTTTGGGAAAAAAGGGATGCCACATGTATGCTCTTTCATTTTCACCCCTTCAGGGAACCATTGGAATCAAAAGCATCATTCCTATTGTAAAAATCCTAGTCCAAGGCTTAGAAAGAATGTCATCTAAAGCTCTCCCCAAAAATTTGTTAAAGTTTGGGTGATCTTGAAAATGACCCTAAAGTCTTTATATTTTATGTTTCCTTTATTTTTATGCATATTTGGCTTGCAAAAGGGACTTCATCACCTCCCACAAGTTCTTTAGGGAAGGTTTGACCTAAGGTTTCATCTCCTGGCATTGACTCCACTTACTCCTTTAGAGTTGCATATGGGATGTATCTGCATTTGGATATCATACTACACTAAGTGAACAATAGGATGTAGTGGTTGTAAAAAGGACTAGACCTTTTCAAAACTAACCAATGCCATGGTTACCTAATTTTTGTGCTTATCTTTTACATGAAAGTTATTGTGCAATTGATTCCCCTAAAATGTTTAAAAACCAATTAATTTTACTTAACCCCATTTTTCCATACCCTTGCTAGGATTTAGACGATTATACTTAGTGTATTTTGGTCATTAATTTATTGGTATGATTTGAGTCTAAAACTTGTTTTTTTGTTCATAAGCTATGTCAAAAGCATGTATTTGAGTTAAGAAGGGTAGCGCTATGCTACCCAAATCATGTCAAATATTTTTTACCTTTGAGTCTTTGAAACATAAAAATTGACCACATCATTCGAGCATGCTTACACCTTTAGGCTGCTTAATTTATTTCAAGAACTTGTTTACCATTGCATTAAAAAACCATTTGTTTCAAACCATATCATGTATACCATTTGGACCTTGTTTATGAATCATTATGCTATCTACTCTTGTCTAGGTTGTTTGGTCCAATCCTAGTCTTCAACATTACAGTTTCAATTAACCTTGTCAATTTTGGCTCCAAACATTGATTAATTTCTATTTAGGCCTCAATTTGTGGGTTTGGTACATAGATCTTTTTCTTTTGGTTTGCATAGCTTCAGTTAAATGATTACCCAAATTTGAACACTATTGATTGTTTATTTGTTCAAGTGCCTATCCTCATCATCTTTTGTGACTTTATTTGGAAAAACAAAACCTTTCTTCAAAAACCTTTAATGTTAGATATTTGATGTTAGGTTGTTTTATGCCAAATCTCGACACAAACTACTTTTGAGATGGAGCTTTACCCTTTAAACCAAGGATGAACCTTTGATCTTTTAAACATCACTTTTCAAAGTTTACAAAACTTTAAGTCTTTCTATTTTCAGAGATTTCTTCATTAATTGCAGATATGTCTAGCTACACTTATGGTTTAGTCATGGATAATCCAACTTATGATAGAATGGCTGTACAAAATGACTTTTATGAATTTAGTCAAGACCCCTATGGTGACAATATGGTTTTTGAAAAATATTTCTATCCACCTCACAAAAATTAGTCATGGGAACATAGTCAAGATATAACTTATGATCCAATTTATGATCTAACTCTTGATTGGAATGATTGGGTTTATCAGGAAGACTTGGATTATTTGGCTTGTATAAGTAATCAAACTCCACAATGTACCAAGATCACCATTTTAGGACCACCTCCTTTAGTTTTCATGAGCAACCAAATAAGAAGCATCTAGTCATCTCCGTTTTAGGACCTCCTCCTTTCGTTTGCTTGAGCAATCAAACTAAGAAGAATCTAGTCATCACCATTTTAGGACATCCTCCTTTGGTTTTCATGAGTAACCAAAATAAGAAGCATTCAGTCATTACCAATTTAGGACCTCCTCCTTTGGTTTGCATGAGCAACCAAACTAAGAAGCATCCAGTCATTATCATTTTAGGACCTTCTCCTTTGGTTTTCATGATAAACTAAACTAAGAAGCATCCAAAAATTACCATTTTAGGACCTCCTTCATTGGTTTACATGAGCAACAAACTAATAAGCATCTAGTTGTTACCATTATTGGCCCATCTCCAATTTTTGATGAACCTATTGTTGAAGAAACTCTATTTTATTAACCAATTATGTTTTATCCCTTCTTCAATAGTATAATCTTTGAAGATTCCATTATTGAACCACAAACCATTATTCTTGCTAAACTAAATGTTTCCTACTTTAAATTTTTTTTGCCCATCTTCGATCCTAAAGAATAACCATTACCTGTTTAAAAGCCATCTTATGAGGATCAAAATGTATTCAAAATTGATCTTTTGCAACCAATTATGAACCAAAAACAACACGTTATTTTTGAAACACCCATTTGTGACAAGATAAATTGTGATAAGTTACCTATTCATATGTTACCTATTTTTAAAGAGCCTCATATCCTTGACAAGCTAGTATCGATAGAGTTGTCTCTTAATCTTTTCCCACTCATTAAAGAGTCTCATTTTGACAGACATGATTTTGTCAAGATGTCCCTTGAGTGGTTCTCTCTTTTTGAGGTGAATCACTTAGATGAGTCAGTCTATGTTGAACCCTTCCAAGATGAATCAATTTTTATTGAGCCCATTATACCATCACAAGCCATTACTTGTCAAAAATTCAATATTCAACAAAACATTATCAAAACAACCATATTAGATGAAGAATCAATATTAGCATCAGGTTCCATTCTTAAACCAATATTAGATTTAACATCAGAAATAGATTCAACATCAGTTGTGATACTAGATTCAGAGTCCCTTGCTTCATAAATCAGAGTCAGAAATAGATTATAGTATTAGTTGGTACAACATTGGTTACAATTACCTTGCAAATCAATTTGAATATATTTGTGATCCTTCTAAGATTTTTGAGGATTATTAATTTAGCATCGACATAAGATCTCCTAGTATCTTCTACAAAGATTGTCTTTCCTTTCACCATCCCATTATTACCACCCAACATATCCATTATATTGACATTCCACCTCCCATAAGTGTTGGTCAGGATCGATAGAATCACACTTTATTAAACTACATGAATGGTGACATATCATTTGTAGAATATTAGGGGGACCAAGACCACATTCATTTAAAATAAAAACAATCTCTTAGTGAAATGTTTTCAGAGGTGTTAGGGGATAAACAAATATTAAAATCAACATCTTTTAGTGACACCTTTTTGAAGGCACTAGAAGACACTCAAAATTAAATGTTAATATCTCTTTGTGAAACCTTCTCAGAGGAAATATGGGATGATCAAAATAAATTCATTTGTGAAAACCTCATCGAGGCACCAATGGCTGAGTACAAAAGTTCTTCATTATTTATTGAAGATAATATCAAAGATCAAATAAAAATAGATTCTAATCTACAACATAATTAGATGGTAGCTACTCTCAAGATCAAGCAACAGAACAATGTGATGGTCCTATCAAGAGCATCTTGAGAGGTCTTTGGCTCTACCACAACCAAAATTATGTCAAATCTGGCATCAAAAACATTACGTGTGATTTAAATTCTTGATATCCATTTATTTCCCATTCATTATACATTCCATTATCACCCACCTATTTTTTAGCCACTTATCTCATTTATCTTACCATTATTTACCATCATTGGTAGCACTTTCCTTTATCAAGGTTATAAGGATATCTTGTCTCAATGTTTGAAGGAAGTAGAATCAATTATCTATGAAGATCATGAACACATTATTGAGATTTAGATCAACAAGAAGTTATTAATAGAGTAGTTGTTTTGAAAGGGTATTAGATAACAACTTATATAGCTGATCATTTTTCTTGTCTCACATATTGACTAGGACGTGCATCTCCTTATCACCAAGAGAAACAAAACTATTTTTCATCTACCATTCACCCATTTACCATTACCATGCCTCATCTCTTGGGTATAACCTTATAAACCCTTTTTAGGCATTATTATACCATTGAGATCCATGAACCATACCATTTAAACTACATTGACTTGAGGTCCTTTAGGACTATATAGGTAGCACTTAATTTTTATTGAGGTTAGCTTGGTGACCCCTTTCCCTCGCTCTCACTGATTTGAGAGCATGGGTTGTTATAGCTAACTTAGCTATCTTATTGGAACATCTACTCTTAAGACATGCATATCCACAACTAGATGGTCCCATCTACTGAATATTTTCTCCCAAAAACACCAAAAACATTAATAATACTTTGTAAATACCAAAAACATCAAAACATGATCCAAAAAATAATAAAAATATTGTCTCATGCTTCTATACATTGGTACATTCCCGTTCTAGCATGATATGCTCTTGCCATTTTACAAGCACATAAATGCTAGTTCATTTCATCTTGTCCCATGCACTTGCCATTTTGTAAGATCATTCTTTCTCATCTAATCAGCTTCTTATTTATTAGACCATCCTTGTTTATTTATCATATTTTCCAATTATTATATAACATTAATCATGTTGATCTGATCATCAATTTTTTATTATCCCATTTCCTGAGAGAACTACATTTGGCCTCAAGTTCATGTTAGAGTAAGCATCCATAGAACTATGTAGGTAGCATCCACTTATTTTATACATCTGGGGTTAGCTCGGCCATCCCCTTCCTTTTCTTCTCTTCCCCCATTTCTTCTATCATTATTCCTCTTTAATTAGTGAATAATTATTGTGTCATCGTTCTTTGTTATGATTTGGTAGAAAGTAACGCCTCTACCGCACATGTATGTACATTTGTCTTTAAACCACACTAACTTTGTTTTTATTTTTTATGTGTTTATTTGAATTATCTTGGTGTTTTATTGTATTTTCATGGTATTTTGATTGTGCTTTCACACCTCTCCTTTTATTTATTCTCCTTCTCTCTTTTTATTACTTCTTGTCTCATCTTGTTCTTGGGTTTCATTGATTGTTTTTTGCTTATTTCTTTTGTGTTTTAGAACATCTTGATGATTCATTGGATATCAATTATTTATATCTCAATCCTACATTATTATGTTGTTCTTGGAGCATTTAGTTTATTTGATTGTTGTTGGTGTCTTATTTTTCTATTTGATTTTGATTTTTATCTTTTATGTTCAAGAATGCCTTGATGGTCCACATGGATCTTGATTATTCATATCTTGGTCTAATGTCATCAAGATGTTCTTACTTTTTGATTTTCAACATTTTATTCCTACGTAAGATCATATCTTGATTTCAAGCTAGGTTCATTTATGTTTATCTTTTTCTTTATCTTTTATTTTTTTGTTTAAATTTAAATCACTATAACTCTAGTTTTGGTCATTATTTTACCATTATCCTTAGTTATAGATATTCACATTTGAACTAGCTCAATGCAATTGGAATCTTATGTCATTATAATTTATTTATACTTATGATGCCTAATTCATTTTGCTATAGAAAGCACTTTGTCCTCGGGTCTCAAAGTCGTAACGTCAACATCATCTCTGATGAATGATATGGAATTATGATTCTAGGTAACATGTGTTTTAGGCTTCTTTGTAAAACCTTGGCTCATGATATAGATTAGGCTTCTAGGTAACATGCATTTTAGGCTTCTTTGTATATGCTTAGATGTGCATCTCTTTTCATACATTGTGAGTCTAATCAATTCTTGGTCAATTTTCATCATTCCTCATTTCATTCTCTCCCAAACTTGGGTGAACTACATTGGCCCAAAGTTCATGTTGGAACATGAGTCCATGTAACTATGTAAGTAGTGCTCAATTTCTATTGAGGCCATCTTGACTATCTCCATTCTTATTTTCATCTCTCTCATCACTTTTTGCATTCTCATATGCTTGGTTTTATATGCCTTTCTAATCTATTACACCATCACATGTATGTTTGCACCCAGTCACTTTAACATATCTTTTCAGTTATATCTTTGAGCTATTTTGCTTGTCAATTTCCCATGTTGGGGCATAAAATCTGAACCACGTCTAAATCAAATTATCTTTATAGGGGAAAAACCATTATTTATTCTTTATCAATGATCAAAATTCACCCTATTGGGGTTAAACTATCTTATCACGATCAAATATACTCTACCAGTGTAATTATTATTATATTATCTTTAGAGACCCCACTCTAGTGGTTCTTCCCTTCCTGAAGTAGAACATTCTCTCTTTTCCTCTAATTCCAAACTCTCCACATTAAATCCCATGATGGCCATATTTTAGTGTGCAACTTGTCTCCAGATTGATCAATGCCATAAACGTGCAACTTGTACTCTCAAATTTGGTACATTTAAAGTGTGTCCTTCACATTTTTGGATTGTATCTTTCCCATTCCCCTTATCTCTAGGGCCTATTATACCTCTAATTATATTTTTATCATTTATGGTAATCACGTGTGTAAGCATTAGTTGGTCTGGATGTGATCTATTCCGTGAGTGAATCTCTCACTTTCTCTCTCTTTTCGAGAGTCCATCCTTTTATTCCATCTTAGTATGTCCTCTCGAGGGGGAATCATGGGTATATTCTAATTTCTTCTTGATAACTCTTTTATTTGAAAAGATGTTGCTTCACCTGAATGTCTCGTCATGCCTTCTCAAATAGGGGTAAAATGTAGACATCCAATTCTTAACACCATTTATGTTAAAATTATCAATGGTACTTGAATCACACTCAAATGCACATTTTAGGTCAAAATCCATAAAATGGTTCAAATTTTTCACTTACAAGTGCCAATTTAGGTGAAAGTTTCCCTAACTAGGGCAATGCATTTTATGGGCTAGCTAACCTTGATCAGATCATTTGAGTCAAAATGACAAATTCACCATTTAGTGCGTTGGATCACTCTTTTCTTCTAATTCATTGGTACATGTCACATACCTTTTTTACTTGGTGTTGGCAACATCATATAGCTCCAATGCATCTAACATCACCTTTCAGTTCCTCTCTAGTCAAATTATGACCTAGTAATATGACTTTTTGACTATTTTGATTAATTGAGGGCCAATTTTCAAATAATTACATAAATTTTGATTAACTTTGTTTAAGGCTAATTAATAAATATTAAGATCTTAAGTGGATTTTCCATGAGAATTGTTGAATTTTTTTTTTTGAAAATTGATTCCTATTAACTGCATCATCAGGTAACATCATTTTTGGGGAAGACATCCCTAGGCCATAAATTCCATAAATATCAAGATTATGGGTCACTCATGCCTAGTTAATGCCTCCCATGCCTCTTCAATGACCATTATTCCAAGGTCATAATGAAGATAATTATGGATTTAATTACAAATATTAGGATTATCTATGGCCACACATCTCAATCTTGAGATGGATGGTCATGGTTAATCTTGACCAATCTCAAAAAATCTATAAATATAGAGACCATAGACATAAATTTTAAGTTTGAATATTGAAATGTTATAATGTTAAATTATTTCCACAATCCTTTGCATTTGATCACTGATTTTGTTTTCAAGCTTCATTGATAGGCTAGTTTAGTGATTTACAATGATCAGCCTAGGTTTTATGGAGTGTTTTTGAGACATTGGAGGAGTTTTCCACCTTTATTGACAAAGACAAGGATGCTTGATCAAAGGAGAACATGATTTTGAGCCACATGGGTATGTTAAATCCATTTGGGAAGGTAATATAATGTTTGATTTATTTCATTTGTTTCTTGATATCTTTTGTAATTCCTATAGGAATAGATAGGCTTAGTTAGTTAGTTCTTTATGCATTTTTCATGATTTATGGACTATGGTTTGACTAACTTGCTTTGTAATCCTCTCTACACATATGACCTCTAAAAAATATCAAAAACATCACACAATTGTAAGGGAATGTTTTATTTGAATTAAAATTTTCAAGATTGTCATTCAAACACAAATACAATCTCAAATATATGTACGAATCAAAAGTTATGGCCTTCAAAAGTTCAACCTCTTTTTTTATCATTTTTCTCTGGTTAGAAATAAATCAGTTGTTATGAGTTACTCTGATTGTAATATTTCCATTTATTCTTATCAATACTTTTTATCTCTCATTATTTAATCCAAATTTTTTATTCCTTTAATAATACTTTCCACTATATTGAATACTTGGCATAACTTCTTTTTGTTGTGTTTATTATCTTCTTATCTAGAACCTTCACTATCTTTTTCTTTCTTCTTCTTTGACACCTATTGATTCCAAACCACTTCTTCATACTCTTTACCTTCACCACCTTATTTAGGGAAATAATATAAATTTTAAACATTAGATATTGGATAGATATCAATTTTTTTTGGTAAACTCACCTCATAAGCATTTTCATTGATTTTATTCACAATTATGCATGGTCCAATTTTATTTTACTTCAACTTGTTATATGTGCCTTTAAAAATATATATTTCCTCAATTAAACCATCACTAAATCTCCTCATCCAAATATTTTTTACCTTCTTCTAACATCTTTTGCTACTTTATAATTCTTATTAATTTAATAAAAATTTATTCTTACTTATTTTTGTAATTGCAGTATATGTTTTACATCATCACTAACTCATTCTATAATTGGTAATTATACCAAATATAAATCTCTCATAGGATTTTTACCATATAAAATATAAAATATTGATTTTGCTATTGATCTATTCACTAAACTATAATATGCAAACTCATCTTGTGTTAAATCCAAGTCCCATTGCTTGGAATTCTCTCCAACTATGCATCTCAATAAATTTATCAAGCTCTTATTTACAACTTATATCTATCCATCTATTTTGGGATGGTATTCAATACTAAATTTTAGCTTAGTCCCCATCTTCATCCATAAGTCCTCCAAAAATGACTTAGAAATTTTGTGTCCCTATCTGATGTAATAGTTTTGGAACACGATGCAATCTCACAATATCCTTAAAGAATAGTTTTTCAACTCTAGTGGAGTCATTAGTTTTATTACATGAAATAAAATTAACCATATTATAAATATTTTATACAATAAAAAAAAATTTAATCATTTCCTCTCTGTGTATTTGGTAATTCCAACACAAAATCTATACTCAAATCTATCCATGGTCCTCTTGGAACTAATAATGGCATATACAACCCTGTATCTTGTGCATGTCATTTTTACATATGACATATCCTACACCTTGAAACATACTATCACATATCTCTTCATCTTTGTCCAAAAATACTTATCCTCCACCAAATAGATTGTCTTTGTCTTACCAAAATATCTAGCCAAACCACCACTATGCAATTCTCTTATAATATTGTCTCTTAGAGACCCAATGCAAATACATAAGTGTTTACCTTTGAATATATAGTCATATTACATAATATAATATTCATAAACATTACTTGTATCACTTTTCAATGGATTCTTGCATTGCTCAACTATCTTGCCAAAATTTGGATCAATATCATACACTTCTTTAACAAATTTAAATCCAACTAGTTTATTCACCATAGTATTTATTAACCCCAATCACTATTGAAAACACAATGAATGTGGGAGGGGGTAAATAAGTATCTTAAAACTTTATTTCACATGTACTTTAACATTCCTTGAACCATCAAAGCATTACAAAGATATATCAATGTGTAAATAGTCATTCACATGGGCATAACATAAGAAAGCACACATATGATTGGGAGACACTCAAAGGGAATAAATATCATTGATACATATAAATGGAATATATAACTATAATATGAAATATCAAAATTTAGTGAATCACTAAATCCACATGGATCACCAACCCCAACTAGCTAAGCACTAACCTAGCTAGGTTTTAGCAATCACCAACTTGCAAGTAGATACCAACCCCCTAGATGAATTAGCAACAACTCAGATACCAAAAATATTTGATCAAATTTATATCACCTTTTTTATAATACAAGAGATGATGATCACCTTCTTTATTTATTCTCTCTTTCATATCCCTATCAAACTACCTTCTAGGCTTCTTCGCTTATTTGGATCTTTTCAAGATAGGTTAGGTCATATGATCTTGATATTAATATATAGTACCCATATCATATCTTATTCATAGTTTATTTTCACCCTTATTATGGTATAAAATACCTCCTTTATCTCTTGAAACTGTTATAACCTTTGCTTTCACTCACTAGTCCTCTAACTAGACTATTAGGCCTATTAGGCCTTATTCTTAAACTAGGCTCTTGATCGTACACTCTTGGTCAGACGTATAAAATTTCACACGTAAATAAACCTTAAAATAGGTTTTAAAACACATTTAATAGATGAATAAATCATTAACATAGGTCATCCATAACATAAAAGACTAAAACATCTTTTTAGGCCTTAAGAAGACCTAATTTAATTAGGCCTTCATTAGCACCCATTACCCTTTGATCTCCTTAGAAGGATTCCAAAATTCACACATGATAAAAAAAATTAATATTAAAATAAATTAAACCCATAATAATCTCATATTATTTCCATGACACCTTTTATATCCAATCACAACTTGAAGCACGCCATTAGTACTGTTTACATTAGGCCTCCACACATACAGAAAGGTTTATCTTCAATAGTTAAAGATAAAAAAGTGTTTGGACAAATAATAATGACAATAAAAAATATTAATATAAGATCCAATACATAAAAATCTTCATCAATATCATTATAATTCATTACACAAGGTAAAAGGAATCAAAAACACTCCTGCGACTTACTCATAATTGCTAGTTTTCCTTAAAGACTAGTCATGGTGATAATGACCTTCAGCACTTGTATGACCACTTATAGAGACTATTGATGCATGTTTATGATATTATGAGTTAATTATAACATTATTAGATAAAAATATAATATGTTTAAATGAAAATATTGGTCTTTCAGACCAATCTCATAACCTTATATCTCATTATCTCATTTGAACTAGATAGGTTAACTTGTGAGCAACGTTTTCACTATAATCATTGACCTCAAAAACTTATAAAAAACATGAAAATGTATTAAAAGTATTTAAAAATTTTTACATGTAATTTTATTCATCCCTATTTTATGATAACATATTCCTAATCATATTCTCATTGTTGCCTAGGTTTTTCACTATTTCCACCATTAGGCCTATTAGTGACTGGCTAACTTGGATGAATAGTTTAACATACCTGAGGGATAGAACATATTCAAAAACCAAAATTTAAATAAAATAAAATTCTCAACCTTATCCATCCAATTATTTTCATACTTTGACTTAGTCAACTCTAATTGTTACAACAAATCTCTAAAAAATTAGCACTTTCCTGTAGGATATACTCACACACCTGACAATTCAATCAGACTTGGAGGTACTTGGGAGAGTTTGATACAATATAAAATAGTTTTTATATTCAATTTATACCATTAAGAAATTTTTTGAATGATATATTTAACATGAGGTCATTATTAGGGTTCTAGGAGCATTTAAACCTATTTCCATTCATAACGATCATTCATAAAGCATAGCCCCTTAATCCAAAAAGTAATCCCTAGAATTTTGAACTAGGGACCTCACCCTTATACCATGAATATATTACGTTTCCATATAGAGGTTTGACAAGCTATTGATCACAAGAAAAACCTTCTCATGTAGAGTACCTTAGAACATATCTTATACACTTGAGAGACCTTAGAACGTATTTTCATTCCTTATCCTTAAAAATTTGACCTAAAAATTCATGAATAAACTTGAAAAAATATAAATTACCTCTAAAAATTATGATATGATATTATACACATTTAAATCTGATCATGATCCCTCATTAGTCCACACTCTCTTTTTTTCTTTCTTAGACTTGGACCTACAAATCACATTAGGCCGTGAAACTGACATTTATGCCTCTTTCCATGTGCTCTCCACCACTATCACATACTCAATAAACCTAATAAATGATTAAATAGTGCCATATATCCTTCATATTCCTTGACGATAGATCATGACGGTTCATTAGGCCAAGTAGGTTCTAGAAGAGGTCTAGTTGTAGACTTGACCTATATGTCCTACCCCTATAGGCTCACCTTAAGACTCACATGAGTGGTCTAATGGATCATATAAATGATCAAACCACATCATAGAAATTCTCATGCTTGTCTTCATTCATCTCATCAATCCATCGTTTCCCTTCATGCATAAGATTATACATCTTATGCACATACCTTCTCAAGACACTTACTAGGCTCAATCATTTCACAACTTTGACAATAAGGACCCTTAATGATGACCTTAAAATCACTCATACAGTAATATTAAAATTATACCAATCATGTCTTATACTCTCAAAATCACATCAACACTGATCAATATTCCCTCTCTTAGTTACACTCTTCGATGACCTTATGATCAACTTTTTCAAGAATCTTTGACATAAATGATAACATCAATGAACAACTTCAACAATAGAAAAAATTATTAATACTCTCCCCCTTTGTCATTTATGGAAAAAAAAAACACTACATATTAATCGTTCTTATCTCCCCATTATGGTATTTTTCCCCCTTTAACATAAATGACAAAGTGATGTCTACAACTCCTTGGATCACACTTCTTTGAACAAAAATAATCAACACATAGGACTATGAGTTTATGAGACATAATACAAACATGTTCCCCCTATCTCCATGCATAACTTCTTGGAACAACTCAACTATTCTTGGAGATAATTAACATGATTAGATCCCCCTAAGTACTTGACTTATTAAATGATTTTTAGGGGCAATAATTACATCCAATTCCTTTCTTAGGTGTTCAAATGTTACCTTTGGAAGTGGTTTGGTCAAGATGTATACAATCTGATCATGTGTAGAAACATACTCAAATTTGACACTTTTTCACTTACCTACTCTCTTATAAAATTATACCTAATGGGAATGTGCTTGGTCCTTGAGTGTATGATAAGGTTCTTTAAGACACTTATAACACTTGTATTATCTTAATAGATAGGACTAGGACAATCATATTCCATCCTATAGTATTTTATGGTCTATCTCATCCATAAGACCTGATTTTAATATGAATTTGTTGTAATGTACTCAATCTCACGTGTGGATAATGATACTAATGGTTGATTTTTTCTTATCCACGAAACTAGCCACCCACCTAAGAAGAAATATCCTTCACCGGTACTCTTCCTATCATCTAGACTTATTTCCCAATCTGTATCTATATAGGCTATAAAATTAACCTCCTTACTTCTTGAATACCACAACTCATACTCCATAGTCCCCTCAAGATACTTGAGTATCCATTTGAATGATTATAGATGGTTCTCCTTTGGATCTACTTGAAACCTTCCCAAAAGACCCACTACTTGCATGATTTCAAGTTCATAGGTAGTGGTGTATAACAAAATTCCAATCATTAGCCTATATGATATCTAATTGACCTTTGGAGACTCATCTTCTTGCTCAACTTACACATTATGATCATGGGTGTACTGACTGCCTTACAATCTTCCATCTCAAATTTCTTCATCATCTGTCTTATGTACTTGGCTTGTGAAATGAATATAATTTTTTTAGATTGAGTGATTTAAAAACCAAAAAATAATTATAGTTATACTAACATGGACATCTCAAAATATTTCTTCATCACCTCTATAAATTCCTTGGTCATGTTCTCATTGTTTCCACCAAAGATGATGTCATACACATAGACAACTAATATCAACTAATGGTCATCTTATATCTTTATATATAGATTACTATCTGTAACTCCTCTTTTGAAATCTTGATCCAATAGATACCTATCTAACCTAGCATACCAAGATCTAGGAATTTTATTTAGACCATAGATATCCTTTTTCAATCTACAAACATATTCCTTGTCATATAATAGTGAGAACCCCTCAAATTGCTCAATGTAGACTTCCTCTTCCAAATTCCCATTCAAAAAGGTAGATTTGACATGTATCTAATATATCTTGAACCTTTTGAATCTTACATATGCTATAAATAATCTAATGGCCTCAAATCATGTTATTGGTGAAAATGTCTCCTCAAAGTCTACCCTTTCAACTTGTGCATATCCTTTGAATATCAATCTAGCCTTGTTCCTAATGATTTCTCAATATTCATTCATCTTGTTTCTAGACACCCACTTTGTTCCTATGACATTCTTGTCTTTAGGCCTAGGAACTAATCACCAAGTCTCATTCTTCTCTATTTGGTCTAACTCCTCATTCATAGCATCTATCCAAAATTTGTTTTTTCTTACTTATATAATATTATTAGGTTTAATCTTAAATAATAGAGAAACATTCTCTTGATTTCGATTACTTACCAGGCTTCTCTTTATTTGTAGAACTACATTATTTTTGCCAATGATTTAAGATTCATGGTGATCTCTTTGAATATATCTTGATGAACCTTTTGAGTCATATCTCTCCTAAACTTAATTTTCATCATCAACTTCTATAGTTTGTTATTCATTCTTGAAATATAGATTCTCAAAAGTATCCTTTGACTATGAGTTTGATTTTTTTGTCTCGTCAGTCTTCACATAGGTGCTTTCCAATATATTCTATAATCTGTTGTTATAAAATCTATAGGATAAGATCATTGATGAGTATCCTAAGAATATATATCCTCATCAGATCTTGAATCAAACTTTTCTAAGTCTTCATCATCTCTTTTGATGAAACATTTTCTACTAAACACTCTAAAGTGTTCCACATTAGCAGGTCTGTCCTTCCATATTTCATAAGGAGTATTAGGGACATTATTCCTTATCTATTATATATTCAAATATATACTACCTCTCTCCAATATCCATTATATATTACAAAATCATTTAGCATAGTTCTATCTATCTCTTGAACTATCATATTTTTTCTTTCCACTACCTCATTCTGTTAAGGTGTACTAATCGTTGAGAACTGTCTCATTATTACATGAATCTCATAGAATTAATAAAACTCATTAGACCAAAAATATCCTCCTCTATCATATCTTAGGCACTTGATCTTCCCATTATTTTAATTCTCAACAAGATCCTTGAATGCCTTGAACTTGTCAAGGACTTCTGACATTTCCTTAGAATGTAACCCAAGTCATTCTTATGTAGTCATCTATAAATAACATGAAGTAGATATCTCCTTGAATAATTTTAATTATTATAGGCCCATAGAGATTAGTGTGTATTAAATACAAGGGTATTGTTATAGATTACTCATTGGACTTGAACCTTCTTCTAGTTTGATTAACATGTTGACAAGCCTTGAAAAAATATGTTTGTAGGTTTGGTGATCTTAGGCATGTTATTCATAGAATTTTTAGCATTTATATTTAACAAATTTTCAAATTTTAGGTGACCTAACCTTCTATGCCATAGCCATAATTCATCCATATTACTCATAGATCATCTCTCTTTCTTGATCTCACTCAAGACATATAGATTATTTTTAATCCTTTTAGCATTGACAATTAGCCTTATTGATTTGGCACTCCTTATTCATACCCTTTGTGATGAAAGGTTAGTTTTTATCCTTGATTTCAAATTTGAATTACACTAAACAGGTTATGTTTCAAAACTTTCACATACAACACATTTTGTGTATTGGACTTCCCATTATCAAAACTTAGGATACCCCTACCAACTATATTAGTAGTTGTGTTATCTCCAAACCTCATTGTTATTGTATCATTCTTCTTCAATGAGATGAACTTATTTTTTTCTGATATCATGTGGATTGAGAAACCACTATATATATACCATTTCATGCCTTCATATTGAATGTGAAAGGCAGTCTGAGCTAGCATAAAATCCTCTTTAGTCTTTTGTTCCTCCTTGGCAAATAGTGCATATTAACTCTTGAGCTCAATATTATTAGTCATAACTTGATTTGGATTCCATACCAATGTTTGATTCTTCTCATGAATTTTATGAGATTCATATGTATTGTTGAATCTTAAGGTCCTTATAACTGTATTAGAGAAGAATATTGAAGTGTGTCCTATATTATGACAGATGTAACAAAAAACATTTTTATTCTTACCTCTTAACTTATTACAACTTTTATCATGGTCCCATGATGACTTATAATTTATTACATTGGGATACCTAATTGGTGTTTTCATTTTGGTACTCTTGACTTGTTATGACTTATCATGATATCTCTCAAACTTGCTCATTTTGTCTATGAGTTGATAATGATCAACCTTCAAGGAATATAACTCTATCTTCAAATAGTCATACTCAACTTCCTTTAACCTAAACCTTGTCTGGACACCTTCTAACTCACTCTTGAGATCTTTGATAGTCTTATTTTGATGCTTCAAATCATCAATGACACTTATGATCTCAATTTCAAGGTCTACTTCAGCTTCTCCTTCTTCACTATCATGTTATAGTTACTCATCATACATGATGTCTTCTTCAATTTGATCACAAGAAATATTATGATTCTTAGGATCACTTCAAGCTATTAGACTTGTATTAAAAGACTAGGATATGATACCAATTTTTGGAAACATAATGACTAAGAAATGGGGGGGGGGGGTGAATTAGTATCTTAATATTTAATTTTTCACATGTAATTTAACATTCCTTAAATCATCAAAGCAATATAAAGATATAACAATGCATAACGATTCATTCACATGAGCATAACATAAGAACATGCATATGAGTGGGAAAAAATCAAAGGGAAGAAAACACACTGATACTTGTAAATGGACTATAGACATATAAGCCAAAATATCATAATTTAGTTAAACACCAACTCCATGTGGAGCACCAACCCCATCTAGCTAAGCACCAACCCAACCAGGATTTAACAACCACTAACTTTCAAGGAGGCACTAATATCATAGATGACTCAATACCAATGCAGCCACCTAAAACCTTTTATCACCTTCATAAAATCTTGTTGTTCATACAATACATTATGATCAACTTCTTTAATTCTTCTCTCTCTTCCATCCCTCTCAAATTACCTTCTAGGCTTCTTCACTCATCTAGGTATCTTCAAGATAGATTAGGTCATATGACCTTGATATTCATCTATAGTACCCATATTAAATTTTCATGATAGTTTTATACACTCTTATTATGGACTGAAATAACTCCTTCAGATCTTCAAAGTGATATATATTTTGCTTTCAGTCTCTCATTCTCTAACTAGACAATTAGGACTATTAGGCTTTGTTCTTATACTAACCTCTTGCTCATACAACTCTAGCTAAGACATATACACTTACACACTCGAATCAATCTAAAATATGTTTTGAAAAATGTTTCACAAATAAATCAATTATTAACATTGTTTTTCCATAACATAAAAGACCAAAACCTCTTTTTAGGCCTTGAGGAGACGTAATTCAATTAGGCCTTCATTAACACACATTACCCTTTGATCTATTTATAATAATTAAAAAATCCAAACATGAGAGGAAAAATTCATATGACACTAAAATAGACCCATAATAAGATCAAATTATTTCTATGATGTTGTTTAGCTCCAATCACCACTTGAAGCACATCATTAGTATTATTTACATTAGGCCCCCACACATATAGAAAAGTCTATCATGAACAACTGAGGATAACACAATTTTTGACCATATAATAATGAAAATAAAACATATACATATAACCTAAATACCTAAAAAAATTCATTAAGATCATTATAATTCATTACATAGGTAAAAAGGACTCAAAAACACTCCTGCAACTTGCACATACAAAACTTCTAATTGTCCTGAAAGACCAGTCATGGTGATAATGATCTTCAACACATGTATGACCACTTAAATAGAAACCTAATACATGTGGATGATGTTATGAGATATTTATACCATTACAAAATATAAATATAATATGGTCAAATAGAAATATTGGTATTGCAGACCAATCTCATAACCTTATATCTCACTATCTCATATGAACTAGACAAGTCAACTTGTGAGAAAAAATTTCACTAAAATCATTGACCTAAAAAACTTATAAAAATATTTAAAATTTATTAAAATCCTTTATAAATATATCCATGCACTTGGATTCATCCCTATTTCATGACAACACATTTTGAATCATTTTTTACTACTGCCTAGGTTTTTCACTATTTCCACCATTGGGCATGTAAGCAACTGGCTAACATGGACGATGGGTTTATCATATCTTACTGATATAAAATATAAATAAACCACCTTGTACATAAAATAAAAGTATCAACCTTATCCATATAATTATTTTCATACTTTTACCCTATCAACTTTGAATGCTACATCAAATCTCTAAGAAACTAGTACTTTCTTGTAGGATCTACTCACACGCTTGATAACTTAATCACACCTAGAGATGACTGGGGGAGTTTAATATAAGATAAAATAGTTTATATGATAATATGATACCATTATGGGTTATTTCAAACTATATCTTTAACATCATTTCACTATTAGGGTTCTAAGAGGGTTTAAACTTGTTTCCACTCCTAATGATCATTCATAAAGCATAGATCCTTAATTTAGAAACTAATACCTATAAATTTTATGTAGGACCATTCCCATTATACCATGAATATATTATGTTACCATACAAATATTTTGTGATCTAATGAGCACAAGAAAAACCTTCTCGAGTAGAGAACCCTTCATTTTATGCACTTGAGAGATCTTAGAACATATTTTCATGCCTTATCCTTGAAAATTTGACCTAAAAAATCATGATAAAACTTAAACCAACAAAAATTACCTCTAAAAATTCATATATGATCTTATATGTATTTAAATCTGATCATAACTCCTTATTAGGCCACACTCTCTCTCTCTTTCCTTGTTCAGACCTTGACCTGCAAATCACATTAGGCCTTGAAACTAACCTTCATGCCTCTTCACATGTGCTATCCACCACACTCACATACTCAAAAAACATAATAAATGATTAAAAATTTCCATACATGCTTCATATGCCTTGACAATAAATCATGATGCCTTATTAGGCTAAGCATAGTTTAGAAGAGGTTTAGTTGCAGACTTGAACTATATGTTCTACCCTTATAGGATCACCCTGAGACTCACATGAGTGATGAAATACCTCATATAAATAATAAAATATCCTCATACAACTTCTCATTCCTGTGTGCATTCATCTCATCAATCCATCATGACTCTTCATTCACAAGACTAGGCATCCTATTCACATACCTTCTCAAGACATTTACCAAGCTCATGTACTTGAGAACTTTGACAAAAATTACCTTCTATACTGATCTTAACATCACTTATTTAGTCATAATAACATATATTAATCATGTCTTAGACTCTCAAAATCACTGCAACACTGATCAATATTCTCTCTTATATCTACATTATTTAATGATCTCATAAACACCTTTCTCAAGAACCTTTTACATCAATGAAAACATCAATGCCAAACCTAAATAATATTAACAATGATCAACACTCAATTGATCAAAACTTCAACTACCTGATTCTATTTTATTGATTTATGCTTCAATACAAAAGTATAACCCTATAATAGAGACACCCACTTTACATGCCTACTATTTAAATTATTTTGAGTGTTCACACACTTAAAAGCCTCATGATAAGTAAATAGGATAAACTCCTTACTCACCAAATATTTCCTCCAATGTCTTAATTTTTGTATAATGTCATAAAATTCAACATCATACGTAGAATACTTTGTTCTTTGTTCTTTCTTTAGTTGCAGACTTGAACTATAGGTCCTACCCTTATAGGATCACCCTGAGACTCACATGAGTGATGAAATACCTCATATAAATTATAAAATAACCTCATACAACTTCTCATTCCTGTGTGCGTTCATCTCATCAATCCATCATGACTCTTCATTCACAAGACTAGGCATCCTATTCACATACCTTCTCAAGACATTTACTAGGCTCAAGTACTTGAGAACTTTGACAACAATGACCTTCTATACTGACCTTAACATCACTTATGTAGTTATAATAACATATACTAATCATGTCTTACACTCTCAAAATCACTGCAACACTGATCAATATTCTCTCTCATATCTACATTCTTTAATGATCTCATAAGCACCTTTCTCAAGAACCTTTTACATCAATGACAACATCAATGCCAAACCTAAATAATAGTAACAATGATCAACACTCACTTGATCAAAAATTCAACTACTTAATTCTATTTTATTGATTTATTCTTCAATACAAAGGTATAACCCTACAATAGAGACACCCACTTTACATGCCTACTATTTAAATTATTTTAAGTGTTCACACACTTCAAAGCCTCATGATAATTAAATAGGATAAACTCCTTATTCACCAAGTATTTCCTCCAATGTCTTAATTTTTGTATAATGTCATAAAATTCAACAGCATACGTAGAATACTTTGTTCTTAGATCAATAAATTTCTCACTAAAATATACTATTGGCTTCCCTTCCTTACTCAACACAATGCCAATTCCCACAAACAAAGAATCAAAATAAACCTCAAACACTTTGTTAATATATGGTAATTCTAAACTAATCTTTTTCTATAACTTTCTTCTTCAACAACTCAAAACTTTCTATTGTTTCCTTTACACGTGCAAATTATTTTTCTCTCATTCAATTTGTTGTTAGTGCAACAAGACTAATAAAATTATTAATATTTATTTTTGTAAAAAGATGTTAAAATTTTGTAAATTCTTAATTATATGATGCTCTTTAGGATATACCAATTAAAAATTTTCTTTACTTTTTATTCATCCATCTTACATCATCTACTTAAAATATAAATCTTAAGAATACCAAACTATTCTGCATAAACATGCACTTGTTTAAATTTGCATAGATCTTACCTTTTCTTAACAATTATAATACTATTCTCAAATTATATAAGTGACCTTCTCTACTTGTAATGAATATTAATATATCATCAAAATAAATCACCACAAACTTACCATTGTATTCTTGTAGCACTATGTTTATCACCCTCATAAATATGCTAGGTCAATTAGACAATCTGAATTGCATCACCATCCACTCATACAAACCATATCTAGTATTAAATGTTGTTTTCCATTAATATCCTTCAAAAATATGAATCTAATAGTATCAACTCCTTATATAAATCTTGGTAAAATGTTTTTCACCTTTAATAACATATATCATATCATCTAAACAAGGTATAGGAAACTTGTAATTTATTTTAATTTTATTGACTGATCTACTATCCACACACATTATACACCCTCCATATTTATTTAGATTTAGAAACAATTGTGTTTCACAAGTACTCATGCTATCCTTTACTATACCCTTCCTCACCAATTCAATAACTTACTTGTTTAAATCTGCATGTTCTATTAGACTCATCCTATAAGATATTTAATTGGGTAAATTTGATCCTATACTTAAATAAATATGATGTTGAATATCCATCTTTCATTCCAAACCATCTAGTAACTCATCAGGGATAACATATGCATATTCTTTTGACACTACTACTACTTTTTTGGTATTTGTACCACTATTGATTCATCTTCATATCTTTGATAAATTATTTTGCAGTCAGCATGCTTTCGGCCAACTCTTCTTCTTTAATAGGTAACATAACTACCTTCATACAACCTTTCTATAAAGTATAAATATTATTTACTCTGTCACGAATAACTTTTCTATCAAATTGTCATAGCCTTCTCAATAACACATGGTATGCATCCATTGGTATAACATCACACCATATTTCACCCTTTTAAGTTTTACCTATATAAAACTTGATTAAGCACATTTTATGTACTATAATTTCATTCTCTTTCTTAAACCATGAAATCTAATAAGGATTAAGACATTTTTCACACTACAAACCTCTTTTTTCAATCATGTCTTTTAAAACCATATTTGTAAAACTACCACAATCTATAATTACTTTGAATATCTTACCTCCTAAAGTACACCTTATTTGAAATATATTTATTTGTATCCATGCACCAAACCCTTATTTATTCTTCACATGTTATTTCCTTAGAGCCATCATTATTCTTATCATCATGATATTTTATCCAATGTCCATAGCTATAACTTTAGTATTTTGATTTTGTATTTCAACTTCAATGAAATTCACCCTCAGGAAATCTTCTTTCCTCCTTTATTGATATTTGTAGTTTGGACACTCGAATGCTCTACGTCCTTCTTCTCCACATCTGTAATAAAGATAATACCTACATTGATTTGAAAACCATTCTTTACCACCACCATAGCTTCATCCTCTCTTAGATCCTCTTCCTCTTTGCTAGTATTTAAACCCTTATATATTACCTTATCTTTCTACACCACACAATGATTATGTTCTAGTGGTATTAAATCCATCTCTTCCACTTATTGGAGGGGATTGTCCTCTTCTTGGCCCAATAGATGTTCTTATGAAATTATGTCTATTTTATTTTTCTATTGCCTTAAAATCTTATTGATAAGCTTCTTTCTTAAAAAGTATTCTATGCATGCTTAATTAATCTTGAATAGAAAACTTTAAAATATTTGCATTTCTTGCATCCATCTATTATTTTGTTTCATCGTGCCCTAGACATATAGAAAGCTTGTAAAACTCATTTAAATACTCTTATATATTATGATCCTTTTGACTTAAATTTTGAGATCTTATATATAGGGTTTGTGTATAATGCACAAGAAGAAATTTATTCCTCACCTTCTCCTTATTTTTCCATGAGTTGATATTCTCTTTACCTTTTCCCTTCTTTTTTTATATTGGTGATCCCACCAAATCATTACATGACCCTTCAATTTCATGCATGAAAACATTACCTTCTTATCTTCTCTCATAGCTATGAATCTAAATAACTTGTCCATACTAGTCATCCAATCTATCAACTCTTCTAGTTTTAAACATTCACCATAGTATGGAACATCAACCTTGATTCCTATGTTCCTTATTTTTAAATATCTAACCTTCTTATATTCCATTGATGGTAGTTGTTCTTATTTCTCCTTTTGTGGAATTTGTTCTTCATGATCTGTGTCATACTTGACATCATATGATACTCTCTTTTATCTTTGATTCAAAATAATATTGGTTAATTATTCTACTTACCTCTGCATCTCTTACATAATATTGTTTATCTAAGTGTTTCTTCCTCATATTCTCAACATATCTTACATGTCCAAGATTTGAACTTGTTCTGAAACCAAATAATGAACCTGAATACTATGAAGACAAATAAGGATCCAATAAATAAAATTATATATAATAACCAGTTTTTATTCATATTAAATGATTCAAATAATTATAAACAATGCATAAATAAGCCTCAACTTGGAATTGGAGTTGACATGTAAAATTTAGAACTCTAAAAATAAATAAAACTCGACTTATAATTTTTAGTAGTTTTTATTTTTAGTAATTTTTGTATTCAAGTATGCATATCTCTAAGAATATCCACAAATAAAATAAACACTAAAATTAACCTATTAGTTGAATTTTAACTAGTGTTCAAGTCCAGTTACAAAAATAGACAATTTGTAACTTTAAAAAATACTCAAAAATAAAATTAAACTACAATTTCAGACCCTTAGATGGCCACATATAGCCTCTAAAATATATATAAAATGTACCATAAGCATAATGGAGGGTTATGGATGTATTGAAATTTTATAGATAGTAATTTTCACATGAAGATGAGCTCAAATGGAGCTACGGATCAAAGGTTATCACCTATGGAAGTTCAACCTCTTTTTCTACATCATATTTACATGTTGAAAGAGGTGTGTCCATGGAGGTTCATTCACAAGATTATTGTTGTGGAGATAAAAGGGGAGAAGGATGTTTCTAGAGGAATTTTTAGTAAAATACATGAACACGACACTTTCTTATTTGGGGTTTTTCATGATATGCACATCTGTTATGAAAATAAATATTTTGAATAAGGAACATCATGGGAGGAACAAAATAAAATAAGGAAAATGAGTATGGACCCATTGGGAATGCCTAATTTAGAATATATTTATAATTTTTTTAATACTATTTTTGATATTAAAGTGCATGACATCATCATTGAGCTGTATGCAAAATAATATTTTGATATTATGTCTGATTTAGGTATGTACAACATCATCAATGAGGTACATATAGAATAATGTTTTTATATTGTGTCTAGTTTTGGAGTGCATGACATAATCACTAAGGTGCATATAGAATAATATTTTGATACTAATTCATATTTTAGAGTGCACAACATCATCACCAATATTCCTATAGGACATTATTTTGATACTTTTTCTAATTTTGGAGTGCATAACATCATCACTGATGTTCACCCTTTTTTATTTATTCATTGCATACCATTCACATTTATTTCTATATTACTAATCTTCATTATCTTTGGTGCTGTGATGTAAAGTTGATTGGATGTCAAAAACATTATTTTATGATATATGTTATATTATAATAAAAATACTTCAAACTTTGTTTTGACTATGAAATGATGTCTATATTTTTTTTGAATGATATTTCGATTGTTATGTCCTTTGGAGTGATGACTACATGTTGTAATCTTATGTTTATAACTATCAGGAGATAAAAAATAATTTTGTAGCAATGAGTATTTGTTGTAATCATATTTTTTTTATATTACCATTGTGCATCTATATTTACAATATTTAATTCCACTAATGAAGTTCCTAACATATTTATTTACTATAATTTCAAAATACTTTAATATCTTGAATAGCCTAATACGGTTGATTCCCTTTCCTTATTCATTAGTGTGCTACCCTTCAGTTATTGATTGGCATATAGGGCCAAAACCATTTTGAACATCTATGAAATTAATATATATCCAACAGTCAAACAACCCATCCTCTATGTACATGTTTTTTGTATTTTTACAACAAAATTATGCATCTCACACTACAGAATCCTAGCGAGGGTCCATTTGACTATAACAATGTCTAGTGGGAAAATTTTCTTGATATCAACAATAAATACTTGTGGCTTACTTGGATACCTTTCTTTAATATATGAGATTCTCTTATGCTTATATTTATGCAATGAAAGAGGTGTGTCAATGGAAATTGATTCACAATATGTTGTTACAGAGATGAAAGGGGAGAGGGATTTCCTAGAGTTATTTATAGTAATCTACATGAGGACACCACTTTATTATATATGTTATTTTAGGGTTCTCATATCTATTATGAAAATTAATATTTTTAACAAGGATCATCACAAAAGGAACAACATGAAATAATGGAAATGAGTATGGATGTGTTGGGCATCCCTTATTTATAAGACATGCCTACAAAGTAATATTTTGATACGATGTAAAAGTTTTGATTACATGAAAAAATTATTTAGGTGCTTGTAGAATAATATTTTGATATTATGTCTAATTTTGGTATTCAATACATCATCATTGAGGTGACATCAAAATAATATTTTTGTACTGTGTCAGATTTTGGAGTCCATAAAATTGTTGTTGAGGTGTCTAGAGAATAATATTTTGATACTATTACTTCTTCAAATTTAAAAAAATATTATCTTTTCTTAATAATTCTAATACCATTCCCAAGTATCGTAAGTTCTTTTTTTTAGTCTTAATGAATCTTAGAATATCATCAAAATAAACCACCACAAACTTACCATCATCCAAATCCACTCATATTAACCATCTCTAGTATTGAATGTTGTTTCCCATTCATTTCCTTCATGAATCTGAATCTAATAGTATCCACTCCTTAGATCAATCTTGGTAAAATATTTTTCTCCTATAAGAACATCTATCATATCATCTAAATGAGGTATAGGAAATTTGTACTTTATTGAATTTTTATTGATTGCCCAACTATCACACGTCCTCCAACATCCATCTTTATTTGGAGTTAAAAATGTTGGTGTTACATATGGACTGATGCTCTCACTTAATAAACCCTTCCTCACCAATTCAATAACTTATTTATTGAATTCTACATGTTTTATTGGACTCATCCTATAACCTGCTTGATTGGGTAGAGCTAATCTTGGATTACAATTAATATGATGCTAAATATATCTCTTTGGAGGTAAACCATATGGTAACTCATTATGGATAACATGTACATATTATTTCAACACTACTAATTCTACTAGTACTTGCAGCACTTATATGTCTTATTTATACTCTACTAATGCATAACAATAACCTATCATCTTCATGTATTTGATAAATTATTTTATAGTAAGCATGATTTCATCATTCCCTTCTTTAAGAGGTAACAAAACCACCTTTCTAAAAACTATACATTTTCTTTGCTTCATCATGAATTACTTTTGTCTCAAACAACCATGGCTTTTCTAATAACACATGGCATGAATCCATTGGTATAACATCATACCATATTTCATCTTTAGAATTTTTACCTATAATAAACTTTATTAAGCACCTTTTATCTACTGTAACTTCATTCCCTTTCTTCAAATATGAAATATGATGAGGATGAGGACATTTTTCACACTACAAACCTAATTTCTCAAACATGTCCTTAAAAACCATATTTTTACAATCACCATCATCTATAATTACTTGGCATATCTTACCTCCTGCAGTACATGTTATTCTAAATATCTTTATTTGCATCCAATCATCATCACCTTATTTATTTTGCACATGTTCCTTCCTTGGAGAAATCATTATTCTTCTCATCATGAGATTTTCTCCAATATCTACTATTACAACTTTAGTATTTTGCTCTTTTGTTTCAGCTTTAATTAAATTCACTCTTGGACAATCCTCTTGCCTCCTTTCTTGATCTTGGTAGTGTGGACATTCAAACATTAAATGAAATTCTTATCCACATCTGTAGCAAACATAAGACCTATGTTGATTTGTAAACCATCCTCTACCACCACCATAACTTCATCCTCTCTAAAATCCTCTTCCTCTTTGCTAGTATTGAAACCATTATCTATTATATTCTTGTTTATTTTTACCATGTGATAATTATCCTCTAGTGGTGTTATACCCACCTATATTTGTATCAAATCTACCTTGACCCTTATTTTAGGATATTTTCCTCTTCTTGTCCCAACATATGTTCTTCTAAAAAAATTTCTACATTGTTTTTATTCTACCTTGAAACCTAACTGGTAATCTTCTTCCATGAAAAGTATTATATGCATGCTTAACTCATATTGAATAAAAAAATTCAAGAAGTTTGCATGCCTTTTGGCCATATGTGCTTCTATTTTGTCATGATTCACTCCTATGGAAAGCTTGTAAAACTCATCAGTATATTCTTGTATACTATAATCCTTCTACCTCAAATTTTGGAATATTTTGTATACGGTTTTTGCGTATTCCATAAGAAAAAAATTCCCCCTCATAGTTTTTTACATATTTTTCCACATGTTGACCTTTTCTTTACCTTTTCTCTATCTTTCTTTATATTGGTGATCCTACCAAATCATTGCATGAACCTTAACTTTCATGCATGAAAAATTTACTTTCTTATCTTCTCTCATAGTTCTCCATTCGAAAAACTTCTCCATGTTGTTTATCCAATCTATCAAATCCTTTAGTTTTAAACTTCTTCTATAATTTGTAATGTCAACCTTGATTCCTTCATTATTTCTTTCTAAATCTCTAACCATCTTCTCTTTCATTGATGATGGTTATTCATGTTGCTCCTACTCTTGCATAATTTCATCTTCATGATCTCTAAAATTCTCTACATCATAATTTTCTCTCCTTTGTCTTTTATTCACAACAATCTTAGTTAATTTTTATACTTACCTCTGTATCTATTGTATATTATTGTTCATTTGAGTGAATTCTCTTTTTCCTCTCAATATCTCTTACACATTCAAGATTCGAACATGCTCTAATACCAAATAATGAACCTAAATACTATCAAGATAATAATAATAATAATAATAATAATAATAATAATAATAATAATAATAATAATAATAATAATAATAATAATAATAATAATAATAATAATAATAATAGGAAAATATCATGAAATAATAACTTGTATTGATTTGTATTGAATGATTCAAATAATTAAAAACTAAGCTATAATAATCCCCAAATCAGAATTAGAGTTAACATGCAAAATTTCAAACTCTTAAAAATAATAAACCCATCATTTTAAACCCTTATATGGTCACATATGGGCTCAAACAAATGTCAAAAAAACATCCATAAATGGATATGTCACATTTTCAATGCATTAAAATTTTCAAGATAGTCATTTTGGTATGAATATGGGCTCAAACAGAGCTATAGATCAAAAGTTTTGGCCTCTTTTTCTGCATCACTAGGTGCCTACAAAATAATATTTTAATACTATGTCTAATTTTAGAGTGCATGAAATCATCATTGATGTTCACCCATTTTAATTTCTTCATTGTATAAAAATTACATTTTTTTATATTACTAATCTCCATTGCCATTGTTTGATTTTATAGTGATGACTAAATGTTGTAATGTTCTATATGTATCTATTATGGGATATAGTGTAATTCCTTAACAACGAGTAAATGTTGTAATGATAATTTTATTATATTGTCATTTTGAATATATATTTATAATATTCAAATCCTCTAATTAATTTCCTAATATATTTATTTACTACAATTACAAAATACATTAATATCTTGAATAGACTAATACAGATTGTGCCCTTTCCTTATTCATCAGTGTGTTGCCCTTGCATTATTGATTGGTGTAAAGGTCCAAAAGTGTTTTGGACATCTATTAACTTCATATAAATCCAACATTTAGATAACCCAACCTCTATGTACACATTTGGTGTATTTTCAAGCAACATTACACAACTCCCACTGTAGAAGCCCAGTGATGGCCCATTTATTTATAGCTATGTCAAGTGGAAAATTTTTCTTGACATGAAAGATGAAGACTTGTGGGTTTCTTGGGTGGATGGTGATAGGGTTGTCAAATTTTCTAAATGCAAATAAAGAAGGGAATCATTCCACACGAATTTTAGGGTTTAACATTGTCAAAAAAAATATGTTTTGCAAATAGAGTAAGATCAACATGACCTTTGAATATGTCATGTAAGTGACCTCCCATTTTAGATTGGCATGGTGACCTTGCATTATTAACTAGTTTACATGTATAACAATGTTTTTGACATAGATGTGTTTTGTATACATCCAAGATTTTGAAATCCCATCGTCTCTGGAGGAGTTCTAAGTATTAAATTATTAAAATTTCCACAATGTTATAGTTTAGAAAATAAGATTTTTGGAATCATCATGTATGGATATTTTGAAACCAACATTCCAAGCAAAATATATGTGCCCATCATCAAGGTGAAAGAAGCTAAAAAATGAAGCATGTCATCATGAAATGATGTCACTAAACCAGCAAAGACACTCCATAAATAAATAAAAATGAAGCATAAAAACCTTAAAAAGATAAAGGTTAGCCTCCCAAAAAATAAAAAATATGAAAAAAGAGAATCACACCTTTTTTAATTGATTTATAATAGGCCGCCAAGAATAACCAATGCCAAAACCATTATCTCTATTTCGATTATTAGGCCTTTTCTCAATCTCAATCATTTCCCTCACTTTTATTTTCCAATAGTCAAATTCATTCACAATAATTTTTGCTTCATCCATGAAAATATGGTGTTTCATGATCAAATAGTGATCTACCAAAGCTAAACTATCAACCTTAGAATATTGAATATCACACGAATGCTCTTTCATTCTAGTTTATAGTGATCTAACCATTTCACCCACATATATAATCCCACAAGAGCA
The DNA here is from genome assembly GCA_037957365.1 of Torreya grandis. Classification (NCBI taxonomy): domain Eukaryota; kingdom Viridiplantae; phylum Streptophyta; class Pinopsida; order Cupressales; family Taxaceae; genus Torreya; species Torreya grandis. The sequence goes on from JARHVA010003284.1 coordinate 335,962, forward strand.
TGGGATAATATAAACACTTTTCTAAGAAATATTATTAATAGGATCTTTGGTAAAATGTAAAGATGAAAAAAGGGTATTGAGAGGTTTGAAAGTAGTTTTTATTCCTATTCTCTTTACAATCCTTGCCATTTTTTTTAAAATTCCTTTCACACAAGGAATAGTGATAGTCGAAATGTCTATCTCCAAATTTATATGAGTATGAGGTTTAGTCTTATGAAAAGATTTATTAATATCCCACATTTTATTACCATTATCTATTAGATTATTGGTAAGGTGATATTTTTTAGATTTAATGTGTTCCTCATCAGATATTTTTGATCTCTCATATATAATGAATAAAGGATATTTTTTTTTGGCAAGGATGATTTTGTGAGCTACCTGAAGATAAAGATCCGTGTGGGTATTTTTTATACAATCTTCATGAGATAACACCCCTTCTGGTTTTTTTGAGATAAGGACATCAATGAAAGTTAATAAATTATTCTCTTCTTTTTATTGAGGATGGGAATGCATATTATGCTTCAAATGTTGGTTTCAAAATATCCATAGTACATACATGATGATTCCAAAAATATTATTTTCTAAATTTATAAGTATGTTCAATCAAAATTATATTATGCTATCTAGTAGCCAACACATAATTTATCCTTCATTCAAAAAGGATTATAAAATAAAGATTCTAATTCTTGGAATCATCATGTATGTACCATGGATATTTTGAAACCAACGTTTCAAGCATAATATGCATAACATTGTAGGAACAAAAAAAAAATGATATTTACTTTAAAAAGGGTAAAATCCATTTTTAATTTAAAATGGGTAGAATTCACATAGTCTTTCATAATATTCAATTTCATTAATGAGGTTCCTATTGTATTTATAGTATATAGCTATGAAGTACCTCAATACCTTAAATAGCCTAATAAAAGTGGTGTCCATTCATTTGAAAAGGCTTCAAAAATAAATATTCTAATTCTTCCCATAACGTGGTAGGAACCAATAAATCTATATTTACTTTAAAAAGGGATTTGAAAAGGCTTCAATATTCTAATTCTTCCCATAACGTGGTAGTAAAAAATAAATCTATATTTACTTTAAAAAGGGTAAAATCCATTTTTACTTTAAAATGGGTAGAATTCACACAGTCTTGCATAATATTTAATTTCATTAATGAGGTTCCTATTGTATTTATAGTATACAACTATGCAGTAACTCAATACATTAAATATCCTAATACAAGTGGTGCCCATTCTCTATTCTTTATTGTGGTGTTGTGGCATTACTGGCTCATTTATAGGTCCACAACTATTCCATACATATATGTAGTTCCTATACATCCAACATCTAGTGGACGATGGTTGATATTGTTGGCTATAATGATAATTTTCACAACATTATAATTGTGTAAAAATTTCATTACAAGGATATATATTTGAGATGTTGAATGTCCATTATGTAGCTTATTTTTAGTACTAAAAATGGATTAAATGGAATAGCATATGCAAAATAAAGTATTTGAATGAAAGGTATGATAAATGT
>JARHVA010003284.1:350000-362500 GCA_037957365.1 Torreya grandis
ATATTGTTGATAGTGGTAACTGGTACTTTTGGTAAATCATCGGTACCCTTTTTTTATTGCATAACATGTGTCTTCCATATCACATGTGTATCTAGAGAGTACAAAACAAATATGGTGAGAGTTGTAAAAATCAGAGAAGAATTCTACAAACACATGGGAAAAGACATATATCATAGATGAGTTGATTTGGGCACAAGATATGATGATTTGTAACTCATATCTAGCATCCAATACCATAATTTGGAGGGGAATGGGTTACATAGTAGATTTAATTCAGCCCAATTATTTTATATGGTGTAATGTACTTTTGCATTACAACACAAGATTCACTTCACACCACATTCTATTGACTAGTTATAATTTCTTGACATTAATAGAAAGGTGAGGTTTTGAATTCTTCATACAATGGTCCTTTGAATGCACAAAGTAGAATGTGGTTTTTTAAGATCTTTGGAATACTCCTAGTGACATCTCACCATAAATAAGGCCATTTATATAAAAACACATGTTGGTGAAGGTATCAAAAGATCTTAATGTATATTTACACCTCGATCAAGTGTGAAATGTGTTCATTAGATCGAATATCCCATTAAAAGTACATTTCAAACTATTTAGCATTAGAAGTAACCATTTTAAGACAATAAAAATTTATCCAACCTAATCATTTGTAGATTTTTATAAGAGGTACACAATATCCCATGAAAATTATTTTCTACTCTTTTGATCAGACCAAAATATTTCAATAATGGAACCTCTTCACTTCTCCATACCCACTGAAGGCACTGACAGGGATGAAGAATACAATCCATCAGGTCACAATGCCAATTTAGATAGCAAATAGTTGATGAACTTAGTTTATTTTTTCTATTCACCTTTTTTATATATACAATAGAAAATGTAGTACATTATGGACATGCATTACGGATTTTGAATACACATCAGAAGTTAATTGAAACTTAATTCTAAAAAATCTGAAAGCAACCATGCACACTTAGTTTTTAAACACAAACAATTGAATTTTGATTTATGAAGTACATTTAATCTTCCCATACTATTACATCCATGAATTAAATTATAATTTTGATTTACTGAATTCAATCCATATGTTATGCTAAACTTTATAATCATTGTTTAATTTAGTATTCCTTAAACTATTATATATATACTTGTTTTACTAATTATTTGAAGCACAAATTTTCTCCATTTATGAATGAATTCCCTAAAATTGGTACTTGTTTTTTATATTTATTTTTATTTTCTATAAAAATATATATTTATATTATTGTTTTAAATTTCCAAGCCAAGATACAATTATATATTTCTATTGTTGTTGTAATTTTTTTTTCTAGCAACCCAAAATTCAAGATCCCAAATATCAATGAGAATATACAAGGATATTCATACATTATATGAATATTTTAGATATTTTATTTTATCAATAGTCATCAAACATTTTAATGTATTTCTTCTTTACTTTGTCAAATGGACCGTATAACTATTACTAAAATCCTAGTTTAAATTGATAAGTGCCTAGATTTATGTTATTAAAAAGTTAAATGAAGTTATGTGATGAATATGGAAGATTACTAAATGTCCAATAGTTTATAAATTCCCAACCCAAAATAAGTTTTCATTTTCATCCAAATGCCTTGTTATATTTTTCTCCTCTTTCATAATTTCTTGTGAGGTTCACGCATATTCAGTTGACCCCAAAAGGGTTTCTCATAAGGGATTGTTATATTTAAGTCAAGTTACACTAATTTAGATGTGCACCACACTCAGTTTTACCTAAGATCTATGAAAAAATCCTTTATTTATTGTCTCAAGGCAATTTTCATATGCACCTAGTTCTCCAACTCAGAGATCCAAGGAATTCCACCTATCAGTATAGAATAAGCGTGGATAGGAGATATTCAACTATAGCTCATAGGGATAGATCGAAGCATAAAAAAATTAAAGTTTAGATTTTTATAATGTGGATATTATAATTCACATTGAAAAAACATAAACTCTTATTTGAAATGTAACATGATAGTTTCTAGAATCTCTTTCTTTTAACACCTTTCATGAAATATAATCAATTGACCCTATTGTGAATGTTCATCATCACCTATTTGAGTATGTACCAACAAAATTCTAAAGCTCTACAACTTGTCACCACATGAAAAATTAATTGTAGGGACATTTTAGTTTTCTATATCTTCACGTGATTTAATGTATTACCTAAATTGAAACATAATGTTGCTTTAATATAAGGTATACATAAAAACCATATGACCTTTTATACCATTCCCATATAGTTTTTAGGAGTAAACACTTTCAATAAAACATGGTTATATGAATTGTTCTCACTCAAAATTTCCAAGTATTATCTAGAACTTGATATAATTGTATTTTATAGGCAATTTATCTGAGGGTGACTAGTCAGAATAAATAAACACAATGGGTCTCAACAAAATATTTAATCAACCATGATTTTATTTTGAAATTATATACCAATTTACCACTCATTCTATGGTCATCATGAATATAATACCTTAAAATTTTGAATTTATGATTCACCAAAAGCTATAATTATCCTTCTAAAGTAATTGACATAAAAAGACATGACATAATTTGCTCCCCAATTACTTACATGTAAAAAGAAAATAAAATCTGCTCATTAATTAATCACATAAATTCTTCCAATTATTTTAAATGTTAAAAGCATAGAAGGCATGATGAAGGAAGTACATGTATATTGATATAACAAATTCGTAGCACGAAAATATAAAAATATCACAAACATAGATATAGGAATAAAAAATAGTAGTAGGGACATTAACAAACTCTTTAGAGGGCCATGACACTCAACATTCAACTCGTGCATTCAAATTTATTACTCTACATATTCTGACTATCACAATGACATTGAGCTCATGCATTTCATCATTTATTAGATCCACTTTATAGTCACTCATCGTAACATTATTAAATCTCTTTGTAACCCTCCAATTCAAGTCAACATAGGCAACATTTGTTCCCTTAATTTTTATAAAATAGGAAACTACTGAAAAAATAAATACATTCTTCTTTGAACATTTTATACACATCCATTTCATTGATTGAAACTACCAAAATATACTTAAGGTGAATGACATTGCTCGTATCATACTAGATGACCCATCAGAATGATTAATCTCATAAACACTTGAAGTAGGAAAAGTTTGGATTTCATGTTTGACAACCATGTGTACACAAATAAGGAATTCGTCTTAATTCTACTTTGTCTATATCATCAATATCTAGGAAATATTTGACTATTATTTATAATTCATTAAAAGGGGCCAAATATTCAATATAATGGTCTATTTTATGAACACTTATATTCATAATTTTTAGTTCAATGACCTCTCACATAAACAACGACCAAATACGCATAAAAAATTATCATTGATTGTCATCCATTACTAAATACACATAACAAATTCTCATTGATTGTCTCCATGAATTTTTCCTATCCAATGAATGCACCCAAATAATATCAAGTAATCTACCTTCAAAAGTTGCATCTCGTATTCATATATGGCAATGATTATTTTATGCTTTATTTTCATGGTTTAGGAAGTATATCCCATACTATCACAAAGTGATTTTGTGTAGGCATGTGTAGATTCTAGGCTAACACATTTTTTTTCAAGTTCCATATTCTCACCCCTCAAAGTAGAAACAGTATAATTTATCTCCTCAACCTCTATGTTATTCTTAGTGAGTGCATTTTATTAATGATTATTCTTGCACTTTCAAGAATCTCAACCATGAACTAATTTTCTCTCATTAGATTATCTTTTCATATCATCATCATCATAGATAAATTCAAAGCAAGATGATCTTTAGTTAACATGGTACTCTTGTATCTCATCCTTGAAATAAGTTATTCCATCTCATTGGTCATGTGGGTAGCTTCATCAAGATCTTAATTTGTTAAAACCTCTAAAAATTTACATAGCTAAGTCAATATGGTCATTCAATCAAAATTAAATTCAATCAACATTATAAATAAGCTTTATAATGTCATAATCTCTCTTTAATGAATATTATAGTGAAAATATTATACCATAATCAATGAAGTAGGAATGAGTGAAATGGGATGCAATTGAAAATATTAATCTACCATCCTGCTTAGGTATCATAATTTTTTTCTAAACTAAATTTTTAATCATTACAGAAATAATTATTAAGTGCATAAATTAAACAAATATATGTAATATTACTTGGAACTTTAGATTGAAGAACAATTTCACCTATATTATAAAAGAGTCCAAGAAGGTTCTCATAGTATGTAATATTGATAATAATGAGTTGAATTCATGAAATATCATCAATAAGTTTCTAGGATGGATACATGATTATATCCCAAAGGATCTAATTTTGTATGAACCTTTAAAGTGTCTCATATAAGCCATTATAGACAAGAATCCATGTCTACATTATATTTTTCACCTTGACAGAAAAAAGTTAAGTGTGAAAAAAAAATCATAACGAAAATGATTGGAGTCTTTTAAGAGAACTGCGTATTGAAAATTAGTAGACCTACAATTATATCTTTAACATATCACCTCTTAATTTTCAATATTGGGATTCCTTAATAGAGGATTAATTATTTTATGTCTAATATTATTTGAATATTATTGTATGCCTTCAAGTTATTCATGCACATAAGTTATTGATAATACACAATATCTAAATTTTACTATCCATTGCATAGTAGTTATTGTAATCAAATTCACAAAGAAAATTAATGTATGAACAAATGAGGCATTTTAGCCTTAAAAAAAACTTAATCTATTGAAGGAGCAATGTCTTAAAACTTTAAAGAACACCATAGCTTGTATGCACAAGGGAACCTCAAAATGTCACATATTACCATAATAAAGGATAGTATTTTTTTAACAGCATAGCTTAACAAGGTTTGCAATAAATATATATAGATATCAATAACCATTTCAAATACATATCTCTTTTCAAAATGAAATAATAATATCCCATGTAGTATATTAAATCCTTATCAATATAGTAAATGCCTATAAATTGACTTATCTATAGTGGGTACCATAATTTTATATAGGACCCTATTCACTAGATAAATTGTGGGAAGTATTTTGTACCATTTGGTGTGATAGTCATTTAATTAATTTGTTTTAACCCAACATCATCTATAAATTTAATTGATTGAATAAGATTTTTTAGGAAATCAATTTCATAGGGATTCTATCAAGATATCAGATATAACATGTGATTGCCCTAAAATAGTTTATAGTCCCAGCTAGTGAAATTGGATAGTAAGAAAAATTTAACTCAGCTTAAGAAGGATTCCAAAAGTTGAAAGGGAAGAAGGATAATATTGGTTCTAAAATTTAAAATGTCAAGTAAAGGAACTAAAAAAAACCCTTGTATTAAAGTAGTATCAAGAATAAATAGAGTCCTGATGCCCTGGGAAGTAACATATCAAAGCAATTCCTTAATAGAGAATAAATTTGATGGAAAGATTAATTTTGGAAGTGATACACAACTAGAACCTCAAGATCAAATGAAATCATAAGCTCAACCAAGATGGAAATAAACAAAATATAATTGAATAGATCTTCAAATCAAAAAACATGAAAGGATAAAAATACAAAACTCTATAATCTCTATCCAAAAGATGGAACCTATAGAGAACAAGATTCAAATTTTTTATTATTATGGGTATATAGATAGGATATGTGATATCACTCACTGACTAGAATAAAATTTGTTTCTTGATTAAGGAAAAAGAATAAATGTATATATAGGATGTGAGTCCCCCAAAAAAATATTGATAAGGGATCTGTATCTAAACTTTGGACTTGAAAATAACATAGAATGAAATATTAAGAAAAGACAAGTATTTGGTAGAACAATACATTTTCATAAGTTATTCCAATTAGGGCATCATTTTATTGAATATTTTAATTCTAATCCTAAAACAAAAGCATGAATAACTATATGGTTAACCTTTATTTAAATAATCATAAATCAATATATCAATAATAAAAAAATCTATAGGAAACATATGTTGAGATGTCTAGTAAAAATAGCTTGAAGTTGAAGAGCAAGGTATTTTAATAAGGGAACACAAAAGTCATATTTACGGAAAGGAGGGCCTTGTCAATAATTTTCTTCTAGATTTTTATGGTGTAACTTTTTAAAATAATGTCATGGATTTGGGATTAAAAGAATAATAGTAAGGTGATAGGGATAATCCACTAACGAAACACCTTACTCAAATAAATACTACGAAAAACTCCTTATACTAGATTTTCACAATTATTAGCCTTGCTCAAAGTATTATCATGCTTCGTCCAGGCTATGTTGTTAGTATATACCATGTCATTTTTTTCATTTTACATACAAATAGGAAATTTGACATTAGTTATTGGTTCTTGCTTCATACTATAAAATCAATATTTTGTAGGTGTGATAATAAATCATAACACAAGATCTAAGATGTCCAAAATATTTGTAAATAATAAAAGCGAACACAAAATAACATGAATCTATACCTCCATTATTCTCATGATGATTTTTCAACATTTTTCATTCCCCATCACCCATCTTCCTCTTCCTTGAACCATGGTCTGTAGACATTTAGTCAAGTGTTGTGTGAATCGCCTACATAAATGAATATAGAAAATGAGATAAGTGGTCCGAAAAGATGTAATGTATAAGCTAACCACTTACCACAAAAACATGAATAACGTATATATATATATAATACCCACATAAGTCTCAACAGAAGGTGATAATAAGGAAATTAACCTCTATAGCAAAGCTTAAAATTTTATTAATTTTTATAACACATGTTATTGACCAGAACATATGTCACAACTATTTAACATTCTCATAGAGAGAGTAAGAGATGGTTTCTAAAAAAATTATCATTTGATAGCTCAAGCTATCAAAAATATAAAATAACTCAAGAAATATAAATAAGAGAAAGATTTAATATTTTCCATTAGGTTGGTTTCCACCCATGATTAGCTCATGTTTAACATTCCTCAATCCTTAACCACGTGGAAGGATTAACATCTCAAGGAGGAAATCCTTGATTCCCTTTTCATCCATTAGAAAACACAATCCACACTTTGTTTCTTTTTGTTTTTTATTATGGTCAGAGAGGGATAGCATAATTATTATGTATAATATTAAGGAGACATGAATAATTAGTCTAATCATAGAGCTAGGGCATGAACCTTTATATATAATGCCACTAGTTATTTAAAAATAACTATATGTATCAATCAATATAGTAACAATAACATCATGAGCAATGATAAGAAGGGTAAATGCAGGAAGAAGAGTTGTCATGCTAGGTTAAATTATGAAACATGAGAGGAGGATGAGGATGGTGATGATGAGGGGGAGGAAGTGATTCATGAGAAGAATTAAAGAGAGGAAAATGTAAAAAAGACTATTTGATTTGATGGCCATGATTATATTTTAAAATGGTTTCATCCTACTCTTATTGTATGATAGTTAATTTAGATGCACAAGGCTTTGAAGATTTACTTTGGGATGTTCAACATCATGTGTTGTTATGTCAAGAATTTGTTATGTTCTTTATCTTTTATATTTTATTCTCTTATGGATGATTAATGGTTAGTTACTAGACCTAGATCTGTAATCTTTTGAATGCATGACCGAAGAGAAGCAAGCTTACTCTATCAGATCTTGAGACTATCACACCTAGGTTCTGCCTAGTGGAAATGGGTGGGTCATAGATGAGAAAGCTCTGGCATATTCTATTTTTTATAATTACTTTGGAAAGAGCCTTCTTCATTTCCAAAGGAAAATTTAGAATTTTCTCTATTGATCTGAGGGATACATTACTTTTCACTAAATTATGCATGAACCTTTTTGCTCCTTTGATTGCAAGGATTAGTCACTTGAGGGTTACTTCATACCTTTATTATAAGATTATTTTAAATCGTTTGGTTAGAGCTCAATTTTTCATTTTTTTCGATTATAATAGTAAAATATTTCCTTTATCTAACTCTATTTTGGGTTGCTTAGTTGTGTCTAAGGTTAATATTAGGACCTTAATTGATCTCTAGTTGGGAAAAATAGCTTTTCTTGAAGTTTATAACCCTAAGGATATTAATATTTGGGAGTAAATAATGTGCACTATTTTTTAGACTCCCTCTTTGGACATATATCATGATGTTTGTACTATCTTATTGGCCAATGTTGAACTACAAGAAAGAAGTCTAGCCAAGTCTCCCTTCTCTTTATATGGAGTTTGGGAAGAGTTGATCTCTAATGAATGGGAGACCCAAATCTAGGAAATTAAGGTCTCTGGTAAATTTTGTTTCAAATATTTTAGTTTCATTGGTATTTGAAGGATTTGCGGATATTTTTTTTACAATGGAGTCCTAGGAGACTCCCGTCTAGATCTTAGATTTTGAGTTGGACTCCCATTTGATTATGTTTTTATTTCTCTTAATCAAGATAGTTTGTTTGGAATAACTTGTCTCTTTTTAATTCAAATATGATTCCAGACTCTTAAGGATTAGCTTTTCAACAAATATGTTCTCCTTTATCATAAGTTTTGGCATTAGTTATGCATTTGGCTATGTTTATTTTGGGGATGGTGTTTTGGAAAATGTTGGTTGTATTCCCTTTTTGTTTCTACCATTAGTGTGTTTTGATACTGGGTTAATCCCCTTGGGGAAGCATTGAATTAAAATGACCATTGGGATACACTCTTGAGCCTCGCCTATTTTGAAATTAAAATCTTGGATTTACTGATTTATTACTCATTAGACTAACTTATTTCCATATCTTTTAATCATTGGTATTTTATCATCACTTTTTACAATGTGACTATTGGATTTAGTTCCTAGAAGATGTGGGTTTCTTTGGTTTTCCTATCATTATCAATATATGCTTGGAATGCCCTCTTAGGGACTAAGTCCCATTATTTTTCTGTTTTAGAGGTTTGATTCAAACCTTCATAGTTATTATGGCTCTGTCACTTTAAATTTAGTAGCACTTTGTTGGATTTGGGTCCCACTAGGGACCCAAAAGGATTTCTCCCTCCATTGAATATGGAGACTTGGACCTCCATATATGTCTAGGTTAGTTCATAATCCAACCAAAATTGATCTATTTGGTCCCTTGGGGACCTCAATGGCTCTATTGAGACCTAGGCCTTGTGTTCCATGAGTCTAGACTAGTTTTTAGTCTAGCTAAATTAGCTAGTTCTTGTACCAGTCAAAAGCAATATAAGCTCTTTCTCTGGAAACTTTGGCCTCCTATTGTGCCCAAGTTGGTTCTAATTCCATTTAATTTTTTTAATGTAGGGTTCCATATGGGATCCTGTTGGTTCATTTTGATACCTGTGCCTCTTTCTCCATCCATGATGGTTTTCAGTCTATCTAAAACCATTTAGTTCCCACACCAAACAAAAATAGTTGTTTCTCTTTATATTTTTTATCCTCTTTTGGATGGGTCCCTTTTTATCTCTCCTATGTTTTTTAATTTTTTGGATGGGTCCTTTTTTTTCTTGGTTAACTATTTTTTCATATATCTTGTATTTTCTAGGGGGAGACCCAGAGCTCTAGATGTGTTTGGGATGGATTCTAGACCAAACAAAAGTGGGTTTATCTTAATCTGAACTATGTGTATCAATCAATTAATACAATTTTATCACATTTAGTGAAATCATTAAACATTTTTCTATGAGGGATTTTTATAACATTCTAATTCATTTGAGGCTTACTCTACCATCATCATCTATCCACTATTCATTAGTATTTTTATTAATGCTAGGGAGGCTTATATTCTTTTACATCATGAGTATTAAAGGTCTCTTAAGAGTCCAATTCCATTAAGGATGATTAAAATATTAACAATTTGAGATAAGTTTATCATTATATTTCCATTATCTCACATACTCATAAACCATTATGATAAGTATGAATAAATATGAAATACTCGCCTAACATAATAAACATGATTTAATCTAAAATTGACAACAATAAGAGATTGACTTTCATTATTTTAAAGGAATATATCATATACATTCCTAAAATATACTTGTGAAGATATATAAATATTTGCACCATTTTAGAAATATAAAGTGTGAACAAGAACAATATCAATATAAATAAAACTTTATTTTTTTCAACTATAGTCCTATAAAATATTACATTCGAGATGATATATACATTCATTGTTTTAAAATAAGGGATAAGGAAACATCACACATTCATTTCTTTATTGACAACCACACATCCAAATCATGATTCAAACATTAAAAATAATATTTGGATCTTGAATCTTAACTAATTTGATTATCACCCATCCTGAACTACATGCCATAATAAAATGCATCAGCATAATACTATGATGCCTGTCCTAAAAAAAAATTTGCCTATCAATGAAACTAAAGTTAACACAAGATAGTTCATCACCTCATTGAAATGTTATACTTCATATTCAACTATGCAGGAACATGATTATATCATGCTATAAGGAATAATCATCAAAACTATAATTTTTGACTCATAGAATACCACACAACACATACCATATATCTAACACCATTTATCACATTTATCATCCTTGCAAGTAATTATTGATTTTGTTTTAGACATTTATATAGGTTATTATAAACCTTCAAGAAGTATGCATTTTTTATGGGCATACGAGTTTCTACACAAAAAAATTTGTGATTATTTACTCATACCCTTTGATCCCATGGAAGAGCCTAGATATACTCATTGAATTTTTAAATATTCTGTTATGAGTATAAATATGTTTTTGTCTCATTTTTTTTTATGTTTTCAAGAAATTTAATTTATTGATTTTATCTTTGTAACGTGCAAATATGCAATACAACTAAATCTTATCAATTATTGAATATTTAGCATATTTCAAAAACAAGCTCCTTCTAAGATACTCCATCATCAATCCTTAACTTCTAAATAATTTATCATCCTAGGCATTCTACCATTCTAACTCAAAATAAGTCTCATCACACAATACTCTTTGAAAATGCATGTTATCTATTTAGGAACCAATATTCCTTTTCACCTTAAGCCTGTACATGTTAGTATGAATCAAATGGATTTATTTTTCCTATGATGCTTTTGAAATATTCTAGTCAACTTCCTTTGGTATGATATGCTGCATGGAATATACATTCTAGCCATAAAATCAATAGTATTGATCAAACATGCTTTAATTAATAATAAAATATCTCTTATGATAATTTACTAAGGATATTATTTAATATTTTGAGTTGTAAACATATAGAACATATCTGACACATTATGTCCATTGTGCTTATTTCATGTAATTTCTTATTAATGTGAAATCTCATTATGCTACATTAGGAAAGGCTTATTGTTATGTCTAGAGATATCCAAGAATGTTTTTGATAAGAAAATCACATGTCTACAAATAATAATTAGCTAGATGATTTATGGGTACATTTTTTATCAACACATTTTGAATCACTCTTTGTGATTGATCCTCAATAATTACATAAGAAAATGAATCACGGAGAGTTATTCAAAATGTGTCAATGAAAAACTAATTACATAGTTGTACCCAATAAATCATCTAGCTTATTCTTATGGACTTTGAAAACATTGAAACTCTTACGGAAAATATTAATTTATATATTTATTTCCTTCTTCAATAATGGATGATGGTAACAAAAAAATAAATGTAAATACTGTATAATCATCCATGTTAATTATTATAAATAATAGTCCTACAGAAGCATTCTAATGGGTAGATACTAGGAATTAGAAATGGTTCAAATGTGATCATCACATACCAAAATTTATATGCATTGTAATGATTTATGTAAGTAATACACATTCTCATCAAAAAAGTATAAACTATTTATTTTTTGTATCTTTTAAATGAAGGATAATTTATGAAAACAAACAATAATTCTATCTATAATTTTAAAATCTCATGTAATATGTATCATTATACATCATACACATGTCATACATGCCATGTCAATATGTATATATATAAAGAATCATGTCCAATACAATAGTTGGAAACCAATATCCATTTTTTTTGGAATGGCCATGGAACATCATGTCGACAAAAAAAAGTGGAAGTGGATGAGAAATTAATGAAAGTATATTCATATGTTTCCTTCCTATAAAGATACCAAGATTTCAAATTGTGAATGCGAGAAAGCTTGAAAAAAACCAGGAGAAACACACCAACACAAAGAATAAAATTATTGGTTTGCTAAATAATATGTGAAAACCAAACCTTCAAGAAATGTCTCATAATGATTTGAATGGTGTCACCTCTTCTCCATCCAAATCACTCATCATTTCCAGCATCATCACTTGATAAAATAATAACTTGGGGCTCTTGCGCTAGTTCCATGTCATTCCTCTAGAAAGGAGCAATAACAAATATTGGATCAACATTGGTTAAAAATAAAAGTCTAATAACAATTT
>JARHVA010003284.1:367500-490000 GCA_037957365.1 Torreya grandis
TATCCACATCAAATTAATGCCTAAAATCCATAAGTGAGACACAAAAAACAAATATAATGAATATATTTTAGTAGAAATAATATACAAAAATATAGATAAATGTTGGTTACTGAAAGTGAAATATGGATATCTATTGAATGACATATCAACAAAATCCCTCGAAAACTCATGGAATGGCAGTAAACCATATCCAAATATTTAAAATTCATGAAGGTAGTTTTTGTAGACTATAATACAAGGTCGAGTTGCTTGGGAGAGTTGAAATAGTGAAAATAATATATGGAAAGATTGCATAGAGTATGATTATTTTTTCATTGAGACATTCTATCAAACAAATTAAAGGCCTTATCCATTACTAACCTTGGGCAAACCATGACATTAATAATCAAGCTTCCTTCGTCCAAATATACTTGAGATACCTCTCTCCACCTTAGATCTAGTTGTCTTTGAATCCTAAATTACATAGCATCTAGCTTGATTCCATAGGTTTACAATATAGACACAATGTGAAAATTAGATAATGATATGGGAAGGATGTAATGTGCCCCACTTGAAATGATAAAATGGAATGATGAAATCATGAAAAATAATTCATAAGGTATTGACTACCATGTAGGTTTAATAATCATAATATTTCTATGTTGGATGATTTGTAGATGTTAATTATGATGCTTGCTATCAATAGTGGTGATGTTGGTAGTGAAAATTAAGAAACATCGATGGTTAGATCGATAATAGTTTTGGCACAAGGTTTGAAAAGTCAACCTGGGGTGAGTTGATGTTAGTATACAAGTAGTTTATGCATGTTGGTTAATCTTGCACACCGATCTATAGTCATTTAATTTTCCTATTTCTTCATCTAATAATGACATATACCATGAGAATAAGACCAATCATCAATTGAAGCCTTCTTTTTTTTATGTTCTCATTGTTCGCACTTTTTTCAAACATATTTGTGTTGTTTTGCTCATATCTTGAACATTACTTGGGTTGGTTGGAAGATGATTTGTGTTTTATTTATTTATTTATTTAATTTTTACATTGTGACATTGATTCCATCCTCTTATATGTAATATATTCATTTTTTATTTCTATGATTGAAATTCTTAGTTTTTATCATATTTTTAGAGGTCTTACTTATAGTCAGATGTTGTCAAAGTTTAAATTGTATTTTATTCTACACTTCATGCACTTTTTCATTTGTCATTTTTTTGAAAGTATGTGTTTTTTTCCCTAGAATTAAAAATTGTCATGTTGAAATTGAGTGTGTAATTTATTTGAAAGTATGTGTTTTTTCACACATAATCAAAATTTGTCATTCAAATTGAATTATATTGTATATAATTTGAATTTTTTTGTTTCCCATTTTCAATATAATTTGTAAACGTAGTAATTTTTTTTTAAAACTACATCATTATAATTAGTTAGGGGTAATTATTTTGTTATTGCAGTCTTTATAAAGTGTCGAGAACTCTTTCTTTGTGGGGTAAACAATTGTTTATGACACTCTTGAGAATAATGCATTATTCCATTTTTGGTGCACTTGTGGTTCACGCCATGTGATTGTGTCTGGACATTTATATTTTGACATGCTTCGATTTTTTTTTAGATCTCTTTCAAGGTCCATTTCTTAGCGACTTGATTTCTTATTTGGAGACTCCTTCAAGGCCACTTTCTTAGCATAGTATCCTTCTATTTATTATAATCACTTTGTACCCTGATGTAGGCATTCTAATGCAAGTAAATATTAATTTGAAAGACAATAATGAAATTCTCTTTTCTGATGTTTCTTTTATTTAGGAAGTCATTTTTAAGTTTTTCAAGGAAAATAGGGCCCTCAAAACATAGAATGTGTTCCTTCTCATAAAAAATTCAAAACATGGCTCACTTATTCACACTTTACAAGTTAACATTGCACTCTTTAAGGGCTAATTTGATCATATGGATCCCACTGCTACTATACCTATTCCACATTCAATAATTATTTATTACTATGCCATGCAATCTTTAGATACTCTCATAAATTATGATATACTAGACCATTTAGTCATATTGTATCCAATTACACATGTAGGTTCCCTTGTAGTAACCCATACTTCTCCTAATCACATTATAGACGTTCTTGCATTTTTTGAGAAACACATTACTAGTTTTGGTTCTCATATTCTCTACACCATGTGTTATTCTAGCATAAATATTGAAAAACATGAATATGGCATTGTGTCACCCATATAGCCTATTTTACAAATTTATCACCATGGTATTGAATATCAAGAATAAGATTTCACTTCTTATCAGGGACCACTTTGTATGATCTCTCCACTACTTTGCTCAGGTCTACTGTTTTATAAGACATCAAACGACACATCCCTATTGCATCTAATCATTTGAGCTCTTATTCAATTTTTGGTTCACACATTATACATAGGCATGAGATTTATGAGCCATATTTACATTATATGAAGCATGAATGCCCTGGCCCTTCACATGTTTATGTGAAAACTAAGACTATTTATGTAGGGATTATGAGACCTTGTCCTTCACTCAATTATGAGAGAACTAAGCTTAATTTTGTCAAACATGAGAGACTTGAATGTGATCTAGAAGTTTCCATATATAGATCATTAGTTCACATGCCACCATATCACATGCAAACATCTTATTTTACCATCCATGTTTGGTTGGGATGAATTGATGATTAGTTATGGTGGTGTTATCAAAACTCATTATGTGGACTCTATTGACATGGTTATTTCACTAATTAGCTATATTTTACACACATCACTCATAATACTTATCAATGCTTCCTTCCTAAGGAAATATCATTTTATGGTGAATTCTTCGATGGATAGAATGTTCTTTACAGTGAACAATTTATAATGTCCTCAATCTTTTTTTGACCATTGAATGTTTCTTTTCGATCCATGTAATGTATTTATTAGCACCAATAGTGAGATCCTTGAAATGTATCTCATGTGTTCATGCCATCCAGTATTTCTTGAGATTTTTCATCCAACTCACCCAAATCAATATTAAGATGGGGTGTTATGTAGTGATTTTTTGGGTGAGATCCTTGAGGTGCATCTCAATATTTTTTCGTAAATACTCTAAGAAGTACTAATTTTTAGTTAATATTACTGCGGTCCATCTCTTTTCAAAAGCAATATTTTGATATACATTGTAATAAGTATCTCATCAGAGTTAATGTCGGGACTCATTTTAAAAGTTTAACTTAATTTTCATACGCATGCTCTAACTTACACTTAAATAAGAGTTGGTGCAAAATATTAATTATACCTTAATGTTTAAATTTATTTAAACTATTTTTCTTAGGTTTTATTTCTTTTTATTTATAAAATAATCATATTTATAAATATAGCTTGTACTAAAATCCAAATTGTACACTCATATGAAAACTTACATTAAAATCTAAAATGCACCCAACATAAACTATATGCAACCGCTTATAATTATAATTGTAAGCTAACTACTCATATTTATAATAGCCTTCAAGATATATAATGCAAACCTCTCCCCCTCTCATTTTTGAGGCAGAAGAGTGGTAGAAGAGTGAGAGAGCATGTAACAAATGATAATGTATTGAAAAGCTATATAATGAAACAGAGTTTCTTGTAACTGTATGTGTCTCATACTATAAATTATATCATTATGTTATCAATTTTTAAAGTATGAATTATTCTCAATTTATTAATCTTATAATTAAAATCTATCAGTATTTATATATATATTTATATATATATATATATATATATATATATATATATATATATATATTAATGATTATCACTTTAAGAAAATAAAGTGATTAGGGGAGGGGCACGGGAAAGGACTATATTTATTGAACTCCGCATTACCCATGGTAATATAATTTTTTTGGGGTCCATTGTGAAGGGAATTTTTGCAGATTTGTTTGATCTATGTTGGAAAAATTCTAATTGATTTTTGTCTTATGTAATTCAAAAATTTTAACATATCTTTCATCACTTCTGTAGACCACTTAACTAACAGTGATTTTGGTAATTTTATGAAATTTTTCTAATAGATTAATATAAATGGATATACCCCACACATTTTAATCATTTAGTTCTATTTGTGTGTATTCAACAAATAAAATCTTATACATGGCAGAAAAAAAATGTGAGCTTTTTACCCAACAATTTGAGGCCTGCAGTACTGCATGTCAGTGGTGTTCTTCAGTGAGATACCAGTGGTGTCCTTCAGCGAGAAAAACTATGTGACTTCAGACGTACAAGGAAAAAATCAGATAGAACGATCAGATACATAGGCATTCTATGTTATTCAACCAGATATCAAACCTGAAAATGCTCTAATGAACGACATGCGAGTAATATTATGAGACTTCGAACACAAGAAGAAACACAAATAGGATGCGAATATTTATTTAATCTTAGGACAAGAATATTGAGAATATGGAGAAAGTGTAGATATATGGGCCCTTGGCTGCCTCTTTCCTTATTTTTTACACCCTGAGCAAAACTTTATTTTGGGTTTAGATGGTTCAGATGTCAAGAATGCATTCTTTTCTTTGTTCCTTCTTTATTTCATAGTAATTTTATTTGTATTAAAAAATGAATGTGCTAAAATAATATCTATTATGAATTTTTCTTTTACAAATATAATATTAGAATTTTCTTACACTATTGCCACTGTAAGTTATGTTTCTTAACATAATTATTATTTTAATTTATATATACTTGATGTTGTAAGAAATACAATAGCTTAAACTTGTTTTGCTTTAAAATGAGAAGAAATGTAAATATGATGGAGAACGGGTTTCCTTGATGTTTTTTCATTTTTGCTTATGTATTTTCTATAATAATTTTATATTTAAACTTCTGTCATATACAATAATTTGGACTTCATTAACAATGTGATGGATTAAATTTTTATAAATCTTATTTTATAAAAATAAAATATATTTAAAAAAAGATATATATAATTTATTAGCATAATTAAATCTTTTAATAATATATTTTTTGAAAAAGAAAAATATATTAATAATATTATAAAACCATACTATAGACTATAATTAAGTTTATAGTATATACCATATAATTAAGTTTATACTATATACTAAATAGCATTAAACCATCAAACTAGAATAAAGACATAGTATATGGTATATACCATTAAGTTTAAATATGAGCCAGAGGTACGAAGGTATACATGGCATAGCATTTTTTGCCACGCTGGAAACACTCTTATGCAGATATTTCTCTGGTGCATTGGATGACATTAAATTCTTGTATGTTGTACTTTAATGTATAGGTTAGGATTTATATGTTTTTTTTGATGTTAGAAGATGATGTTATTTATGGAATATTGAAAAATATAATTTATAAATGATTTTATTAAATATGAGAATAAGTTTGACGATTCGTTTTGATAGTTTAATGTATATATATTGGAGACTATGCAGTGTTTGTAAGATGAGTTAAGTTCTATTCAATGCTTAAAATTTTGTATATGTCTATAGGATTATGACTCAAGTTTTTGTAAATAGTTCTTTGTAAATGATTAATAGTTTTTTTTTTAAATTATGTAAAATAGTTTTTAAGATTCAAAATTTATTTTGGTTTGATAGCTCAACATGCATAACTCATAGATTTGAAATACAATTCCATCATATGTTGAGTTAAGATCAAATAAATATTTTTATGTGTTTGTGTTTTGTTTTTTGTTAACCATGATGTTATATCTATTTATTTCTCTTGAAATTAGCACATTTATTTATGCCATAAAATTTTGTATAGGTTTGTAGGGTCAAGATCAAATATATATCATCACGACAAATATTGTACGTTTGCAAAGATGAGATTCATAAACATGAAAATAGTTTTTGGTTAGGATTTGATTTGCCGACCATTAGTAACATAATATTTTTCCTTTCTTTAAAATCACAATGGATATTGAAAACGGGTTTTGGATAGTTTTTTACATATTGTTTGTGCAATTTTGATAAGTCAATATGTAGATCCTAGAGTTTGAGTATTTAGATATTTTATTCATATTGTTGAGGGTTTCAAATGTGAGGTAGTTTACTTTTAGATATGTCATTGGTTTGAAATACTTTGTTTTTTTATAATTAGACACAAACAAATAGGATATTATGATTGAATTCATTGTAAAGTGAATTAAGTTGGAATCATTGTCTCTACACGATTGGTGTGATATTATTTTATATATTTTTTACTTATAAACTTTTGCCCATTTCTTAGATTGTGATTTTCATGAATTAGATTAGAGATTGAAAATGCAATTATTATGAGGTGAGTTATTATTCATATAGTGTGAATGTGTAATCACTAAAATTAATATTTATTGATAAAATAACATACTTGAGACTGATATTTTTACACACTTAACTCATACCAAATTTATCAAACTCATTCTTTTATTGATTCACACTTCTAACTTAATTGTTTGTACTCCTAAGACAAGACTGCTACTTTGAGCATATAAGGAAAAACACAAATAGAATGTGCATATACATAAATACTCTATTATATTCCCCACATGAATATTTATTTAATATAGAACAAAACTTTTGAGAATATTGGGAAAGCGTAAAAATATGGGCCCTTGGTTGCCTCTTTCCTGATTTTTTACACCCTGAGTAAACCTTATTTTGGATTTAGATGGTTTAGATTGTCAAGAATGTATTCTTTTCTTTGTTCTTATTTATTTCTTGGTAATTTTATTTGTATTTAAAATAGGATGTGTTAAAATAATATCATTTAAGATATTTCCTTTCATGAATTTAACATTAGAGGTTTCCTTGCACTGATTCCACTGTAAGTTATGCTTCTTGATATAATTATTGTTTTAATTTATATATACCTACTATTGTAATAAACGCAAAGACTTAAATCTATTTTACATTAAAATGAGAGGAAACGTAGATGTGATGGAGAACAGTTTCTTGTCATTTTTGTGCTTCTATTTTTTATGTAATGATTTTATATTTAAACTTCTATTATATATATAAATTTGGACTTTATTAACAACACAATGAATCAAATCTTAATAAATTTTGTGTTATAAAAATAAAAATATATTTAGAAAAAGATAATATATTTTATTGTTTGAGCGATTAAATCTTTAATATAATATATTTATAGAAAAATAAAAATAAATATAAGTTGCACAAAACTTTTAATAACTTAGAAAAAAAATTTAAAATTTTAAAAAATAGAAAAATAATAATATTATTATTAATATAAAAACAACAATATTTTTTAAAAAGTTTATAAACAACTATTTTTTTATACACAATCTTTTTTAATTACATCTTTTATCAATTTTTTATTACAATTATATTTTCATATTTCTCATTTCTTACAGCATATTATATGCCATGCCTTATCTTTCTCAATTATATCACTTGCTACTAATAATTATGGAAACCCACCAAGATAAATTATATATCATACATATTTACACTAACGCCATTACTCCATGAAAATGCATTGATGTCAGGACATATACATCGATATTCTCTATCAAGCCATGCATTTGCTTAGTTATATGGTTTATGTGTTTGTCAGCGTATACAATTGGGTTAGTTTTGTTAGTGTTTTTTTTTTTTCCCCGGTTGGGTAGCTAGTTTGTGGGTGTTGGGCATGATAAAATAAAGAGAGAATATCTAATCTTTATTTTAAAGTAATAGGAAAATCTTTAGGATATCAATATAAATATTTATTTGTAATATATTATAATTTATTTATTTTATAATTTGATTTAAGTATTATTATATAATATTATTTTTATTTTGAAAAAATAGATGGTATTATTGTTAAGATACATGTAAATATTTTTATAATCAAATTAATAAAAAAGACTTGGATATCCCATAACTTTTCTAAAAACAAAAATAAATAAATATAAAACTCACATGAAATGTCTCTTTCAAGGATAAACTTGGAACATTCAATAACAATAAAAAACCCACTGACCCTTGGGACCAATCCTACTAAAAATTGAAAAATCTAATCAAAAAGGACTAAGAAACAAACACTAGGGTTTTAACATGATCCATAAACCTTAAAATTAAGAAGTTATTGAAAGGCTCCAAGAACCTTGAACAGGGCCTTAAAATCTAGATAAAACATTAAAACTCCAACCAACATAGACAAACAAGCAAATGAAATTTACAGTTAACACCTTACATTGATCCTGCCACAAACCTTTCGCAGAAAGTCGCCCAACAGAAATAAATTAATACTGAACATTGTTACCGTCAAGCAGTTACAGGGGAACTATCAACTATCATTCCACAAGCCTTTGTTTTTGACAATAAGAAGCATTATTTTGATTTTTGATTATTGAAGCGTTTTTTTGTGTGTGTGTGCGTGTTTTTTTTTTTTTTTAAAGATTGTAAATAAAATAATAATAATTTTATTTAAAATTAATTATTTTATTATTAGTTTAATCACCATGATTTAAAATATTATAATTTAATAAACAAATAATTTAAATAAAACTTAAAATAGTGTATAATTATTATATTTAGTGCTTACGTATTTATTTCTTAATTAAAAATTTGGCCACCATTTTGCAGTCTTTTTTTAATGAAACTAATATATAAGGTTTGATTGTTAGTGTACTTATTTTTTTCACATTTCATTTGATATGTAATTGTGATAATATATTTGATAGTCAAAGAGAAAATTTGGTACATATAATTATATTGAATTAATATTGATAATAATAAATTTATGAACTTTAATTTTAATATATTAATATATTATCAAGAGTATAATTTTTACAATTATATAAATTATAAAATATATTATTATTATTATTATTATTATTATTATTATTATTATTATTATTATTATTTATCATGTAATTTAAAAACATAATAATTATTTTTAATATTTAAATTTTCATTTAAAAAAATAAATAAATCATTGTTTTATAAAATGATTTTAAGTTAAGAATGGAGGATTGAGGTATATTTATTTTGTCAAAGTTGATCGTTCAGGGCATGTTTTTGGCCTCATTTCTTTTTGATAAGCTCTTTATAAGTTAAGCAACTTTACCAATTAAACCAACAACCGTTCACACCATTTTTCTTTTCTTTTTCTTTTTCTTTTTCTTTTTTAAATACAATTAACAGATCACTTCTTTTGTTTTACTAGTGTTTTCACTACACCTCCTTTATACAATTGCGTTGTTGACTGCACGTCGTCTTCAATAAACAACTGAACCAATTCATTAAATCGGCCCCCAACATTTGAAGTAGAAGTTGGCAATTTTCAAATCTCAGCATGTGTTGATCAGTACAACTCCACCACTCGGACATTCTTTTCCCACAACTTGCATTCACGCAGTCCGCAATGGAATTTAATTTGCATTTCCCCGTTCCTTTTTACATTGGAGCCGCTGTCGAGTGTGAGGGTTTAATTTAATTTAGATATTAATGTCCACTGGAGGCCAAGAATTCCATAGTCTAAGATAGTATGATAAGACGAGGGTCCGGGAAGAATATTAAGGTTCATATAAAACGTGACAATTTTATTTTTTATTTTTTTATTTTTTTATTTTTTTTTTTTTTTTGTTGTTGGGGTTTGTTTGTTGTTTTGTTGTGTTGGGTTGGTTCTTCTTGCTTTTTCCCTTCTTCAAGTGAAGCAAATTGATTATGCTGAACTTTGTTTGCTTCAGATGAGACGAGTTATTTGGCCAGATAACTGTGCTCCATGGCGAATACGTCAATTGGGAATAATTTTGTTGAATAAGCACTCTGAAAAATAGAATTTGGGAATGTGCAAGCTATATATATAAACTAAATTGGGTCAATCAAAAATTGTGTAAAAGATACAAGGTGAAGATCCACACCTTAGACGTGTTGGGAGTTTGACGATACATTTTGAAAATTGGGAGTAAAAATTATATATTTTAATTACTGGGGAAGTTAGAGGAGTGTAATTTAATATATTTTGAAAATTGGATTTTTAAAGAACAACATAAATTAAAAAGTAATTTTATTGATACATTAAATTTTAATTTGGTGGGTTTCTATAATGTATATAGTAAAGAATGATTTTTTTTTTCAAAATTAATATATTTGAATTAAAAAGAAAAAGATAATATATGTGAGAGATGAAGATAATTTATATGATATATTTTATTAGAATTTTAAGTTTAGTGGGTAACATTGTGTATGTAGTTTTTTTTATTTGAGGGAGTTTTAGTGATTTATGGATGGTGATTCAAAATGTATAGGATAAAAATTTATGTATACAATTTCATCCAAAAATCAACTATTCATTATTATAGATTCTGAAAATATCAAAACTCTTATTCATTTTTTTTTAAATTTTGATTTATATTGACACAGGTTAAATTTTAGTGGTCCATATAAAAAAGAATGTGGATTTTTTTGCTAATTTATAAGTATATGTTTGAAAAGTCTGGTGAAAGTTAATAGATGATGTTTAGGCATGCAAATGAATGAACATGCTAAATATAAATTACTTTAGAAGGTATGTTGACATGCTATTATATAGAAAACTCATAAATAAATGATAGCTATGCCAATATGCTTTGAAAAATTAGCTCACATTGATTTTCGACAAAGTGACAAATTATATCTATATGCATAAAATTTATTCTAAACAGGTAGGTGAGCTAACTTGAAAAATTATTTTACAACCAGATAATTTAAACGAGTCCACATTGTTCACCACTCAATAAAATATCTAAATGAAAATTTATAAAACCAAAATATTCTTAAATTAAAGAAAATTAAGCATTAACGAATGTATATTTACATTACATTTAAAAATATGTTTTAAAAATATTTATTACATATAATATCTTATTAATATTTATATAATCAAAAATTAATATTAATGAGTTTGTTGAAATATTAAATTTTCTATTATTTCAAAATTTTCCACCTTAAATTTTATTATTGTTATTGTTATTCAAGTAGTTGGAAATAAAGATTTAAAAAAAATGATCAAGAATTCTAATATACAAGAATTAGATTGATGATAAGTTGCATTTAATATTTCATGTCCATTAAATTATCTTTTCATACTAAAAAAATGGTTTTATTTTTCGTAATAACATATATTTTTAAATAAAATATATTTTTAATTACATTTTTATTTGATATTATATTATTTGATTAGAAACGTACATATACAATTGCTTTTATATGAAACTTTTAGGTTATAATTTTAGGTTATAATCAATGCTATTAACATAAAAAAAAAATAGAGGTTAAGGAATATGAATTATAGATAAGGTGTAAAGTATTTCTGGACTTGAATTTTGTAATTGAAGTGATTTCAATAAATTTTTAAATATATATTTTAGGAAAAATAATAGTCAATGCATTCAAATAAATCAAGTAATTTACTTTAAATATTTATGTGGAGGAAATCTATAATTATGTCTTTGATTACATAGACTTACTTCATTTTCATATTAAGAAATAAAATTTGATCTAAAAAAGATAATATATCTAAAAATATTACAATTCAAAATTATCTTTTAAATAATTTGAACATAAATTTATTATTAAATATATTAAATTATTAAAACTCCATTATTAACTGGATGTGGTTATTTGAATCTACTTGATATTTTTAAAATAATCATACAATAATTATTTATATTGATTTAATAATTATTAGGAACTAGACTCTCAATTTAAATTATAAAATTAATTATAACTCCGATAAAAGAAACCAATATCAATCTAAAAAACACAATTCATTCTATATTTATATATAATTCTTTTACACAAGTATTTAATAATTCAATTAAAACTTTTTGGGAAAAGAAAAAAACACTAACTCAAAACTCTCTTAAAAAAATATTTGTGATCTTTTAATACAAATGTTGAGGCAAAACCAAAAGACTCCATAATGAAAATGTTAGCAAAAAAAGAAAGTACATTTAGTGTTAACATAATGTAATCATATTTTTTAATACAAATGTTTCAATCCCAGTCATAGCACATGGAGCAACACTGAGTACGAAAAACGATTCAATTAAATTGTCCAGGTTAAAAATATCATAGCAGTTTTTATGACAAATGTAATGGAAATAATCCACTTGAAATACTAATGCTGAAAGACCAAAAAGAACCGAGAACAAATATTAAATATTGTAGTATAGAAAATAAAATTTAATTTGAAATATCTATGGGCCGTAAATAATATGATAAATATATTTATAGATTTTATAATATCATACAACTCAGAAATAATGTAAAACTAATTTAAAGTATTATACAACTGAGAAATAATGTAAAATTAATTTTATGAATTGGTTTTAAAAATAATATTAAAGAGAAATAAATTTATAGTACCAATTTTTGCTCCCTAATTTATTATCCTCTTTATTTAAAGTTTTAATAATAAAATAAAATAATTTTTTATAATTAAAAATAAATTTATATCAAACATATATATATATGAATGAATGATTAAATCATTAAAAATATATTAACATATTAAAAGAACTTATCCCAACTTATCCCATTGCTCGAAAAGTAATATTATCCCTTCGGAGGTACATAATTAAGGTGAAGCTATGCAATTGCCCCATCAAATGATTAGTTGGAAAAATGATAGACTCAAAAACATTCAACTAAATTCAGGTTAAAATTAACTAATTTCCTTAGTTCAAGAACAAAACCAGGAAGCTCAATGTGGAGGATATATGAGCTCAACTTTTAGGGGAATTCAAATTTTTGTAGCGAAACAATGATAAATTTGATTTTCAGTTGAAATTATATATATATATATATATATATATATATATATATATATAAACATAAACATAAACATAAACAAAAGTAAAAATTGAAATTATTTTTTTTTAATGGTGAATCTTTGCTAATTTATGAATATTTTATCTTTTTAAATTTGATTTTGGTTATTTTTTTGAACAAGAGTATTAGGTCGTTTAAATTTTTGGGTTGTAAATTAGATTTATAAATTAGTTTGTCTATCGTTTAGAACTAATTATACAATTATGAGTATAAATCACCATGGCCTCGAAAGACATTCTGATCAATTTCGCTAATATATGTGGCATACCCTAGATGTTTGTCTACATGCTTTAGATAATAAAATAGATGCTTTGGACAAGACTGCACACTCTAGATGTTCATTTTAAAAATATAAAAAGTTATCATACATGTATTTTATCCTAAAAATTATTGCATATTTAGATTCCTCTAAAAAAATTAAACAATTTCAAAAAACAATCACCTCGAGCTGACTCTGTATGCAAAAGTTATGGTTGTTTCAAGTTTTGAACATTGTAGCCAGTGGATTGTGTCCAAAGCCCATGGACCATGGTCTAGACCCAATGGATGGCATCCAGATTTTGTGGACTACAATCCACGAGCTCTAGACAAAGTGCAAAACATAAAACGGACATAACTTTTGCACATAGAGTCTGATCAAGTTTACTTTTTTTGACATTTTATAACTTTTTGAGATGAATCAAAATTTACAATAATTTTTTGGATAAAATACATCTATTATGACCTTTTTTTAGTTTTACAAATGAACATCTAGAGCATGCAATGTAGCTTTTAGATCTCATGGATGGTGTCCAGAGTCTACGACATTGTCTACAAACTATGGATGCTGTCTAAAGTCTATAGACAATGTCTAGAGTAGTATATGGATGTTGTCTAGAGCCTCTTGACATCATCTAGAGGCTGTGGATGTCATATAGATTCTTTGGACATCATCCATAGGCTTTTGATGCCATCTAGAGGTTGTGGATGCCATCAAAAGTCTGTGGATGGCATCATGAGTCTCTGGACAATGTCTAGAGCATGTGGATGACATCTAGAGGCTATGGACATTGTTCAGTCTGTAGACATCGTTCAAAGTCTGTGGATGTCATCTAAAAACTCTGGACATTGTCTAGAGTTTGTGGATGTCATCTAGAGTCTATAAACATTATCCATAGGCTATGGATGCCATCTGACACCTTTGGATACTACCAGCACCTCTAAATGCTATCTGCAAGGTTTGGATGTCGTCTAAAGAGTCAAAACACTATCCAAAATGTCTAGATGCCATCTACAAGGTCTAAAAGTCATCTAGAGGGTCTAGACAGAAGCTCTTAAATGTTGTGGTCAAGTAACATCTAGGATTCGCCTTTTCAACAAAACTAATTTCCCTTTAATTTGGAAAAAAATCCAAATCTATGTTTCAATATTCATCAAATTTTTACATAATTTTTTTTTCCTAAAAACCTTTGAAAAACCACTGATTAAACATCATACTTAAATATCTCTAATTATAATTATATTTTGTATTTAATATTTTACTAACTTTTTATTATAAATTCAAATCATATCATTTAAAAATCATGTTTTTAAATAAAAGGAAAACAAATTTAGCCCTGAAAAAGGTAATATAGAACTATATAATTTATTACTTGCTTTCCTAACATTTATTAACTTTACTCTATATGGTTTGATACTATTCATGTGCAGAGATAAAACTAATTTTATTGAATTCTAGCAACCACCAATATAACATTTAAATTACATATAAATTAAAATGCAACAAGTTATAATCTTGAGCATATGTGGAACTAACTCTATTGAATTATAGTATCTATTAATATATAATTCAAATTACATAGTAAAACATCTTATAATCAAACTTAAAATTTAATTATTTATATGTATTTATATATATTAAAAAAAACTTTGTAATTAAAGTTACATGTAAGAGGTTGGAATATTGTCTAGTATAAATATAAACATTTATATTATTAATATTTAGTAGTATAGTGATGAGAGTAAAGATTTATTATTTCCATTACATTTTTAATAGAATTACTTAAAATCTTGTTAAGTTTACATTTAAATTTATAATTTAATAATTAAAATAAAATCCAAAGTTTAAAAAGAAATGGAGATATATTCATTTATAAATTTAGAAAAAAAATTATATTTAAAAATTTATACACCTACATTAATAATTTTAAATATTTTTATACAAATAATAAATTTTTAAAATTATTTATAATTAATAATATCTAAATAAGAACCTCAATCCTTCATTAAATCATAAAATTTGAAAGGTTAAATATTTCATACGTATCTAACTTTCATTAAAATGGATCTTAAAAACTCTTAATCTTAACATGTAATATCTTTTGTCGAACATTAAATTGAAAACCTTCTCATATTTTTAGCTAGATTTATGGTCCCACTCCTCTTCCTTTAATAATATTCAACGTCATTTTTCAAGCCCTTAAGCACTAGTGCTATGTCAAAACAAGTTATTTTATATATATATATATATATATATATATATATATATATATATATATATATATATATATAAAGATTTACTTAATTTTACAAATAATATAATTTTTTTAAATAAAGATATTTAAAATAAGATACTAATAATATATGTAATGTATCAAATATTATTTACATATTTTAATTATAAATAAAAGGTATACAAAGAAATCTTATTTATTGTACACAAATAAATATTTTAATGTAATTTAATTATTTCATATCAACCTCTTATTATATAATGTACATTGAATATATATTTATATAAAATAAATTTTAAATTGTAGATTTCAAATAGAATTCGATTACAAATTATATAAAAAAATCACTAGAACTCAACAAAATCAAATTATTCAATTCTGCAAGTGTATGCCATACAAATCACTTCACCCCAATTTAATGTTTTCCCATCAACATCAAGTCAAATTAATAGATTTGAAACATGTTTACATGCTCTCTTTTTTTTTTCCCTTTTCCTTAAACTCTATGTTTATAAAATTTATTCAAAATCCGTCAAAGAGGGATCGTTGCCTATTATTTGTCTTTGAGACGTTTATATTTTAAAGTATAAATTCAAATTACTTCAAATTACTTGTATGCAAGCATAAGTCACAAGAATAAGTTCACTTTCTTTATAAGGACCATTTCATCTCAATATGATTTTTTTCCTATAAACATTAATTCAAATTATCAACTTTCAGACATGTTTAAATATTTTTTTTGCCCCCTTTTCTTTAAACCCTAAGTTGATCAATTTTTCAAAATCCATCGACGAGAGATATTGTTACCTATTATTCATGTTTGAAAATCATATTTAAAAATAAATTGTAACATAAACTAAAAATTCTAATTACTTGTGTATGTCACAAAAATAAGCTAATTTTCTTGGTAAGAATTACTTCACCACAATAAAATGTTTTTCCCATCAAGTCAAATTCCTATCTTTCAAACATGTTTACATGCTCTATTTTTTTCCTTTTTCCTCACATCCTAAATTGATCACCAACTCAAAATTTATCAATAAGAAATTTTGTTATGTATTGTTCATCTTTGAGACGTTCATATTTAAAAATAAATGTTAACATAACCTTATGCATTATTGGTTCTATAATTTACGTCACCTATTTTTATATTCGAAGTTACATAATTGTCATAACCACATACTTTCAAATTTCTGACAAACTTATATTATTATAATAATAATAATAATAATAATAATAATAATAATAATAATAATAATAATAATAATAATAATAATAAAAGATTATCTTTCGTCCATCATTTCAACTTGATAACTACCTATTACATAATTATATATTTTTATTCATGCACTAAAACATATTAAATATATCAAAAATATATTGTTTAAAATAAAATTAAAATAATGTAATTATATATATATATATATAGTAGATGAAACAAATCATAAGAATATGTAAGTAGTGTATAGCTGTAAGAATAGTTATACAGGGACAAAACAGAACAACAATAACACATTAACATATCATTCAACAATATGACCAGAAGAATAGTTAGCTCAATGCTACCTTCTGTTATAACAAACTTACTAAGTAACAACATGAGACCCCAACAACAAATAGAAAATTGTCTAAAGATGAAACACCAACATAATAGAACACAACCCAAATAGAAAGGATGATGTCCGAAAATCACATAGAAGAGATAAACATCCATCCATCCACCCTGGATAAACCCAAATCAGCACAATCTTGAATCTACTACATTGTTGAATCTATCCAGATAATTATTCAAATTAACCTCCCATCTTTGTAGCTATGATTTCAAACAACTAGCCTGATTAGCAAGGTCCTTATTGACCTTAAGTTGTTCCTTGATTGCAAAGGTCAGAATGGACATCTGGAGCGATAAATCTATGCAAATCACTTCTATTTCAGTCTGAAGGGAAAAGAATGTAATCACTTGTTCCTATTGATCCTATTTATAAGAAAGGTGTTTATATTATCCCATGCTCTTGTGGGATTCCATATGTGGAGGAAATGGGCCAATCACTACAAACTAGAATGAAAGAGCATTCATGTGATATTCAAAATTCTAAGGTTGATAGTTTAGCTTTGGTAGAACACTCTTTGACCATGAAACACTATATTTGCATGGATCAAGCAGAAAATTATTGTGAATGAAGATGACTATTGAAAAAGAAGAGTGAGGGAAAAAATCAAGATTTGAAAAAGGCCTATTAATTTAAATAGAGACAATGGTTATGGCATTAGGGATTCTTGGCGGCCTATTATTAATCATTTAAAAAAGGTGTGATTCTCTTTTTATGTCTTTTTACATTTTTGGGAGGCCGACCCTTATCTTTTTTGAGGTTTTCATGTTTCATTTTTATTTATTTATGGTGGGTCTTTGCTGGTATATTGATATCATTTCACATTGACTTGCTTCATTTTTGGTTTTCTTTCACCCTGAGGATGGGCACACATATTGTTGTCTAAAACGTTGGTTTCAAAATATCTATACATGATGATTATAGAAATCTTATTTTTTAAACTGTATTCATATTTTTTTCGTTACATAAATCAATATAAATCACAAATACAAATGTTTCAATCCCAAGCATAGCATATGGAGCAACACTGAGTATGAGAAAATAGCCAATTAAATTGTTCAACGAAAAAATTACACAAGCCTATCTTTTGACAACAAGAAGCATTGTTTTGATTTTTGAGTATTGAAGTGATTTTATTTTTATTTTTATTTTAAAAAAATATACAAATTAAAAAATAGACTTTATTTGAAATTAATTATATTATTATTAATTTAATTATCATAATTTGAAATATTATATTTTAATAAACAAACAATTTAAATATAAATTTAAAATATTATACAATTATTGTATTTAATGTTTATATATTTATTTTTTAATTAAAATTTTCAAAAAAAATAGTATTGTGCCATAACCACCGCTTAACATGTTTGTTTTCAATAAAAATAATTTGTAAAATTTATTTGTTAAGGTATTTTTTATTTTACATTCCATTTAATATATAATTATAATAATATATTTGATAGTCGTCAAAGCTTTAATACTTATATAATTATGATAATATATTTGATAGTCATAAAAAATTTAATACTTATAATTATGTTAAACTAATATTAATAATAATGGATTTTGAAATTGAGATTTTGTTGTATTATCAAGAGTACAATTTTACAGATATAAATTATAGAATTTATTTTAGTATACCTTTTTTGTTACAATTATTTCCTCTCAACTCCACCACTCGGCCAATCTTTTGGTCAAATTTGCATTCACGCAGTCCGCAATGAAATTTAATTTGCATTTCCCCGGTCTGCTTTTCCGTGGAAGCCGCCGTCCAGTGTGAGGTTTTAATTTATTTTAGGTAGAGACCAAGAATACCATAGTCTAAGATAGTATGATAATAGGATGGTCCGGGCAGAATATCAAGGTTCATATACAACGTGACAATGTGGCTTTTTTTTAAATTTCATTTTTTTGTTTCTTCAAGTAAAGCAAATTGATTATATAATTAACTGAGCTTTGTTTGCTTCAGATAAGACGAGTTATTTGAAGCAAATAACATTGTTTCATGACGAATAGATCAAATAAGAATAATTTTATTGAATAAACAGTTTTAAAAAATCAAAGAAATTGGCACTTCTAGAATGTGCAAGTTATATATAGAAACCAAATTAAGTCAATAAAAAATTGTGTAAAAGATATTAGGTGAAGCTCCACACCTTAAACGTGTAGGGAGTTTGACAATACATTTTGAAAACTGGGAGTAAAAAAAAATATAAAACATATTCAGGGAATTTAAGGAGTGTAATTAACTATATATTGAAAATTGGGAGCAATAAAAATGGAAGAAGAATACAAATTAAAATATAATATTATGATAAGTTTTATTTAAATTGATGGGTTTTTATAATGTAGATAGTAGAAACTGATTTTAAAAAAAAATTGTGTTACAAATTTTTAGAATTGATGTTTATGATCATATTTCATGATCTATTATTAAAGATGATTTATTGTATGTTAGAATTTGTCAAAATTAATATATTTAAATGAAAATAAAGATAGCATATATGAGAATGAAAATAATTTATAAGATATATTTTATTAGCATTTTAAGTTTAAGGGGAAAATTGTTTATGTAGCTTTTTTTTTTGAATGTGTTTAGAATCACCATCCATGATTCATCATAAAGTAATTTTAGTGATTCATGGATGGTGATGGGTTTGATAAAAAAAATATGCATACAATTTCATCTAAAAATATGTATTGCATATAATGTCTTATTAATCATTTTTATATATTCACAAATTAATTCTAATGAGTTTATTAAAATATTATTTTTTCCTTATCATTTTGAAGAATTTTGATTTAAATATTTTTAAATAAATTTGATAATAATTTTTTTTTTTCTCTTGTTATTTGGTTTAGAAGAAGGAATTCACTACATTTTAAAATACGAAAAAAATATTTAAAAAAAAAAAAAAAAAAACGGTCAGAAGCATTCAAACAAGTTAAGTAATCTATTTTAAATATTTAAGTGGAAGAAATCCATAATTATATGTCTTTCATTACAATTGCACTTTTTAACTTTTAATTAATAGTTAACTATATATTCACAAGTGTATATTTAGTTAATAAATTTTGACAATTATAGATTTCTTTAAAAATTTGTTTGACAAAAAAATTAATATACAACTGTAATTTCTTACATAATTTTATAAGATGGATTACCTCTAATTTATATGGTTGAATACTATACACATGAATAAATAAAATTCATATCATTATATTTAAACAATCAACAACATAAAATTAAATTATATAGAAATAGAATTCATGTTTAAAATTTAAAAATATATAAACTTACTCCATCTTCATATTAAGAAATAAAATTTAACTCAAAAAACAACACATTTAAAAATATTTTAATAAAAAATTATTTTCTAAATAATTTAAATATAAATTTATTATCAAATATAATAAACTATTAAAATTTCATTTATATTGATATATTTTTACTTTCACATAGGTATCTAACAATTTAATTGGAACTTTACCTTACTTTCTTTTCTTTAAAAATATATATATCTTAGAAACTATCATCTTTCAATACAAATATTGACGCAAAACCAAAAGACTTCATTACGAAAATGTAAGGACAAAGAGAAGTACATTTAAAACTTAAAAGTTTTAACATAATGTTATCCTATTTTTTCCATTAAACAAATCAGTATAAATCACGAATACAAATGTTTCAATCCCAGGCATGGCATATGGAGCAACACTAAGTAGCAGTCAATTATATTGTCCAAGGAAAAAAATATAATAGCTGTTTTTATGATCAATATAATGACCAAAACCCACTTGAAATACTAATGCTGCAAGGCCAAAAAGACACGAGAGCAAATATTAAATATTATAATATAAAAAATAAAATTTAATTTGAAGTATTTATGGGCGAAAAATAATATGATAAGTATATTTCTAAATTTTATGATATCATATAATTCAAAAATAATGTAAAATTAATTTATGGTATTATACAATACAAAAATAATGTAAAACCAATTTATAATATTATATAACGCAGAAATGATGTAAAACTAATTTTAAGAAATGGTTTTAATAATAATAATAATAATAATAATAATAATAATTATTATTATTATTATTATTATTATTATTATTATTATTATTATTATATAAATTTTTTTCTCTAATTTATTAATATCTTTTCTTTAAGTTTTATTTATATATTAAAATATTTTTTTAAATAATTAAAAATAAAATTATATCAAACATAATTATATATAAAAATTAATAAGTATTTTTATTTTTCATTTATTTATTTGTTTGTGTGTGTTGAATTCAATAAATCAGATTACATTATTAAAAATAATATTATAACGTATTAAAAAAAATATACCCCCTTGCTCGAAGAGTAATATTGTCCTTTCGGAGGTATATAATTAATGTGAAGCTATGCAATTGCCTTACCAAATGATTAGTTGGAAAAATGATAGATTGAAAAACATTCAACTAAATTCGGGTGTTAAAATTAATTAATCACACTAGTTGAAGAACAGAACCGGGAAGCTCCATGTGGAGGATAACAATGGAGCTCAACTCTTAGGGGAATTCAAATTTTCATAGCAAAACAGTGATAAATTCGAATTCCTGTCGAAGTCAAATAGAATGTGTAGAAGGCAGGCTAGTTTTCGTTGTGTTTGAATCTGCAGAAGGCAACATTGATTTCAAACCGTGTAAATCATTTGGAGAGACATTTCAATGGAGTACAAATGGCAAGACTAAAAAAAGGTATGAATTTTAATATAAAATAAATGAAGGGTTTGATGATGGAAATTTGAAAGGAAAATTAAAACAAAATCATACATTTGCAAGTGGGGAAAATAGATTGAAACATCCAATGCCCTAATTTGTACATACATAAATGAGCTAACATACATACGGTGATCACAAACGATGGTGATAATAAATTATTTAAATTTATTCACCGATCAAGATTTTATGGTAAACAATGAAACTGAATGAGATTTAAAGAAAGTCAGTGAACATAATTTTAAGATTTGTTTTATCATTTTTAGTTCACTTAGTATGTGAACTATATTTAATTTTAGCATATGATAGAAAAAATATCAAGTTCAATGTTTTTAGCTTTTAAATAATATATAAATTAAATAAGATAAAAGAATAATTATAGAAATGGAAAATGAAAGGTAAGTAGACAATTTTGTTTGAGAGCAAAGATAACTGTAAAATAATGTTATATTCATCTTTACGATATCCAATTGAATGGATAATATGGAACAAGGTTATGATATTCATTAGACACAACATATAATAAAATATGTAGATTATATTTCTGAATATATTAGTTTTAATAAGTTGTGTCTATTTATATAAATATAGATATATATAAAGAGATAAATTGAATAATGTATTTTTAGAAATTTAATATATAGTTATACAAATTAATATGTGAAACTGAGATTGAAATGGAAAAATTAATATAAGGTATTCCAATTTACATTTTTTTTTTCACTAAATATATTTATGAACATTTTATTTTAATTAATTAAAAACAAAATTCGAACAATAAAACGAAAAAAAGATAGAAATAATACAAAATCCTTTTTACGGGATAAATATTGATAAAATACTTTTAATATATAATTAATTTTGTTTTTATTTATATATTGAATTTGAAGTTATATTCAGTGGTTTGAGAATTAGACATGTACAAATAAGTTTATATAAAATTTCTAAGTTCTAACTTTAGTCATTATTATTTCCAATATCACTGACATTGAGATCCAAGATTTAACATTATAATTTCAAACTAAGGTGTAAAGCGTTTGACAATATAATTATAGTTTAAATGATTTTAATTTATTTTAATTGTTATTATTTTAAAAAAATTAAAATTTATTGTGCAAAAGATTTCTTCTTGGTATATAGTATTTGATTTATTTTCTTATTTGGATTAATAGATAAATATCACCTTTACAAAATTTGGGGAAATATTTTAAAAGTTTTTAATTGACATTTCAATATTTAATTAAAGAAAGATTAAAAAAACATAATGATAAGATAAATATATTTAAATAAAATAAATAATTTATATTAAACATGAAACTAAAAATGGAAATTCATAGTTAAATATATTTGATTATAATCATATTTCTTTATTTGTTATTTTACTAACTTTTAATTATAAAATCACATGTATAAATTTAAAAAATAACATTTAAAAATCATGTTTTTAGGAAAAAATAATTACAAAACAAATTGATGTGAAATTATATAATTTATTACTTATTTTCTTCAAGTTTATTAACTCTATATAACTTGATACTGTTCATACGCATAGGTAAAACTAACTTTACTGAATTCTAGCACCACCAATATAGTTTTTAAACTATATATAAATTGAAATCCCACACTTATAATAAAGAATATAAGTAGAACATACTTTATTGAATTATAGTACACACTAATATAATATTCAAATTACATATAAATTGAAATAGAATAAATTATAATAGAGATGAAACATTAATGATATATATATTTATTTATTTTTAATATTATTTATTATAAACATAACTATTAATTTATACATCTAAGCATCCTATTACATTATTAATATATGGTTATATAGTGATGAGGGTAAATATTCATTATTGTTCTTTGGTTCCTAATAAAACCACCTAATATTTTGTTAGGTTTACACCTAAGTTTATAATTTAATAATTTTAAAAATAATTTTAAAAACATATTTTTAGAAATTTAAAATATAATTATACAAATTAATATGTTAAACTAAATTCGAAATGGAATATATATAGGTATAATTTTTCCCCTTCATTTATTAATATTAATTTTGTTAAAATAAGAGATCACAAATAAATACTATTTCTATAACTTATAATTGAACTCATAATTTACATTTTCTTTGAACTAAATATATTTATACACTTAAGAACACTATACTTTAAAAAAAAATTCGAGTGAGAATTAAAAAAGATAGGAAGAAAAAATACCAAATCCTTTTTATTATAATATATTGATAAAATACATCAAAAACTTTATTTTTTAATTAATTTTATTTTTACCTATATATTAAATTTGAGGTTATTCATTGTTTAGAGAATTAGATATGTAAAATTAATTTTATATAAAATTTCCAAGTTCTAACTTTGGTCATTATTCTTTTCAATATAATTAATAGTGAGATTTAAGATTTAATATTATAAATTTTATGTAAAGTGTAACCGGTTTGATGATATAATTATAATTTAAATGATTTTAATTTATTTTAATTGTGATTATTTATAAAAAATTTCTATTGTGGAAAGGAATTATTGGTATATAATATATGATTTATTTTATTCTTTGAATTAATAGATAGGCATCACCACATTTCAAAATCTTGGGAAATATTTTAGAATTTTTAATTGACCTTTCAATGTTTAGTTATAGAGATGTTAGAAGATTGGAGGGGAAAAAATTAAAA
The DNA here is from genome assembly GCA_037957365.1 of Torreya grandis. Classification (NCBI taxonomy): domain Eukaryota; kingdom Viridiplantae; phylum Streptophyta; class Pinopsida; order Cupressales; family Taxaceae; genus Torreya; species Torreya grandis. Next base: position 391,912 of record JARHVA010003284.1, read on the forward strand.
ATAAATAAATAAATTTAAATAAATGAAATGATTTATGTTAAGTATGAAAGTAAATATTTAAATCAAAGTTTTTAGTGGTGAATTTTTATTAATTTACGAATATTTCATTTTTTTTTGAAATTTAGTTTTGGTGTATTTTTTGGATGTTTAAATTTTTGGGTTGTAAATTAGATTTATAGATTATCTCGACTAATGCTTACTATTAATTATACAATTATGAGTATAAATCACTATGGCTTAAAAGTAAATTCTAACCAATTTATCCAATAAATGTGACATATTCTAGATGCCCATCTACCCTCTTTAGACATTACACTACACAACACTACATGCTTTGGATTGTAGATTGCATATTATAGGTGCTCATTTGAAAAAATAGAAAATAAGGTCATCATATATGTAATTTATTCAAAAAAATATTGTATATTTGGATTCCTCTCAAAAAAATAGATAATTTCAAAAAATAAATCACCTTGATCCGATTCCATATGCAAAAGTTATGCTCATTTGAAGTTCTTGATGCTATCGAGAGCTAGTAAATAGCGTCCACACACTTTGGCCATCTAGAGTCTATGGACATTGACCATCGACTCTAGGCATCATCAATAACTTCAAATGGACATAAATTTTACATAAGAACTCAAATCAAAGCTATTTTTAATTGAAATTGTCTAATTTTTTGAGAGGAATCCGAATATGCAATAATTGTTAGGATAAAATACATTTTGATGACAATTTTTTTCATTCTTCAAATGAGCATTTAGAGCATGCAGTCTAGTATCTAGAGCCCATGGATTATATTTGGAGGCTCTATAAGACATCCAAAGTCTATGGATGATGTCTGAAGCAGACTATGAACCTTATCCACAGCCTTTGTATGTTGTTTAGAGGATGTGCTCACCATCAAAATTTTGTGGACAACATCTAGAGCCTTTGGACTCCGTCAAGAGTCTTTAGACATTGTACATAGGATTTAGACACTATCCAAAGGCTTTGAACACCGTCTAGAGGCTTCAGATGGTGTCCATAGTCTCTGAATGGCATCCAAATCTTGTGGGCAACATCCACAGACTTTGGAAAACATCCAAAGCCTATGGACAACATCTAGAGCATGTGGATGGTGTCCACAACCTATGGAGGACATCCAAAGGCTCTGTACAGTGTCCATAGACTAATATGGATGTCATCCATAGACTCTTGATGACGTACAAAGCCTCTACATGTTGTCCATGGCCTCTAGGCACCATTCACGAGGTTTAAATGCCATCCATAGGGTATGTAGACCATCCATAGTGTCTGTATGTTGTCCACAAGGTCTAGAAATAGTTTGGAGGGTCTAGATGGAGACATCTAAATGTTATGGTTAAGTAACATCTATGATTCACCTTTTCCATAAATCTAGTTTCCCTTTAGTTTACCAAAAATTTAAAATGTACTTTTTAATATTCACCAAAATTTTACATATATTTTTTTTCCTAAAAACCCTTAAAAAAACCTCAACTAAAATTCATAATTACATATCTTTAATTATAATTTTACTTTTTTATTTATCATTTTACTAACTATTAATTGTACAATTACATATAGATATATATACATTCAAATAATTACATTTGAAAAATCATGTTTTTGGAAAAAAAATAAAAAATGATATGAAACATTTATTAACTTTACTCTATATGGTTTGATTACTATTCATATGCGTAAAACTAACTTTATCGAGTTCTAGCACCCACCAATAAAATATTGAAATTACATATAAATTGAAATGCAACATCTTCAAATCAAGAGCATAGGTAGAACTTATTTTATTAAATTATTGTACCCATTAATGCAATATTCAAATTACATATAAATTGAAATAGAACAAGTATATGAAAGTTTAATGATTTTTTTTTCTGATAGTTTTTGGGGAGCGGTTTCTGCTTTATTTTTTTTGGAGAGTGCGTCCTAACATTCTCTTCCCTTGTTTAACGGATGCCTATCTTCTTTGGCGATCTCCTTTCTTTTCGAGGTTGTCTTTTCAACTAAATTTTTGTTAGGTTTACACTTAAATTTATACTTTAATAATTTAAAAAAAAATCCAAAATTCAAAATATAAAAAACTTTATTTAAAAATTTATACACTTACACCAATAATTATATATAGTTTTATAAATGTAATAATTATTTAAAATTATATATAACTAATAATATTTAAATAAAACCTTTAATCCTTTATTAGATCATAGAATTTGAAAGGCTAAATATTTCATACATATCTACCTAATACATATCTTTTATTAGAATGGACTTCAAAAAATTTCAATCTTAACATTTAATATATTTTGTTGAAACATTAAATCCAAAACTGTTTTCATTTTTTAACTAAATTTATAGTCCCACTCCTCTTCTTTTAATTATATTCAACATCATTTTGAAGCCGGTAAGCACTAGTGCTATGTCAAAACAAGTGATTGAAAATCTAATTAACTTTAGAGGTTTGTATTTAATTATTTCATATATTTAAAATTTATTAATTTTATAAATAATATAAAATTTTTAAATAAAAATATTAATAATACATGTAATAAATCAATTATTATTTAAGTATGTTAATTATAAATAAAAAGAACAAATTTATTTATTTATTTTAATTAAATAAATTTTTAAATTAAATTTAATTATTTTATGTCAACTTCTTATTATAATGTACATTGAATATATATAATTTTATAAAATAAATTTTAAATTATAGATCTCAAATATTGCTTATTTTTTAAAATAATGTTAGAATTCAATTACTTTTTTTTTTTTTTTCAAAAACCACTTATAACCAATTATCAAGAACTCAACAAATTCAAATTATTTAAATTTACAAGCTTATATCACACTATAAATTCAAATTATTTTTGCACAAGTGTATACCACAAGAATAAGTTTACTTTCTTAGTAAGAATCACTTCCTCAAAATATTATTTTTTCCATATCAACATCTACTCAAATTACCAACTTTCAAACATGTTCGATGATGATATTATTATCTATTATTCATATTTGAAACATTCATATTTAAAAATAAATGATAACAAAAACAAAACAAAAAAAAAAAAAAAAAAAAAACCAGAAAAAAAAAATTCTCAAATTACTTGTTTGTAATCATATGTCACGAGATTAAGTTTATTTTCTTGATAAGAATTATTTCACCACAATTTAATGTTTTTCCTATCAACATCAAGTCAAATTCCTAAATTTCAAACATGTTTACATGCTCTATTTTTTTTTCCCTTTTCTTTAAATCCTAAATTGATGACTTTCACTTTCACAAAAATAAATTTATTTTCTTAATAAAAATTATTTCGCCACAATTTAATGTTTTTCCCATCAACATCAAGTCAAATTCCTAACTTTCAAACATATTTACATGCTCTATCTTTTAACCTTTTCTTTAAATCCTAAATTGATGACTAACTCAAAATTCATCTAACATAAAATTTCATTGCGTATCATTAATCTCTGAGACAGTCATATTTAAAAATAAATACTAGCATAACCTTATGCATTACTAATTCTATACTTGTCACCACCTATTTCTATGGATTTCCGACCACCACCATCATCATCATCATCATCATCATCATCATCATCATCATCATCATCATCATCATCATCATCATCATCATCATCATCATCATCATCATCATCATCATCATCATCATCATCATCATCATCATCATCACGACTTGATAGCTACCTATTATATATTTATATATTTTTATCCTTGCACAAGAAATACATACTAAATATATCAAGAATATATCATTTAAAATAAAATTATAAAATGAAAATAATGTAAAATTTTCCTTTCCAATTTATTTTAAAAATATATAAACATTTAATAACAAAAATGTATAAAAGAAGGCATACATTTAAAACTTAAAAGTTTTAATATAATGTAATCATGTTTTTTTTCCATTACACAAATCAGTATAAATCACAAATACAAATGTTTCAATCTCAGGCATAGCATATGGAGCAACACTCTGTATGATAAAAAAAAGTCAATTAAATTGTTCAACGAAAAAATTACACAAGCCTTCCTTTTGACAACAAGAAGCATTGTTTTGATTTTTGAATATTGAAATGTTTTTATTTTTATTTAAAAAAAAAATACAAATTAAAAAAAATAGACTTTGTTTGAAATTATTTATATTATTATTAGTTTAATCATCATAGTTTGAAATATTATATTTTAATAAATAAACAATTTAAACGAAATTTAAAATATCTTACAATTATCATATTTAATGATTACATATTTATTTTTTTAATTAATTATTTGTTAAAAATTGTATTGTACTATAACCACCTCTTAATATGTTTGTTTTCAATAAAGTTTATATATATAGTTTATTTGTTATGATATTTGTTGTGTTTTTACATTTCATTTAATATATAATTATGATAATATATTTGATAGTAATCAAAGAATTAATATTTACACAATTTAGATTTCATTGTATTATCAAAAGTATAATCCTTATAGTCATATAAATTATAGAATATATTTTAATATATGTTTCTTTTAACTATTATTTCCTCTTTCATCAAGTGTTGATCAGAATAACTCTACCATTCGGCCATTCTTTTGGTTGAGCATGCATTCATGTAGCTCACAATGAAATTTAATTAAGCCAGAGGCTTATCACGAAGGGCCGAAGCCCCAAGATTCATCTTAAAAAGAGACAAAAATAAATATGTTGTTGCCATCAAATTATTAATTGACATGTTTTGCAATAGCAGAGTCATGAGAAGGGTATTTTAGATGATGTCATCTACAAGTTGTCAATGGGTGTCTACAAGAGGCAGGGACATTCGATGCAGGAAGGCAAGAGGTTAACGGTGTGGCAGGAAGTGCATGGATTTGGCACGCTTCATAGGTCACAAGTTGCTCAATCAGCATTCCATGTTGGAGATGGAATCACGCTTTCTTATGCTTCAATGTTGCATTGTTGTACTTAACAAGCTTCATAATTGTTATAAAGCTTTCAAATCCCTCACTTCCTACTGCATAAAATCATATTTTTAGTTTGTTGAAAGAGTAGAGGGGATTTGTGAGTCTGTTGAAATCCTTGACTGAAATGGAATGCAGTTCCGCTTCAGTTGAAACAACTGAGATAAAAAAATGGTGGCGATGTTGAATTGCACTGAGTTAAAGAAAAGAAAAGAACAGAACTTGATATGGAAACAATGTTAATGCTATTGGATTAAAAGGATGCTTTGGGAGTGAGATTGCAGGAGCAGAAGAAGTGACTGCAAGAAGATACGACAATGGTAGCAGCAGCTACATCTACGAATAATCATATGGTGTATGTATTACTGTATGGATATGAAGGGCTACCTAGGGCATATTATTTTCTCAGGTATCATCATCATCATCAATATAAATAGTTATCTGCATGTTCATCCAATACAAATATGTTTGGCTTACAACAGATCGTTTATTTGAATCATGGGAGAAGCATTTTAAGCACCAACCCTGTGGCTCAATTAACGTAAGAAATATATTTCATAGGCTTGAAGATTTAATTTATTATTTTTTAATTTATAATTTAAATTAATAATTACTAAATTATAATTAATAATTAATAGTTAATAAACTATATTTTAAATTCATAATAAAATAAAACAAATTAAATTAACAATCAAATAAAATAATTTATTGTTCTAAAATTTATATTTAAACAATAAGAAAGCAAAAAGTAAAAAGAATTTAAAATTTAAATTATTGTTTTATAATTTTTAATATAGCAATTATAAAGTAAAATGTAAAAATAATTTCTATTATTATTATTATTATTATATATATATATATATATATATATATATATATATATATATATATATATATATATATATATATATATATATTGTGTGTGTGTGTGTTTTTGTATGATTTTATAATATTGTATTTTATATTTCATTTGAAATAGTTCTCTACAATATAATGAGTTTCTATATTATATTATGAAAGGATCTTTCTTTGATTCCATCATGAGTTTCATTATATGTTGACAGACGCATATTTGATTTTATGTTATAGTGAATTGATGGGAAGGATAGAGGAATACCCACATTTAGTTGGTTAGTATAATTTATGATTGGTTTTGTTGGCTCTATTTGTGAATTAAATGGCAAGGTTAAAATCTTCAAAAAGGGCGACGGACGATAATATTTATTATCGCTTTGACAATTCATGGTTGATCTCTTTCATCCTTCCAATTGGTTGTTTTGTTGGGATATTCACAACCATATTCGATCTTTGTTTATTGATCTAATTAATCTTGCATTATCTTTTAGTTAGAATACATTAGAATTTCAGAAGGATTTTGTTTTGGTTAAAAATATTTATTCTTATTTAAATTTTCTTATTTTGAAATTAAAATTTTACTAAATGTTATGCTTTTTAATTTTTGTTATATAAATTTACATAATTTAATTGTTTAATTCTTATAGAATCTAAATTCTTAATAAATTTCAAATTTGATTAATCGACTAATAATAACGAAGTTGATATTAAATCAAACAAAAAAATTAATAAATATTATATAAACAACTCAAAAATTGTAAGATCATTACTATTTATAAAAATTTTATATTATATAAAATAATATCTATATGTATTAATGCATACTAATATAATCACAAAATAAAAAATATACAATTCGTCCAACTTACTTTGCATCTTTGGGGCAATTGCTAGTTTGCATTTCCGGTAGAGGCATAGTCTAAGATAGGATGATAATACGAGGGTCCGGGCAGGGTATTAAGGTTCATATAATTGCCCGAGTTTTGTTTGCTTCAGATGAGTTATTTGACCAAATAACTGTGTTCCATGGCGAATAGGTCAATTGGGAATAATTTTATTGAATAAGCACTTTTAAAAAAAAAGATAAATTGGCATTTCTCGAATGTGCAAGCTATATATATAAACAAAATTAGGTCAATAAATATTTTTTAAAAGATATTAGGTGAAGCTCCACACGTTACAAGTGTAGGGAGTTTGACAATACATTTTGAAAATTGGGAGGAAAAAAATATAAAAAAAGAAATTAGGGGAAATTGAGGAGTGTAATTCAATATATTTTGAAAATTGAGAGCAATAAAAATTAAAGAACAGAAATTAAAATGTAATATTATGATATATTAAATTTTAAGTTGATGGGTTTTTATATTGTAAATAGTAGAGCATGGTTTTTTTTTTTAAAAATGTGTTACAACTTTTTTGAATTGATGTTTTTGATCATATTTCATGATTTATTATTAAAAATGATTTATCACATGTTAGAGCTTGTCAAAATTAATATATTTGAATGAAAAAGAAAAAAATAGTATAAAGAGATGAAGATAATTTATAAGACATATCTTATTAGAACTTCAAATTTTATGGGGAAACTGTGTACGTAGTTAATCGTTATTATAGATTGAAAATATCAAAACTCTTATTTAATTTCTTTTTTTTTTTAGATTTTAATTTATAATGATGAATGCATATTTAAAATACATCTATGAATATGTTTGAAAAATATTTATTGCATATAATGTTTTATTAATCATTTTTATATAATTACAAATTAATTCTAATGAATTTGTTGAAGTATTAAACTGTTTCTTTCCCATCATTTTAAAGAATTTTGAATTAAATATTTTTAAGTAAATTTGATAATTATTATTTTTTTAATCTTGTTATTTACTTTAGAAGAAGGAATCCACAAAATTTAAGGTCCGAGGAAATATTTTAGAAAAAATAACAGTGAGGCGTTCAGATAAGTCAACTAATTTATTTTCAATATTTAAGTGGAGGAAATCTATATTTACATGTTTTTTTTTTTTTCAATTATATTTTTTAATTTTTAATTAGTTGTTAATTATATATTCACAAGTGTATGTTCAGTTAATTAACTCTGACAATTATATTTTTCTTTAAAAATTTGTTGGACCAAAAAAATTTAACATACAACTACAATTTCTTACATAATTTTATGCAATTGACTAACTCTAATTTGTATGGTTTAACACTATGCACATGCATGAATAAATTTCATATCATTATATTCGAACAATCGCTAACGTAACATTATGTTGTATAGAAATAAAATTTAAATTTAACATTTCAGAAATTTAAATAGTATACAGAAAAAAATTGATTTAAAAATATAATACAGCTAAAAATATTTTTATTCAAAATTATTTTCTAAATAATTTAAATACAAATTCATTATCAAATATATTAAACTATTAAAATTTCATTCTATATTTTTACTTTTATATAAGTATCTAATAATCTCATTGGAACTTTATTTTATTTTATTTAAAAAAAAAAAATGGAATAGTTATTGTGTCATCTTTTAGATAGGTACATTTAAAACTTAAAAGTTTTAACATACTGTAACCATATTTTTTCCATTAAACCAATCAGTATAAATCACGAACACAAATATTTCAGTCCCAGGCAAAGCATATGGAGCAACACCAAGTATGAAAAAATAGTCAATTAAATTGTCCAAGGAAAAAATATCATAACAATTTTTATTATGAATGTAATAACAAAAACCCACTTGAAATACTAATGTATCACGACCAAAAAACACGAGAACAAATATTAAATATTATAATATAGAAAATAAAATTTAATTTGAAGTATTTATGGGCAATAATTAATATGATAAGTATATTTATAAAATTTATGCTATTATATAACTTAGAAATATTAGAATAGGCTAGTGGATGATTTTATGATAGAGTGAGAATATCAGTATTCTACAATAATGATGTAGAAAAAATAAGTCAACTTTCTATAGGCTGTAACTTTTGATTCGTAGTTTTGTTTGATCTCTTTCACATCTCAAAATGATTGTTTCGAAAAGTTTAATTCTGACCTAAACTGCTCTATTTCCATAAATTTGATTTTTATATTTTTCAAAGGTCAAACATGATCCTTTGAGGGTCCGAAATCAGCTTATAATGATTTTTTTGAGAATTTTTTAAATTTAGAAATTGTATATTTTTAGAACCAAAAGTCAAATATAGATGAATTTCATCTCATAGTGTAATTTCACTATTTAGGTTATTTCAATAATTTTTTAGAGATCCACGAGCTTGCATGCAAAACTTACTATAAATAACGACTGCTAAAATTAGACATATTTTTAAGATTTTAGATTTTTTCTAATTTTGCATGTAGACTTTAATTTTCAAATTTAGGCTTATTTAAGCATGGTTTGGGTTTGTAATTATTTCAAAAAATCAATAAGAATCAATTCAAAGTATTTTTTCAAGATCTTGACCTATTGGTAATTTTTTTGATCTTGTTAGTTTTTGGGTTCATTATCTGGTATCAAAACATGTTTGATTCTTGGAGGAGAGAAGAATGGCAAGAGGACAAAGAGGTATGGTACAAATGAATCATACTATAAAAGAACCGCAGAGGTAAGTTCAATAATTAATAGAAGTTATCACCAATCAAGCAAGGAGGCAAAGTGGTGATGAGGAAGACACAGATCATGATGAAGAAATTAAGCAAGAGCAACCACCATCAATGGAAGAGATGATGGTTCGGGCTTTAGAAGGAAAAAATGAAGAAATCAAGGTTGATGTTCTAGATTATGGAGGTAGTTTAAAAATATAGGAGTTGATAGATTGGATAAATAACATGGAGAAGTTCTTCAACTGAAAGACTTTGAGAGAACATAAGAAGGTAAATTTTGCATGCACAAAATTGATAGGTCATGCAATGATTTGGTGGGATCACCTGCAGAAAGAAAGATAAAGAAAATGTAAAGAGAAGATTAATTCATGAAGAAAGATGGAGAAGAAACAGAGGGAGAAATTTCTTCCTGTGTATTATGCATAAATCCTATATAGAAGATTTCAAAATTTGAGGCAAAAATATCACAATATAAAAGAGTATATAGATGAATTTTACAAGCTTTCCATACGAGTGGAGCATGATGAAACAGAAGAGCATATTGTTGTAAAGTATGTAAATGATTTTAAATTTTTTATTCAAGATGAATTAAGCATGCATAGAATACTTAACATGGAGGAGGCTTATCAATTAGCTTTGAATGCAAAAGAAAAATAAAATAGATAGAATTTCATAAGGATATCTACTAGTCCAAAAATAGGCAGATCCACTCCAATAAGGGGATGAGGTGGGTTTCATACCACCAGAGGTGGATTTAATGCTAATAAAGGTGAATCATCACATGGTGTAGAAAGACAAGATGATAATATGCAAGGGTTTCAATACCAATAAAGAGGTAGAAGATTTTAGAGAGGATGAGGTTATGGAGGTGCTACAAAATGGTTTCTGAATCAACATAGATCTTATGTCTATTATAGATGTGGAGAAGAAGGGCACATAATATTTGAGTGTCAAAAATATCAAGATCAAGAAAGGAAGAAAGAAGATCGCCCAAGAGTAAATCTAGTTGAGGCTAAAATAGAAGAGCATAATACTGAAGTTGCACCAGCAGATGTTGGAGAGAATCTCATGATGAGAAGAACCATGATCAATCTAAGAAAGAAACAAGTGCATAATAAGGAAGGTGGTGATGCATGGATGTGATCAAATATTTTTTGAACAAGATGTACTTCGGGTGGAAAGGTATGCAAAGTAATTATAGATGGTGGTAGTTGTGAAAATATAGTTTTTAAAGAAATGATTGAGAAACTAAATTTAAAATATGAAAAACATCCTAACCCTTATCGGATTTCATGGTTTAACAAATGGAACGAGGTTACAGTAGATAAAAAGTACTTAATCAAGTTTTTTATAAGAAAAATTTATAATGATGAAATATAGTGTGATTTTATTCCAATGGATACATGTCAAATGTTATTGGGGAGACTGTGGTAATTTGATAAGAAAGTAGTTCACGATGGAGCAAAGAACACTTTTTAGAATGGTGATACAATAGTATTTTTTTTACCTCTTAAAGAGGTAGAGATGATAGAAAGCATGCTCTGTACTAAATAATTTATCCAAGATATGAAGGTAGCAGGTTGCTATTTGTACTAGTAGCAAAAAATAAAGAAATAAAAATGTTGCCAATACCAATAAAAAAAAAAGTGTTGAAATAATATGTAGATGTTATTCTTGATGAGTTATCAAATGGTTTACCACCAAAGAAATATATTCATCATCACATTAATTTTATTCTAGGATTAGCTCTACCTAATCAAGCAACTTATAGGATGAGTCCAATAAAACATGTAGAATTAAATAAATAGGTTACTTAATTGCTAAGGAAAAAAATCATATGAGAGAGTATGAGTCCATGTGCAACACCATCATTGCTAACTCCAAAAAAAGATGATGGAGAATGTGTGTGATTAGTAGAGCAATTAATAAAATTACAATAAAGTATAGGTTTCTTATACCTCATTTAGATGAGATGATGGATGTGCTTGCAAGAGCAAAATATTTTACCAAAATTGAACTAAGCAGCGGCTATTGTTAGATTTAAATTCATGAAGGATATGAGTGGAGAAATGCATTCAAGACTAGAGATGGCTTATATGAGTGGATGGTGATGCCATTCGAATTATCTAATGCACCTAGCACATTTATGAAGATGATAAATATAGTGTTACAAGAATATATTGGTAAGTTTGTAGTTATTTATTTTGATGATATTTTGATATTCAGTAAGACTAAAAAAGAACACTTACAACATTTGAGAATGGTAATGGATTTATTGAGAAAGGAAAAGTTGTAGGCAAATTTGAAGAAGTGCAAGTTTATGAAAAATAGTTTGGTATTTTTGGGATTTGTAGTTTCAACAGATGGTGTGAAAATGGATGAACAAAAGATAAATGTAATTGTTGAGTAGCCTATTCCAAAAATCACTATAAAGGTAAGAATTTTCCATGGTTTAACAACTTTTAATAGAAAATTTATTAAAAAATTTAGTAGTGTTGTGGAAAAAATAATAGATTGTATGAGAGGGAAACAATTTTCAAGGACTAGAGTAGCAAAAAAAAAGCTTTGACATTTTGAAGAAGATATAGAAAGACCAAATTTAGTATTACCAAATTTTAATAAAGTTTTTGAGGTTAATTGTGATTCTTAATTTGTGGGAATTGGTGCTATGTTGAGTCAAGAAGGAAATCCAATAGCATATTTCAGTGAGAAATTAAATGAGGTAAGAAAAAAGTATTCTACTTATGATTTTGAACTTTATGTAATTTTACAAGCATTAAGACATTGAAGACATAATTTGGTATCTAAGGAGTTTATACTATTTACAAATTATGAGGCTTTGAAGTATGTGAATACACAAAAGAATTTGAATAGTAGGCATACAAAGTGGGTTTCTTTCTTGTAGGGGTATACTTTTATGTTGAAGCATAAATTATAAAAATAGAATTAAGAAGCTAATACATTGAGCACGAGGGTAACATTATTAACTACTATGGTGAGTGAAGTAGTTGGATTTGAACCTATCAAAGAATTATATGATATTGATCTTTATTTTAGTAAGGTCATTTAGCAATTCAAGAATCTATTAATAACTGGGACATATGTTATTCATGATGGGTATCTTATATAAAAAGGTTATCTCTTCAAAGGGAAACAATTATGCATTTCAGTTGGATGTCTATGAGATAATATAATAAGAGAATTACATAGTGGTGGTTCAACTAGACATTTTGATAAGATAAAGATAATAGCTTTGGTGGATAAAAAATATTTTTAGACAAAGATGAAGAGAGATGTGACAAGGTATGTTTCAAGGTACATAATATGTCAAGTGGCTAAAGGACATGCACAAACTACTAGATTATAATGCTATTACTAGTTACAAAAAGACCATGGATAAATTTGAGTATAGATTTTGTGTTGGGATTGCCAAACACACAAAGAGGTCATGATTAAATTTTTGTTATTGTAGATATATTTTTAAAATGGTTCATTTCATTGCATGTAAGAAAATAAATGATGCCACTAGAGTTGGATAATTATTTTTTATGGATATTGTGAGATTACATGGTGTTCCAAAAACTATTGCTTCATATAGGGATACAAAATTTCTAAGTCATTTCTGGAGGACTTTGTGGAAGAAGATAGGTACTAAGCTACAATCCAGTAGTGCATATCACCCACAAACATATTGACAAATAGAATTTGTGAATAGGAGATTGAGAAATTTATTAAGATGCAATTTGGGAGAGAATCCAAAGCAATGTGACTTGGTTTTACCACAAGCTGAGTTTGCATATAACAGTTCAGTGAATAGATCAATAGGGAAGTCACCTTTTCAATTTTTATTGGAGAAATCCTATGGGTATTTTTGATTTGGCACAATTGTTAATTATGCATCAAATTAGTGATGATGCAAAAGCATTTACAGAGCATATGCAACAATTGCAATGAGTAAGGAGAAAGTTACAGGAAAGTAATGAGAAATATAAATGAACAACAAATGTCAAAATAAGGTCCAAAGGATTTGAAGGAGAGTTGATAATGGTTTACTTGAGGAAGTAAAGATTTCAAAAATGCACATACATGTTGAAGTATAAAAAAATTGGACCATGCAAAATTATGAAAAAAATCAATAATAATGCATATGAGGTAAGTTTATCACATAATTTTAATATATCTATATTATTTAATGTTTTAGATTTATATGAAATCCATGGAGAAAATGATGAAGGTGATGAAGATGAAGAGGTAAATTTGGATCAGTATGTTCCAAATAAGAATAAAGAAAAAATAGTGCAAGTTTTGGATATGAAGTCAGTGAGCAAAAGGCAAGGGAATTATAACATGTATTTAGTGCAGTGGGAAGGATTGTAGTAATAAGACAACACTTTAATTATAGAATGGGAGATGAATAAGATTGACAAGGAAAAATAGTAGCAATACAATCAAGTTAACTTGTAAGAGCTGAATTGTTTTCAACCAGAGGAGAATGATGCAGAAAAAATATGCCAACCTTTCAGAGGCCATAACTTTTGACTCATGGCTTTTTTTGAGCTCTTTCATATACCAAAATGACCATCTAAAAAAGTTTTATTCTTCTCTAAGCTACTCTATCTGCTTAGATTTAATTTTGATATTTTTTGAAGGCCAAATGTGATCATCTGAGGGTCAAAAATTAGCTTTTAATAATTTTTTCACAAATTTTTTAAATTTAAAAATTTCATATTTTTATAAATGAAAGTCAACTTTAGTTTAAATTCAACCCATAGTCTAATTTTACTATTTAGGTTATTTCAAAATAAATTTAAAGCTACACGTGCTTACATGCAAAACTTACTATAAATAACGACTGCTAAAAATATATATTATTTTAGATTTTAGTTTTTTTTTTTAAAATTTGTATGTAGACTTTAATTTCTGAGTTTAGGCTTATTTAATAATGTTTTGGGTTTGTAATTATTTCAATAAATCAATACAAATCAATTCTGTGTATTGTTTTAAGATCTTGGCCTATTGGTAATTTTCTTGTTCTTGTTAATTTTTGGGTTCATTAAATAATGATAACCCTGTTTATATTCAGAACATATAAAAAGATGTGAAATATTTACTTTCTATATTAGAGTGCATTTTTTACTAATTATTTACTTTGCATAACTCAATTATAATAACCTGGTGAAGAGGAATATAAAGAAGGATTAGGAGTTAACTCATAGGAGAACTTAAGATGCGACAAAGTGTAACTCACTTTAGAACTCATAGAATAACTCATATTGGTACTTAGTTGAACTCTAGGTAGAACTCTATGTAGAAATCACCCTCTCACCCACTTAACATCTTATCAAACCTAAATAAGCTAAAGTCATGTGTAGAGATTATTCGTTTAATAAGTAAATAAAATAATTAATATCCTACACCAACACCTCCCTTTAAGCATAGTTTAGGTGGGTAAAAAATAAAATATGAGTCTCAAAAAAACACCTAATGAGGTACCCACATACAATGAAACTATCAATAAAAGGGTAAAAGGAAAAAAAACTAGTGGAAAAAAACTCCCCCCCGCCCCGCCCCGCCCCGCCCCGCCCCGCCCCGCCCAAAAGAGAGATAATGAACCCGAAAACTATCAAGAACAAAAAAATACCAATAGGCCAAGATCTTTAAAACAATACTCAAAATTGATTAATATTGATTGCTTAAGAAAAATACAAACCCAAACCATGCTTAAATAATCCTCAACTCAGGATTTAAAGTTGACATGCAAAAATTCAAAAAAATATATATATATATATATATATATATATATATATATATATATATATATATATATATATATATATATATATATATATATATATATATATATATATATATATATATAGCAGCTACTATTTATAGTAAGTTTTACATGCAAGTGCACAAGGATTTTATTTTTTTTAAATAACCTAAATAATAAAATTATCTTATGTAATAAAATGTAACTGAAGTTGACTTTTGATTCTAAAAATATACAATTTTTAAAACTAGAAAATTCTTGAAAAAATCATTAAATGTTAATTTTATACCTTCAGATGATCATGTTTGGCCTCCAAAAAATATTAAAATAAAATCTAAGTAGATATATTAGCTTAATATAGAATCAAAAAAATTATATGATCATTTTGGCATGTGAAAGAGCTCAAACATATTTACGAGTCAAAAGTTATGGCCTCCAGAAGGTTGGTCTATTTTTTCTGCATCATTCTCCATTTTTTTTTGTCAATCTTCTTCAGCTCTTATTTTATAATCCAAGTTATGTCTTCTTGCTACAATCTTTCTTAATACACCAAATACATGTTATAATTTCCTTGCCTTGTGCTCACTATCTTCATATCTAAAACTTGTGTTATTTTTTCTTTCTTCTTCTTTGGAACTTGTTGTTTCTAATTTACTTCTTCATATTAACCATATTATCTATGGAATAAATATAGATTTGAAACATTAAATACTGGAGATATATAAAAATTATGTGGTAAACTCACCTCATATGTGTTATCATTTTTTTTTTTCATAATTTTGCACAGCTAAATTTTTTTGTAATTCAACTTATTGTATGTGCCTTTTGAAAATCTCTCTTTTCTCAAGTAAACCATTACCAAATCTCCTTATTCAAATACCATGGATATTCTCCTGACATCTATTATTTCTTTATATTTCTCATTACTTTCTTGTAACTTTCTTCTTACTCTTTCTTGTAACTATTGTATATGCTTTACAAACGCTTCTGCATCATCACTACTTAGATATAAAATTGATAATTATACCAAATTAAAAATACCCATAGGAATTTTCTCATAAATAATTTGAAAAAGTGAATTTCCTATTAATCTATTCATTGAACTATTATATGTAAACTCAGCATATGGTAAAGCCAAGTCCCATTGCTTTAGCTTTTCTCCCACTATGCATCTTAATAAATTTTCCAAGATCCTACTCACAACTTTAGTTTGTCCATCTATTTGTGGGTGATATGCACTATTGAATTATATATTCGTACCCATCTTCTTCCACAAATACCTCAAAAAATGACTTATAAATTTTGTGTCTCTATCTAAAGTAATAGTTTTTGTAATGCCATGCAATCTCAAAATATCCATAAAAAATAATTCTACAACTCTAGAAGCATCATTGGTTTTCTTACATGCAATGAAATAAACCATTTTATAAAATATATATACAACAACAAAAATTGAATCATTGTCTCTCTCTCTGTTTGGCAATCCCAACACAAAATGCATACTCAAATCTGTCCATGGTCTTTTTGGAATCGACAGTGGCATGTATAGTCCAATATTTTATGCATGTCTTTTAACCACCTAACATATTCTACACCTTGAAACATACCTTGTCACATCTCTCTTCATTTTTGGCCAAAAATACTTTTCCTCCACCAAATTTATTATCTTCATCTTACCAAAATATCTATCCAAACCACCACTATGTATTTATCTTATTATATTATCTCTTAGGGACCAAATGGAATGCATAATTCTTTTCCTTTGTACAGATAATATTATTATATAGGATACTCATCATGAATAATATATCTCCCACCTACTAATGGTTTTATTTTCTATTCAACTATCTTGACAAAATATGGATCAGTATCATATAATTCTTTGATAACTTCAAATCCAACTACTTCACTCACCATCATAGTTAATAATGATATTCTCCTATTCAATGCATCAACTCCCTAATTCTATTTTTCCAATTTATGCTTCAACACAAAAGTATACCCCTGCAAGAAATAAACCCACTTTACATGCCTACTATTCAACTTCTTTTGTGTATTTACATACTATAAAGCCTCATGATCTATAAATAAGATAAACTCCTTAGGCACCAGGTAATGCCTCTAATGCTTTAATCCTTGTACAATTGCATAAAGATCAACATCATAAGTAGAATCATGTCTTTACCTCATTCAATTTCTTTCTAAAATATGTTATTGGCTTCTTTTTTGACTCAACATAACACTATTTTTCACAAACGAATCATCAAAATCAATCTCAAACATTTTGTTAAAATTTGGTAATGATAAAATTGGTCTTTTTGTAATCTTATTCTTCAAAAATTCAAAGATTTTTGTGGCTACTCTAGTCTATGAAAATTATTTTCCTCTCATGCAATCTGTTATTGGTGCCACAATACTCCTAAATTTTTTAATAAACTTTCTATAAAAAATTTCTAATCCATGAAAACTTCTTACCTCTGTAATGATTTTTGGAATAAGCCACTCAACAATTGCCTTTATCTTTTATTCATCCATTTTCATGCCATTTTTTTAAACTATAAATCCTAAAAATTTCAAACTATTCTGCATAAACTCACTTCTTTAAATTTTCATACTTCTCCTTTCTTAACAAATCCATTACCATTTTGAAATGATATAAGTGTTCTTATTTAATATTACTAAATATCATAAAAATAAACAACCATAAACTTACCAATATATTCTCATAGTACTGTATTCAATACCCTCATAAATATGCTAGGTGCATTAGATAATCCAAATGGCATCACCATCCACTCATATAAGCCATCCCTAGTATTTAATGTAGTTTTCCACACATCTTCTTCATGAATTTGAATCTGATAATAGCCACTCCTTAGATCAATCTTGGTAAAATATTTTTCTCCTGCAAGCATATCTATCATATCATCTAAACAAGGTATAAGAAACTTATACTTTATTATAATTTTATTTATTTATCTACTATACACACACATTCTCCATCCTCCATCTTTTTTTGTAGTTAAAAATTTTGGTGTTGCACATGGACTCATACTCTCCCTTATCACCTTCTTCGTTAACAATTTAGTAACCTATTCATTTAATTATGCATTTTATATTTGACTCATCCTATAAACTGCTTGATTTGGTAGATCTGATTTTAGAATCAAATCAATGTGATGTTAAATATCTCTCTTCGATGGTAAACCATCTAGTAAGTCATCAGGCATAACATCTACATATTCTTTAAACACTCTTGCTGCTTCTATTGGTATGGCCACTATTTATGTTTCTTCATTCCTTGTTACTAGTGAATAACAACAACTTACTACCTTCATATCTTGGATAAATTATTTATTATAGAGCATGCTTTCTATCTTCTCTTCCTCTTAAAGAGATTGAAAAAATTACTTTTGTACCACTTTCCCAAAAGTGTATTTGTTCTTTGCTCTGTCATGAACTACTTTCCTATCAAATTACCACGATCTCCCCAATAACATATGACATGCATCCATCAGAATAACATCACACTATATTTCATCATTATAAGTTTTTCCTATAAAAAATATGATTAAGCACCAATTATGTACTATAACCTCATTTCCTTTTGTAAACCATTAAATCCGATAAGGGTTGGGATTCTTTTTACATTATATATTTAGTTTCTCAATCATTTTTTAGAAACCATATTTTCACAACTACCACCATCTATAATTACTTTGCATACCTTTCCATTTGAAGTAAATATTGTTTAAAAAATATTTGATCACAACCATGCATCACCACCTTCTTTATCCTACACTTGATCCTTCCTTGGAGTGATCAAGGTTCTTCTCATCATGAGATTCTCTCCAACATCAACTAGTCCAACTGTAGTACTTTGCTCTTTTATTTCAACTTCAACTAGATTTACTCTTGGATGATTTTCTTACCTCCTTTCTTGATCTTGATAGTGTGGACACTCAAACAATATGTTCCCTTCTTCTCAACATATATAAAAGACATGAGATCTACACTGATTCAGAAACCATCCTCTATCACCTCCATAACCTCATCCTCTCTGAAATATTCTTCCTCTTTGTTTGTATTGAAACCCTTGCCTGTTATCATCTTGCCTTTCTATACCACATGATGATTCATATTTATTGGCAATAAATCCACCTCTGGTGGTATTAAGTCCATCTCATCCCCTTATTGAAGGGGATTGACCTCTTTTTGGATCAATATATGTCCTTTTAAAATTCTATCTATTTTATTTTTCTTCTATCTTCAAAGCAAATTGAATAGCCTCCTCCATGTTAAGTATTCTATGCATGCTTAATTCAGATTGAATTAAAAAATTTAAGATATTTACATAATTTTCAGCTGTTTTCTCTTCTATTTCATTATGCTCCACTCATATATAAAATTTATAAAATTCATCTATATACTCTTGTATATTGTGATCTTTTTGCCTCAAATTTTAAAATCTTCTATATAGGGTTTGTGCATAATCCACATGAAGAAATTTCTACCTTAGCTTCTTCTCCATATTTTTCCATGAATTAATTTAATCTTTACCTTTTCTCTATCTCTCTTTCTACAGGTGATCCCACCAAATCATTGCATAAATTTTCAAGTTTGTGCATGCAAACTTTACCTTCTTGTCTTGTCTCATAGTCTTCCACTCGAAGAACATCTTCATGTTATTCATATAATCTATCAACTCCTCTAGTTTCAGACTACCTCCATAATATGGAACATCAACCTTGATTCCTTCATTCATTATTTTTAAATCCTGAACCATTCTCTCTTCCATCAATGGTGGTTGCTCTTGCTGAACTTCTTCATCATGATCTGTCTTCTTCATCACCACCTTGTCTTCTCTGTTGATTAATGATAACCTCTATTAATTTTTTAAATTGCCTCTATAGCTCTTTTATAGTCTAGGTCATCTACATAACACCTCCTCATCCTCTCTCTATTCTTTACTCCTCCAAGATTCGAACTTGCTCTGATAATAGATAATAAACCCAAAAACTATCAAGAACAAAAAAATTATCAATAGACCAAGATCTCAAAACAATACTCAAAATTGATTCAGCTTAATTTCTTAAGAAATTATAAACCCAAACCATGCTTAAATAATCCTCAATTCTAAATTTAGATTTGACATGAAACAATTTGAAAAAAAACTTAAAATCTAAAAAAAAATCTATTTTTAGCAGATGCTATTTATATTAAGTTTCATATTCAAGTGCACACAAACTTAAAAATTTATAAAAATAATATAAATACTAAAATCAGCCTATGAAAAAAAATTCAACTGAAGTTGACTTTTGGTTCTAAAAATATACAATTTTTAAAATAGAAAATTATCAAAAAAATCATTAAACATTAATTTTAGACCCTCAGATGATCACATTTGGCATCATAAAAATATCAAAATAAAATATAATTAGATAAAATGGCTTATATAAGTATAAATTTTTTATATATGGTCTTTTTGGTGCATGGAAGAGCTTAAACGGAGTTACGAGTCAAAAGTTATGGCCTTCAAAAGATTGACCTATTTTTTTTGCATCAAGAGACAAAGAAAAGAAGGTATTACTAGAAATCCCCACTCCAACACCCCCTCCCCCATCTTCCACCCCTCACTTAAGCATAGATTAGTTGGGTGATAACATTTGGTCCTGATAATGAGGTGTGATGAGTTACCCAAGTACATAGCGATGTGATGCAAAAAAAATAGGCCAATCTTCTAGGGGCCATAACTTTTGACCCATAGCTCTGTTTGAGATCTTCCACATACCAAAAAGACCATTTTTAGAAGTTATATCTATGTATAGTTATTTTTGATATTTTTTGGAGGCTATAAGTGATCATCTAAGGGTTTTAAATTACAATTTAATGATTTTTTCATAAATTTTCTATTTTTAAAAATTATATATTTTTAGGACTAGACATCAACATCAGTTGAATTTCATCTCATAGGATAATTTTAGTGTTTAGAGTATTTTGAGATATTTTTATATCTTTATGTGCTTGTATTCAAAACTTAATAAAAATAATATTTACTAAAAATAGAAGTTTTATGTTAGATTTTAGTCTTTTTTAAATTTTGTATGTCAACTCTAATTCCAAGTTCAGGCTTATTTAAGCATGGTTTGGGTTTGTAATTATTGAAAGTCATTCAATACAAATTAGTTTTGAGTATTATTTCAAATCTTATCGTATTGGTAATTTTATTATCTTGATAGTTTTTAGTTTCATTACGATGATCCCAATATCTTATAAAATATGATGTGTGCCTCCAAAAAGAAGAGAGAGAAGGTATGCATAGAATGCCATATGGTGAATGTTGTAGTAGGTCCCTCTACAACAAATTTTATTTATTACTTTATAAAGAAAGAAACCATGAGTTGTTAAACTATTAAATTACCACTCAATTGGAATGTGTGTAGGAATAAAGATGTATATCTCTAAAAAAATTCTAAAATGTCTCCTTGCTAATAATTGAATGTGCCAAACCCTGATCAAATATCACAGGAGTATTGTAGAAGATGGTAATAAAGAATCATACAATGAAGGGGAGAGAACAACTAAAGAATAAAATAAACATGGAACATTCAATGAAAGAATGTCCATGGGAAGAGGAAAACAAGGCTCAATAAATATCAAATTTGAAGATTGGTTTACAAATGAAGAACTCAGATATATAAGATGAATGTCCACAAGAACATATGAGTCATCATTACTCTCAATATGTATATTCTTACTAAAATTAGTAAAGTATTTTAAAATAAATTTTTTTGAAGGATCTAAAAGAGCAACAATCTGCGTAGAAGTGGATGAAGAATCTATAATGAGACAACTAAGGTTTGGAAGAATCTCATCTTATAGAGGGGGATCAACAGAAGGAAGAACACTGTCCACTATAGATGTATCATCACAATAAATAAAAGCATGAGGAGAGAGTACAATAGTCTCAAAAGAGACAATAAGAAGTGGAAGAGGAGGTGTGACATAAATCTCAATAGGTTCACCAAAAAGACCCTATAGTATGCTCCAAATAGTGCATGGACACTTTGTATACTCCACACGGTAATGAAGATCCATGGAAACATGTAGTAATAGAGTGGAAAAATCATATTCAAAATTATTATCCCACTTATCAAACTGAACAAGATCAGTGGGTATAAAAATTTGTCCATTTATGAATGAAATATGATTCTTGTGTGTGAGCAAGTATTCGATGTAAGCAAACCATGAAACATAATTTTCATTCCCAATAAGGATCATTGGAGACAAAAAAAACTCATCATATAGATTATTTCAAATGGGTTTGACATGACCAAGAGAAGACAAAAGGGAAGTGCACAACTACACAAAATACTCTGCAATGAACTCCTGAAGAACGTTTATGAAAGGGACATTAAGAACAATCGAGAATGCATCCTAGTGAGAAATAAGTGATTGAGTAAGGAAAAATAATGGTTCATTCTCTATATATAGAATTTGGACTGTAATAAACATGAGTCCATAGAGATGAGAACAATTACTACACAAAGTACACTTAGAAAGTAATAGGGACCACAACCCTCCCTAAATATGGCACTTTATAAATTTAGTTCCTTTTAAAAAACTAATTAGATCATTGGAAATATGATGAAAAAACATGCACTTTTTAAAAAAGTGGCACTCAATTTTGAGTTACTAATCAAAATTTATAGCAAAATACATTTTTCATTATTAATGGCCTATTTTATTAAATTACACTTAAAAGTTTAAATGCTGACATGTTTAAACACAAAGCATGCCATAAAACCACTTGTTGAAATCACAAAAAAAACACAGACTTCCTCACATAGAAAAGTCAAAAATACTTGGCTCAGTCACCTCTACATGAACTTTTTTGAAAAATCCTCTTTAGAAGGTGTTTTAATTAAAAAATTAAAAATCTATTTATATAAAATTAAAAACATGATTTTATTTTTAATTATTTTATGGTAATTTAGTTTTTGTATTTATGACTTTACAAATATAAATAAGAGAGTTGACACCCCCATTATTCATGCAAGGAGGGGTTGACCACATATTTGAGTTGTATGGTGTTGTTAGGCATGCACAGGGTTCTGCTGCATGTACATACCTTTAACACAATGGAGGTGGTTGTTGAAGGATAAAAATTCCACCATATTCATGTATGAAGATTGGTTTTAATAGGTATTGGACCATAAAACCTTACATGTTCCACATAAAAACCACATAATTAATTTACCCTTGCATCCACCTCATTGTCCTAAGATACCTGTTGTCAACCTGGAGTTGCACCCTAAGTCAAAGATGTGATGAAATGGCTAATCCTCTCTCTGGTTAAACCAATGGGATCTTTTCATGAGGGTGTGTGCCTCAATGGTGAGAAGAACCTATAGAGAAAACTGGTTCTTATAAGATGTATCATTGAGGATCTCTACTCTACGCTACAAGCTACCATGGAAAAGGGAGAAAGAAACTTGAAGGGGAAATCCTACCTAATGACAATGATAT
Organism: Torreya grandis; assembly: GCA_037957365.1. NCBI lineage: Eukaryota > Viridiplantae > Streptophyta > Pinopsida > Cupressales > Taxaceae > Torreya > Torreya grandis. Next base: position 415,680 of record JARHVA010003284.1, read on the forward strand.
ACTAGAATGTTGATCCACCCTACTTGGAACCTTGAACACCAAGTAAACAAGGGAAAAGGAAGACCTTTGATTTCAATTGATCACTATGCATAAGTATTTCATGAGAAGGTTTGATCCAATGACAAAACATGAGGAAAATGATGGAGACAGGTCTGATACAAGACACTATGCAGCCACATAAGATCCACTTATAGCTTCCGTAAAATACCTATAAAACACTGAACATGACCTACATAATATGATACACTAGTAATTAGGTACGAATCAAAATTTGGGAAGGGAGAGAAATCTACCATGTATACAAATTTTTGAATGAATGTACACTATGCCAGCACTTAAAATCTGAAAGTACAATTCTTCTATTGATTAAATAGGTTACACAAATCACCAATGGCAAAGTCTAGTCTTACCAAGAGAGGGATGCTTTTTACTAAGATGAAAAGCCATTAATATAGAAAATTATAAAAAGCAAAGATATTAGCATTTGAAAATAGAGAGGGAGTAAACTCAAACCAACTTAGCCTTTAAAAAAGTCTATTTTTTTGCATGAAAATTCCTTGCATTGAAAAGTGGATGATGGGCTCAAACGTTTGACTTTGCTTATACATGATTGACTGAGCCATGTCTAAAATTAGAGACTAGCTCTTTGGCATTTGAATGTGGATAGTTGGGCTTGTTAAAATGCCCACCTCTCTTTGCATGGAAATCCACATTAAGATTCAATAGCTGAGCTCTACTCAAATGGATGGAATGTTTGGAGAAGCGTGACTTTGACTAGTCAAACTGTGGGTCAACTGAAACATAGAAATATTTCAAAAATAGCCCTTGTTTACATGTATTTTCTCTAATTTTGGTTTACCTGTTCATGTCTATTTTTGACGAGATTCTATTTTTGGATTATTTTTTCTATATTTGGTCTATATTTCCTTAGATTTCCTAGCTATTCCCTTAGGCTAATTCTTTTGGATATTCTTTTTTATATGCAGATTTCCTTTGGTCTCAAATTTTCTTCGGATATTCTACTTTTCTTGTATATATTATCTTTAAGTTTTTTGGCTATCTCCATGGTCTTATATTCTTTTAGATTTCTTTCTTGCCATTTTTTATGATTATATTATATTTGGCTCTTATGTCTTGCCCCCTAGATTTACCTTTGGTTTTCTTGCAGACTTTTATTATATCCTTACCTTTATTATTTTCTACTCCTTTTCGTTGATTTATTTGCATTTTTCCTAAAGAAATCCTTTAGACAAAATTTCCAAAGGAATTCTTTCAATTTTTTTGTCTTAAGGATATCTTTCCTTCTAAATTTTTATTTTCCTTCTTTATTCCCTCAATTTTTTTTGCTTTGACTAACTACGGGCTTTGTTTGGTCCATTTCCTTTGGAATTTCATTGACCCTTGGTTTATTCTTTCATTTGTACTTTTATCTTTTGGAAAAAATGTTAGTCTCCTTCTCTGTGTTTGAGACTTATTCTGAAGGAATCCTTTGGACTCTTCACTATCACCTACTTCAAATTCTTCATTACTTGTTACTTATAAAAAGAGATAAGTCATTCACCCTAGGAAACCCGAAATGCACTACCCTAAGTAATTCAAGTTTATAACTCAAATTAATTTTAATGATAAAAATTTCATAAGAAAAGCACTTCTCAAAACTTGATTTGCACTGTCAAGATTAATTTGGGTTTTCTAACCCAGATTACTTCTACTGATAAAACTTTCATAAGCAAAGCACTTCTTCAAACCTGATTTGCACTGTAAGGAGTAATTCCAATTTTCTAACTTGGATTACTTCTGCTAAGGGGTTGTAACTGTTGATTACTCATAAATTGAAATAAGTTGTGTCTCTTGTAAAACCTGAAGACTTATCCTTCCAAAAAACTTGAAGTCTTCTACTATGTAAAACCCAAAGTCTTTCTTGAATGTCCACCCTCTCACACTTTGGCAAAATTTTGGTATGTAGGACAAAAAATGGCCAACAATACCTTGGTATTTATCATGATGACCAAGTAGGATAGATAATAGTGATCTTTTTGTATTGGAGGAGGAAGAATGCCAAGCAATAAATGACGACTAAAAATTGATCAAAATGTTGTTGACCATTAATAGCAACTGTATCAAGTGTAGATAAACCAACACATCTTGGTAAAATATATAGGCAAAAATATACATATATCATCCATCTACCCACCATGCTTTTGCTCAAGGCACAACCATAATGTAAAAAACTGCAAACAAATGAGTTAGGAGGCTTCAATGGTGCAGGCGGGCTGATGGTTGTGGAAAATCATCTAGCATGTGAGAGAATGGTTGTGAAGTGGCTCAATGATTGGTATGTTTTATTAATGAAAAACATAAGGTTGTAAACCTGTAATGTCTGATTCATCTAAGGCTTCTTGAATACATGCATGGATCTATACCATGGATTTCATATTCTAGATTCAAAAACATGACTCTTTCTACCAAATGCACTAGAGTAATCTTAGATAAAACTATCATGCTCCTCTATGCTCAAAAAAAAATAAAACATCTTATCCATTTATAGATTATCATCTATATTTAGATATCTTAGGTGGCCCATTGATTTAACATTGGCAGTCAAGAAAGCTTCCAAATTCCAAACAATATTCTCTCATTTTAACATATAGAGAACACAGTTTTGGTTGCCCCAAATTTAGACGTTCATAACAATATAACCATATACAAACTACTCAAGTAATAGTAGAGGCTAAAACCCTCATCCACCATGGTGAAATGTTAGTTGCTTAGACTATTCTTCATAAATGCCAAAATAGAATTGTAAAACCACAATGTTGTGACTCGAACCATTGACTAATCCCTCTAACCCTCACTACAATCAGAAATTATAGAGATACAAAACCATATTTATTTTATGACTCCTTGTATATCTCTAAGTAATTTTTGACCAGCTTGAAACTGAACAAATAAAAATAATAATCAAATTCCAATGCTAGCAATATGAAAATTATTCTTCAAAAATTTAAAGAATATAGAATAGAAATCAAATAGATAAACTTGATGTTCATTACTAGAACCTAAAGATGTGATACCATGTCATAATAGACTAGTGGATGATCTTCTAGTAGAGTGAGCATGCAAGTATTTTACAATAATGATGACCCTATTTGTATTTAGAACATGCAAGAAGATGTGAAATAATCACTTTTTATATTAGACTACCTTGCTTATCAATTATTCGCTTTGCATAGCTCAATTATAATACCCTTGTGAAGAGGAATATAAATAAGGATTAGGGGGAGTTAAATCATAGGAAAACTCAAGATAGGACTGAGTATAACTCAGTATGGAACTCATAGGAGAACTCACTATGCTACTTAGTTGAACTCCATGTGGAAATTTATGTGCAACTCACCCTCTCACCCACTTAACCTCTTATCAAACTAAATAAGCTAAAGTTAAATGTGTATGGATTATCTATTTAATAAGTAAATGGAATAATTAATATCCTACACTAACAAGAAATAATTTAAAACCAATTTTAAGTATTGATATTAAGAATAATATTAAATAAAAACATATTTACAATACAAATTTTTTACAAGTGTATGCTTAATTAAATAAAAGTATATGGGATTGCTTATTAAGTAGGTAAGTTAGGTTAATTCATGAAAAAAATATCATTGCATGAATAACCTATAAAATATTAGTGTCTATTATTATTGTGCACTCAAAAAATACGTGTACAAAATAGAATAGTCTTTCCAATAAAAAATAACTTCTGAATAAAGATTATACACTTTAATCCAACACCCTCCACTAAGCACAAAATAGGGAGTGATAAAAAAGAAATTAAAGAGACTGGATCGGTCCTGACAACTAGGCTTGATCAGGTATCCATGTACAAATCAAGTGAAATACAAAGTGTCCCTATGGTAACCAATCTATCTTACTAGATTACATTGATATCAAGTCACTGTAACTGTCAAGTGAAATAGCAATTCATACTCTATATGAAGCTAACTTTATAAAAATAACTAATCTTAGAACACTGAGGAAAAAGATTCACCAAGGATGAAATGTATCACCACAAGGTACCCAAAAACCAAAAATAATAGATAAAGTCAAGAGAGCAAAAACATGTGTTGCAAGATGTCCCAAGAAAGAAAATACATTAATACTCAAACATATTGCTGAAAAGGTGTATTAGATGGAATGAAGATCATAAAATACAAATGAGCTTAGTGGATTCGTAAGTCTCAATGGAATTCAAATCGACACAAGTTGTCTAGATCCATTGCTCGATCAAAAAAACAATTGACACACGAATTCACCAAAATATATTTTAAAAAAACACTATCAGAGGTGTCAATAATGCAAAAACATTAACCAATTGAATTTGATCTATTACTAGAAGATATGGTGTACCAAGGGTTAGCAAGGAACATAATAACTGAAGAATTAGAATCTTCACTATAGCCCCCCCTACTATTTACTAGGTGGAGTGACATAAATAAATCTATATGAGTGGGTTAAATCCAATACTCAAACACTATCATGCTAACATTGTATTCACAAGAATAACTACTATTTAGAAGGAGATCAAGCTAAACAAAAAATTTGAAGGAGATTGTCAACTATGAAAAAAATATATCAATGATATATAACAAATATCTCTCAAGACGATGGATCTAGTGGTGATGGGAAAGTCAAGCAATTGAAAGAGTGAGAAGGTGCCTAGAATACAACACACAAACACATGAAGGGATATAGGGCTGAATCAACAAACCCCTCATGCAACTTTACAACTCAGTGTGAGTACAAAACATCCCATCTAAAAAAACACCAAATGATGTAAGAAACCTAGAGTGCTATCAATCTTTAGAAGATGCCATAATGAATAAGAGAGTTGATCCTAAAAGAGGAGAGCAGTGTGTAGAATAGAAATATTAATAATGGAGGAACCATACTGGTAAAATCCTTGCAAATAATGATGATGTCACCACAAGTGACATAAAAATTTACTCAAGAATTTAAGACGTCAGGCTCTACCAAGAATGCATCTATGAGTATGAAACATGGCACAAAAATATAATGCACACTCAAAATGAAACATCAAACTCTACCAAAAAATGTGTAGATGGGTGTGCAAAGTGTGATGACAAGGACAACAATGTGGGTCAAGAGGTTACAAGAGCAATGACCTCCAATAAATGAAGGAAGAGAGAGAATAAGTTTGTTTTATTTGTGAGGGGGTCGGACCTCCTGCCAGACCGAACCTCACCTTCCATCTTCAACTGACAAGATTGAAGGTAAATATACACAAAAAATAATTTTGCCCTTTACAATAATGCTTGTCCTTTTATAATTTTTTCCACATTAAAAATTATTGTACTTTAATAACCACTCACCTAATAATAAATGCCCCCAGTGGAAAAAAGTTAATTCCATAAAAAATGGCTCCACCTCTTTAACAAAATGTCACCATTTAAATGTGATGTCCATACCAAACAAAAAGTGTGCCAACCTTCAAAATGCTTTGCCACTAGATAAAGAAGGCCCCACCTGTAGTGAGTATTTTCACCACTTCACAAAAAAAAATTGTTTGCCACCTTTTTAAAATATATTTCCCACCTTTCTTTTAACAAACTAAGTCTTAGTTGAAAATATCAAGAGGAGGGTTTTGAACCCAAAACCTCTTAAGTGGTGAGTTCTTACAAAATATACTTTAACCAATTGGCTGAAGACAATTTCAAACACAAGTGAGAAAAAATTATTATTTATGTTTGAAAAAGTTCTAATTATGAATTAAAAATGGAATACATCTCACCAATCATGTTGACCTCTGAGTTTGATGAGCTAACCAAGAGGATGATCAATGTGGGAGAGTTTTTTGAGGCTAGTTTTGTAGTTAACTATTAGATTCACATGGTCATTATTGGAGATAATTGTGCACATGTGGTGGTCTGAGGTAGTCATGTCAACCAAATTTTATGGAACTATGGAATAGTCTAAGGTGCCAATTGTGGATGGAACCATAGACATTTTTATAATCTTGATCTGGGAGTTGTTTTATTATTGGAGATGCTATTCTATTTTTTGCATGTATTTGTTGAGTACACAATAATAATAGACAGTCCTATTTTATAGTTTATTCATGCAACAATATTTTATTCTAAAAAATAACCTAACTTTTCTATTTAATAAGCACTTCCATGTACTTTTTGACTTAGTCATTGTGAAGACCCACATGAATGATGTGAATATATTATTTAGAGACTTTATTGTGCATATTTTTCTAAGTTTTACAATGTCTCTATGTAAAAAGTTGTGGTGATGGTTTGTAGGAGAGATCCTGTTGGTTATGATTTCATTTTGACCTTCTTCAATAACTAGGTAAAACATCTAAAATTTGAAGAGAACTCTATTTTTTTATAGAAAAATAAATTAGATAGATGGATGTGTGGTGCATAATTTTTTGAATAGTGTTTAATATTTTTTGAAATCCTTTAGTGAACATTTAGATAAGATTTTCTAGTTTGTGACCTATATTTTTTGATACTTTTTCAATGAATATTTTTTTATGAATTTTTTAATTAAATAGATCCTCAAAACTAACAAAAAAATGGATAGTCAACTGTGCAACACCCCTAACTACCTTTAAAAAAAATCAATGTAGAATTAGGCCTAGTTTTTTATTATATAACTTGTTTTACACTTAGATAAATGAAAAATAAATTACATGAACATGTATAGGCATGCAGTGTTTAAAAATAGCTATAGTTAGGAATTAACATAGTTTGAAACCTTAAATTAGTCCAAAAAGTATAAAAATCCTATTTTTATAAAGAGGAGAGCATGATTGTTGTGATGTTATTAAGTTTTCGAATTTCACCACTGAAATTTGTAGTGTATTTGAGGATCAAAGTTGAATTTTGTTTTATTCTATCAAAATTCTTGAACTCAATTGTAGATTGATAAGTATAAGCCATTCCCAAGCTAAAAAGCTTGGTGTTTGAATCCAAATTCAAATAGCACAATTGCATTAGTAATGCAGTCACGTTAATCGAAGTGAACATGTACATGAAGCCAATCTTGACCTAAAGCTTATATTTACTACCATAAATATGAATTATAAGTTTCCATTTATATTTTTATATTTATTTCCATATATTTTAAATTTATTTTAAGAAATATAAGAAATTAGGGTCACTCTATATCTGATAGAGTTGATCTCACAGTTGCATGCCTTACGATGTGGAAAATAGCTTTTCAAAATCCAATCTAGTCGGTACTTAGTCATTTTCAATGTTTAAGTATTGAACCTAGAGATTTTAGGATATAACGTTTGCAATTAATGTCCATTTTTGGTAAATATTTAGTCATATTTTAGATTTTTGTGCCTTTTGGATTGATTCCTAACATTTCTAGGAGTCCTAGCTTTGTCAAAATTGAAGTTTTCAAACCACTCACTTTAAACCTGATCCAAAGTGGTGTGATATGACTTACACACATAAAATTATCACTTTGTGTTAATTTAAATTTTTCATCATCCCTCCCTCATCCTTGATCACTTCCTACTCATCCCTCACACCCCTAAGATCACTCTCCCATTATTCTTCATTATTCATAATCACTCTGTCATTGACTCTCATTATCTCTAGTCATCTCTAATCACTCCTCCATTGACCCTCATTATCCTTTATCATCCCTATTCACTTATTCCTCATCCCTCGTTGTCCTTAATCATTCTTTCCTGGTTAATCACTTCCTCATCTTCTATCATCATCCTTATTCACTTCTTCGTCATCCCTCCTCATCTTATCCACTCCTTAATTGACCTTCATTGGCCTTCATTATCCCTCATAATCTCTAATCACTTAGGTTTATCATCCCTAATCACTCATTCATTTACTATCACCATCCTTCATCATCCCTAATCATTCTCTCATTTACCCTCACTATCCCTAATCACTCCATCATTGACCCTTACCATCCCTCATCATCCATAATAATTTCCTCATCATTTGATGTAAGTATATACTCTAAAGGTATATTTGATTCCAATAATATGTTGTTTAATCCATTATAATAGAAGTTAACTTTTTATAGGACTTGTTGTGTTTTCAATACCCATTTATGATAGTCAATTTTATTACTTAATGAATTGGATGATCTTCCAAATTTATTGTCAAGTAACACAAGTACTAGCATAAAATAACATCTAAATTTTAGTTCATCGACTTATCTTTATTTTGTATATGAATAGATTAAATTTTTTTTAGTTCCACCTTTGGTAGCTTGGTTCAAGGGATAAAAATTAAACACAAATATGTTGTATAATTTTCTAATTCTGAGAAGATTTTAATCTATGCAAAGTTATTTGGTGTTTACCATTTGTTTATGACTTGAATCTTGGTTAGGTTCACACGTGCACTCCTTGTGTGTGCAATTTATTCCAAATATTTTATCTCTTTTATGAAAAGTTAAATTTTATTCATGTTATCATAAAAATGTATTTCTCCAAAATGTAAAACACTAGTTCAACATGGTGTAGATGTTCATCCTAATTTTTCTAAGGATTATGATGCCATCAAGATAGATTTTTAAAATTACATACTAAAGGGACTAAGGATGTCTTTCAACATATAAATGAATTAATTTGATACATGAGTTAACCTAAAATTCATAACCAACTAGTCAATCAATCCTTCCTTTATTTTTAAGACTATATTCTAAATTTCTATAGGTTTAACATGAATATGATTATCTACCCAAAATTAAGATCAATTTTGGAAAATAATTATACTCCATGGATATGCTAAAAAAATTACTTAATATTTAGATGAGGATAATAATTATTCACTTTAATCATTTTAATATTTTTTAATCGATTCACAACCTCGTGTCCCATCTTTATTTTGCACAAGCATAATTGGGCTTCTGCAAGGGAATGATTTGGGACTGATGTGTCCATTATCATTTCATGGATATACCACTTGATATATTTATTCTCTATAAATGATATGTTGTATAAAGAGGTTTGATGTAGATGTAGTTAATGGATCAAATCAATAGTATTGTTTAGTATATAGTATGTAGGAACTTATTTCTAGTGACTGAAACATAACCTTATATTCATATAGTTTATTATTCATTTATTTTGTCTTTATTATTATTTGATAAACCACACTATGATATGGTTTCATAAGGATGTTATTACATTTAATTATTACCATCAAGAGTATACTCCTTACTAAAATTGACAATATTCTTGCACTTTTTAGTAGTAATGATTTAATTCTTATGAACTAACTAAGATATATGCTATTCTAGATAATGACAATCTATCAAAAAATTTGATATATTTAATTCATAGACTACATTTCAATGGTAAATATATTTTTGACCACATGTAAAACATCACATACCTCTAATGGTGAGATGTCACAAAGGATTGCATCTTTAAAAAAAAATATTTTGTAAACCAATTGACACTACTAGGTGGTCCATTTCTCCAGGCCTACACTAGACCATACACTAGCGTATGGTTATGGATGATGCATCAATTTCAAGTTAATTTTTTTAAAATATGTTTTAGGATAAATTAAATTATTATTAATTACATTGGAAATGATGAAGTGTATTGGTTCACCATCGATCTACATTTGTTAATTAAATAGTATTTTTAATTCATATAATTTCTTGTTGGGAGAAGTAGAGATATTTTTAGTAATGACCATATCATTACGATCATAATATATTATCTACTTACCATTTTATAGTGATAGATAAGTTATACCCATTTCTCAAGATGTGAAAGTAGAGAGCTCATAGTCTGACACTCTTAATTGGATTGAATATTAAAGTTATGAATTAAGCATCACTTTATAATATTGGACTACTTGTTCTAATAATTTGAAATTTATTTTCCACTCTCTAGTATAATGAACCATTCAATAGACACATAAATAGAAGGCCTTTAATGTAATTATTCATATCAAAAAATATCCTCATATGGTTTACTAGTTTCAATAAATCACATATCTTGGTGATCCTCATATATACTACTCATTTTTGGTGTTATGGTGGTTTTACATACTTATTTTTTTAGGTAGATCTTCAATTGTGAATTACATCATGTCTAATAGGCCCATATTTTTCCATAGGTGATACATATTTATGTTTCAAATTTTCCTCCACATCATTTTGATCACTATCTCTTATATTTTATGATAGCACTCGAATCTCCACTTGTAGCTCCTAGCATTGTTAAACCCAAACAAAATACCACCATCAAGGATTTTTGATGGAGTGATTATGAATGAGGAGGGATGAGGAAAATTTGAGTAGAGGTGATGAGGGAGTCAATAGGGATGATGAGGAATGTTGAGGGTCAATGAGGGAGTGATTAGGGATGGTGAGGGTCAATGAGGGAGTGATTATGAATGATGAGGGAGTGATTATAAATGGTGAGGGTCAATAAGGGAGTGTTTATGAATGATGACAGACAAAGAGGGAGTGATTAAGGATGATGAATTAGTGATTAGGGACAATGAGGGGGTGATTATGGACGATGAGGGATAGTGAGATCCAATGATGGAGAGATTAGGGATAATGAGAGATTAATTAAAGATGATGAGGGTCAATGAGGGAGTTATTAGGGATGATGAGGGATGAAGAGTGAGTGATCAAGGATGATGAGGGATGTTGATGGTTAATGATGGATGATATACCAGTGCTTTACACTCATCTTCATAATTGGGACAACCAAAAAATTGAATCATCTTTATCTGTAGCTTTCCTTTCATTATGATGCACATCCCTATCAAAGTTTTTGGGCTTAAGCACATCATCTAAAATTTCATTCATCTCAGAAGGAATTTTGAGCTCATCATCTGAATCGTATTTTATCAATTATATATAACTCTCAAGAATAACTTCTCCTGATTCCTTATAGATGCAATATTCTTTTTCCTTTGCCTCATCTGCATAATTAATATCACTAGTTATTGACTGTGCATCTTCTATATTAGGCATTAACTCACACATCTCATTAAATCTACCTCCACAATTTAAATTATAAGAATTTGGGATGAATTGTAAAATATAATATGAATCACAAGTTTCATCCCTTATTAAGTGTTGCTCATAGTGACTTCACTACTCAAACATGATAAAACTTAGGGAAAATTTGTAGCATGTTTCCACTCTTTTCATAAAACTCACATTCATGCAATCTGTAGTGGAATTTAATTTGAATTTCCCTATTCTATTTTTGGTGCTGCCATCCATTGTGAAAGTTGGATAATAAGAGGTTGGCAGGCATCTAGGATAAATATTTAAGGGTTACAAAAACAAGACTATTTGAAGTTTGTTCATTATGGGAAAGTCAAATTGATTGTATAAATAGTCTTCATTCGAAGTTGATAAGCTGAGTTATTTGACACAAAATCATATCCTCACGTCAAAAAGAGAACATGGTGAATGAGAGTTCGATCATCCATGCCTGGGTTGGTGGACAATAATTTTATTTAATAATCATGCTATTTTGGAAGTAAATTGGGTGACTTCTAGAATGTGCAACCACTAGATATAAAATATGAGAATGAAAGAGCAACAATAATTTAAGCATAAGTTCAATAACCAACAATGATAGTAGTAAGGTCTAATATAGGTTACATATGAACATTATTAGTCCTAAATGGTAAATTGAAGGAATAATTTTATTTTACCTGATAATTAAAGTACGTCTTTTGGATGAATCAGAATTTAGTGATTTTTTTAAAATGAAAAATTTGCAATTTCATAATAGTCAAGTTGTGTATTTTTTTTAAAAATCATAGAAAAAAGTAGTTTATGTGTTTTAAGTGGTTCATCATTGATCTACATTTTTTAATGAAATAATATTTTTAATTCATATTCTTTATTATTGGAGAAAATAGAAATATTTTTAGTACTGACCATATTAGTGGGTTCATAATCCATCTACTTACCTTTTTATAGTGCTAGATAACTTACACCCATTTCTCAAGATGTGCAAGTAGAGATCTCATAGTCTGACACTCTTTTCGGATTGAATATTTAAGTTATGAATTAAGCACCACTTTCTAATCTTGGACTACTTGTTCTAATCATTTGAAAATTATTTTCCACTCTTTGGTATGATGACTCAATCAATAGATACACAAATAGAAGGCATTCAAATTAATTATTCAGATCACAAAATGTCCTTATATGGATTATTGGTTTCAATAAATTTCATAGGTTGGTGATCCTCATATTTACTAGCCATTTTTGGTGTTATGGTAGTTTTACTTTTCTTTTTTTTTAATAGGATCTTTAATTTTTAATTACATCATGTTTAGTAGGCCCATATTTTTCATAGGTGTTAAATATTTATGTTTCAAATTTTCCTCCACATCATTTTGATCACCATGTCTTTTATTTTATGATAGCACTCAACTCTCCACTTGTATCTCCTAGCATTTTTAAACCCTAACAAAATACCACCATCAAGGTATTTAATGGAATGATTAAGGATGAGAAAGGATGAGGAGGAATTGATCAGAGGTGATGAGAGAGTCAATAGGGATGGTGAGGGTCAATGAGGGAGTGGTTAGTGAGGATGAGGGAGTGATTAAGGATGATGAGGGATGGTGAGGGTTAATGAGGGAGTGATTAGGGGTGATGAATGATAAGGAGTGATTAAGGATGATTAGGGATGATGAACTATTGATTAGGGATGATGAGGGTCAATGAGGGAGTGATTAGGGATGATGAGGGAGTGATTATAAATTTTGAGTATTGGTGAGGGTCAATAAGGGAGTGTTTAAGGATCATGATAGATGAGGATGGAGTGATTAGGGATGATGAAGAAGTGATTAGGGACAATGAGGGAGTGATTATGGATGATGAGGGATGTTGATATTTAATTAGAGATTGATTAAGGATAATGAGGGATGTTGATATCTAATGAGGGATTGATTAAGTATAATGAGGGAGTGATTAAAAATGATGGGAATGGTGAGGGTTAATTAGGGAGTGATTATGGATGATGAGAGATGAGGAATGAGTGATTAAGGATTATGAGGGATAGTAAAGGTTAATAAGTGAGTAATCAAAGATGATGAGGGAATGATTAGAGATGATGAGGGATAATGAGGGTCAGTGAGGGGGTGATTAGGGACAATAAATAATGATAAGAGAGTGATTATGGGTGACGATGGATGAGTATGAAGTGATCAAGTATGAGGGAGGGATGATGAATAAGTGAAATTAATACAAAGTGGTTGTTTGATGTGTGAAAGTCATCAATGTGAGCTATGCTACCCTAATCATACCACCATTGATCAATTTCAAAGTTATTGGTTTGAAAACTTCAATTTTGACAAACTTAAGACTCATAGAAATATAAGAAGCAATTCAGAAGGCACAAAAACCTAAAAAATGACTATATGTTTACCAAAAATGGACATTAATTGCAAAATTTATGCCCTAAAATCCTTAGGTTCAATACTTAAACCCTAAAAATACCTATGTACTAACCAAAATAGATTTTGAAAAACTATTTTCTAAATCGTAAGACATGTATCTATGAGACCAAATTTATTAGATGCAGAGTGATCCTAATTTTTTATATTTACTAAAATAAATTTAAAATATAAAGAAATATTTATAGTTTTACATTTATTTCCTTATACTTAACATTTAGAGTAGTAAATATAAGCTCCAAGTTAATATTGGCTTCATGTACATATTCACATGCTTTTATATAGCAACAATAGGAACATGATCGCATTATTACATTTAAAATAATGTGATCATGTTATCTATTAACATGATTGTATAATATCAATAACATGATTGTGTTATTAGTATTGTGTGATCTTGTTATGATAAATGTCTATATAATTATCACCCAACTCCGTGCACATACACTTTACACTCTTCAAAAGAATCACTTCACCACATATTATGATTTTTTTCCTATTAATCAATAACTCAAAATTTATGAATAAAAGATTTTTTTACATATTATTCATCTTTGAGATGTTCATATTTAGAAATATAAAGGCTAACATAACATTATTATTTAGTACTTCTATACTTCTCTCCACTTATTTTTATATTCATAGTTATATGGTTATCATAACCACCAACTTTTAGATTTCACACAAATTTTTAGATTAAAAATAGTAATAATAAAATAAGGTTTTTTTGAAGACACTAACAATAAAAATATTTTTCTTATCAACATCAAATCAAATAACTATCTTTCAAACATGTTTATATGCTTTGTTTTTTTCCCTTTTTATTAAATCCTAAATTGATCACTAACTCAAATTTCATCAATAAGAGATTTCGTTACGTATTATTCATCTTTGAGATGTTCATATTTAAAAATATAAATTCTAACATAACCTTATGCATTAGTAATTCTATACTTCTCTTCACTTATTTATATATTCATAGTTATATGGTTGTCATAACCACCAACTTTAAATTTTCTATAAATTATTAGATTGAAAATAATAATAATAAAATAAAGTTTTTTGAAGACACTGCTAATAATATGTTTTTTCTCATCAACATCAAATTAAATTACTAATTTTCAAACATGTTTATATACTCTATTTTTTTCCTTTTTCGTTAAATCCTAAATTGATGATTAACTCAAAACTCATCAATAAAAAAATTTGTTACATATTACTCATCTCTAAGACAATCACATTTAAAAATTTAAATGTTAACATAACCTTATGCATTAATAGTTCTATACTTCTCTCCACCTATTTCTATATAAATCACAAATACAAATGTTTCAATCCCAAGCATAGCATATGGAGCAACACTGAGTATGAGAAAATAGTCAATTAAATTGTTCAACGAAAAAATTACACAAGCCTATCTTTTGACAACAAGAAGCATTGTTTTGATTTTTGAGTATTGAAGTGATTTTATTTTTATTTTTATTTTAAAAAAATATACAAATTAAAAAATAGACTTTATTTGAAATTAATTATATTATTATTAATTTAATTATCATAATTTGAAATATTATATTTTAATAAACAAACAATTTAAATATAAATTTAAAATATTATACAATTATTGTATTTAATGTTTATATATTTATTTTTTAATTAAAATTTTCAAAAAAATTAGTATTGTGCCATAACCACCGCTTAACATGTTTGTTTTCAATAAAAATAATTTGTAAAATTTATTTGTTAAGGTATTTTTTAATTTTTATTTTACATTCTATTTAATATATAATTATAATAATATATTTGATAGTCGTCAAAGATTTAATACTTATATAATTATGATAATATATTTGATAGTCATAAAAAATTTAATACTTATAATTATGTTAAACTAATATTAATAATAATGGATTTTGAAATTGAGATTTTGTTGAATTATCAAGAGTACAATTTTACAGATATAAATTATAGAATTTATTTTAGTATACCTTTTTTGTTACAATTATTTCCTCTCAACTCCACCACTCGGCCAATCTTTTGGTCAAATTTGCATTCACGCAGTCCGCAATGAAATTTAATTTGCATTTCCCCGGTCTGCTTTTCCGTGGAAGCCGCCGTCCAGTGTGAGGTTTTAATTTATTTTAGGTAGAGACCAAGAATACCATAGTCTAAGATAGTATGATAATAGGATGGTCCGGGCAGAATATCAAGGTTCATATACAACGTGACAATGTGGCTTTTTTTTAAATTTCATTTTTTTGTTTCTTCAAGTAAAGCAAATTGATTATATAATTAACTGAGCTTTGTTTGCTTCAGATAAGACGAGCTATTTGAAGCAAATAACATTGTTTCATGACGAATAGATCAAATAAGAATAATTTTATTGAATAAACAGTTTTAAAAAATCAAAGAAATTGGCACTTCTAGAATGTGCAAGTTATATATAGAAACCAAATTAAGTCAATAAAAAATTGTGTAAAAGATATTAGGTGAAGCTCCACATCTTAAAAGTGTAGGGAGTTTGACAATACATTTTGAAAACTGGGAGTAAAAAAATATATAAAACATATTCAAGGAATTTAAGGAGTGTAATTAACTATATATTGAAAATTGGGAGCAATAAAAATGGAAGAAGAATACAAATTAAAATATAATATTATGATAAGTTTTATTTAAATTGATGGGTTTTTATAATGTAGATAGTAGAAACTGATTTTTTTTAAAAATTGTGTTACAAATTTTTAGAATTGATGTTTATGATCATATTTCATGATCTATTATTAAAGATGATTTATTGTATGTTAGAATTTGTCAAAATTAATATATTTAAATGAAAATAAAGATAGCATATATGAGAATGAAAATAATTTATAAGATATATTTTATTAGAATTTTAAGTTTAAGGGGAAAATTGTTTATGTAGCTTTTTTTTTTTTGGATGTGTTTAGAATCACCATCCATGATTCATCATAAAGTAATTTTAGTGATTCATGGATGGTGATGCGTTTGATAAAAAAAATATGCATACAATTTCATCTAAAAATATGTATTGCATATAATGTCTTATTAATCATTTTTATATATTCACAAATTAATTCTAATGAGTTTCTTAAAATATTATTTTTTCCTTATCATTTTGAAGAATTTTGATTTAAATATTTTTAAATAAATTTGATAATAATTTTTTTTTTCTCTTGTTATTTGCTTTAGAAGAAGGAATTCACTACATTTTAAAATATGAAAAAAATATTAAAAAAAAAAAAAAAAAAAACGGTCAGAAGCATTCAAACAAGTTAAGTAATCTACTTTAAATATTTAAATGGAAGAAATCCATAATTATATGTCTTTCATTACAATTGCACTTTTTAACTTTTAATTAGTAGTTAACTATATATTCACAAGTGTATATTTAGTTAATAATTTTTGACAATTATAGATTTCTTTAAAAATTTGTTTGACAAAAAAATTAATATACAACTGTAATTTCTTACATAATTTTATAAGATGGATTACCTCTAATTTATATGGTTGAATACTATACACATGAATAAATAAAATTCATATCATTATATTTAAACAATCAACAACATAAAATTAAATTATATAGAAATAGAATTCATGTTTAAAATTTAAAAATATATAAACTTACTCCATCTTCATATTAAGAAATAAAATTTAACTCAAAAAACAACACATTTAAAAATATTTTAATAAAAAATTATTTTCTAAATAATTTAAATATAAATTTATTATCAAATATAATAAACTATTAAAATTTCATTTATATTGATATATTTTTACTTTCACATAGGTATCTAACAATTTAATTGGAACTTTACCTTACTTTCTTTTCTTTAAAAATATATATATCTTAGAAACTATCATCTTTCAATACAAATATTCACGCAAAACCAAAAGACTTCATTACGAAAATGTAAGGACAAAGAGAAGTACATTTAAAACTTAAAAGTTTTAACATAATGTTATCCTATTTTTTCCATTAAACAAATCAGTATAAATCACGAATACAAATGTTTCAATCCCAGGCATGGCATATGGAGCAACACTAAGTAGCAATCAATTATATTGTCCAAGGAAAAAAATATAATAGCTGTTTTTATGATCAATATAATGGCCAAAACCCACTTGAAATACTAATGCTGCAAGGCCAAAAAGACACGAGAGCAAATATTAAATATTATAATATAAAAAATAAAATTTAATTTGAAGTATTTATGGGCCAAAAATAATATGATAAGTATATTTCTAAATTTTATGATATCATATAATTCAAAAATAATGTAGAATTAATTTATGGTATTATACAATACAAAAATAATGTAAAACCAATTTATAATATTATATAACTCAAAAATGATGTAAAACTAATTTTAAGAAATGGTTTTAATAATAATAATAATAATAATAATAATAATAATAATAATAGATTCTCTTTCCTCCATCATTTCAACTTGTTAGCTACCTATTACATAGTTATGTATTTTTATCCATGTACAAGAAATACATACTAAATATATCGAATATATAATTCAAAACAACATTATAAATATATTGAATATATCATTCAAAACAAAATTACAAAATTAAAATAATGTAAATTTCTACGTCTTAATTTACTTTATATATATTAAAAAAACAAATAATTATTTCATAATATATATAACTTTCAACAGTTTTTAATAAAAAATACAAATTATTAGAAAACCAATATTATAGATAACATGTAAATAGGGATCTATGTTTATGTTCGCAAATACCAATTACTTTACTTAAATACTACAACCCAACCCCCCAACCAAAAAAAAACACTGTAATGCCATCACACAAAATGTTTTACACTGCTGGAAGAGAAATCCAATCAACCTTGCAAGAGGGAAAGGTGTATATTACATTTTTGATCGATTTTAAGTTTTGTGACGAGTGTTTAGCATGTCGCTGTCAGTGGAAGCAGACGATTAAACAATTGCACTAAATTAACGGTTGAGAGTTTCAAATCCTTTGGTGAACTACGACGGACGATATACCGGCTCTTTGCGCTCAGCTTTGCAAGTGTGACAGGCGAAAAAGCGAATCATCTTTATCTGCGGCTTTCCTTTCATTACGATGCGCATCCCTGTCGAAGTCATTAGGCTGAAGCACACCATCTACAATTTCATTTGTCTCAGGAGGAAGGCCGAGCTCATCGTCTGAAGCCTCTTTTAGAAATTGTATATAACTCTCAGGAATAGGTTCCCCTGATTCCTTGCAGCTACAATATTCTTCTTCGTTCAACTCTTCTGCGTAATTAGTATCGCTAGTTGTTGACTGCGCGTCTTCTTCAATAGGCATTAACTGACACATTTCATTGAATCTGCCTCCACAATTTAAATTATAAGAAATTGGGATGGATTGTAAAACAGAATCCGAATCACAAGCTTCCTCCCTCAGCAGGTGCTAATCAGAGCAACTCCAGCACTCCGACATGATAAAACTCAGGGGGATTTTATAGCATATATATGTTTCCATTCTCTTCGTTAAACTCGCATTCACGCAGTCCAATGTGGAATTTAATCTGCATTTCCGCCGTCCATTGCGAGAGTTGGAATGACCTAAAAATAAAATTTTCATTTTTATGTTTGTCACCAAAGTGTGTACACATGTTGATATATGAAACTTTTAAACCATGGTATTGTAAAATATCAAATTTCAAATATTTTGTTTCTTTGAAAAAACTAATCATGTAGAAAATTGAACTTATAAAAATTTACTCGAATTTCACAACAAAATAACCAATTTGCCTCATGCTTTTACTAAATATTAATAGTCAAATCATTGAAAAATGTATCCTACATCTTGTTACTAAAATTATGTGAAATAATCGATAGAATGCAACTAGTACTAGGAATAGATTGAGACTATGAATGCCTTTCCCATTACATTTTCCACTTTTTGAAGATACATTAGCAAGTTTTTACATGGCTTTAAATGATACTTTGAACAAATATTAGATACCAACTAACTAGGAACTACAAAAAGAAAATTGGTACATGTAGGTGAATAAGTGGAAGATTGTTAGGAAACTTCCAAAAATTAATTAGGGTTGGCTCTTTTTATTGTTTATACTTTTTACAAATTTCATTGTGAATTTTTTTTTTTGAGTGCTCTATTTTTATATTATTAAAATTTTAATTTTATTTTACAAATAAATTACTATTTAGAATGTATTAATGCACATAAAAGAAATAAATGCATATAGAGAATTAAAAAAATTATTATTAAATATGTAAGAAAAAAAAATTAGAGTGTGCAAAGTAAAAAAACACAAGTATTTATTGAATATTTGGAAACAAGATCGTAATAACTTAGTAGAGAAATGTCAAAAGAAAATAAAAAAATATGATTGAAATATGAAAAAATAACCATTCAATGTCAAACCAAAATCTTCATACTTTTAGAAAAAAACCTAAAAAAAAAAGTCCAAAAAACCCCAAAAATAATTAGATCATTATGAAATTTAAAATCTTCATATTTTCAAAAAGAACTTAAAATCTCCAAGAGACAATAATATAAAATAATTAACACAGATAAGCACTCTACAAGTGATATAATCCTCTATCATCACTACTTTAAAAAAATGTTCCCTTCAAAAACAATGTCCTCTTTCAAATCCATAATTAAGTTATTTGAATACAGGATCATATATATTTGAACATACACTTCTAGCTTAAGCCATGAAAACCAAGCAATGAAAAAAAATTCAAATCAAAATCAACCAAAAAAATAAAATAAAAAACTAGTTTAGTGGTGACATATGCTCTAGTTTTAATTATATAATTCATGGAGGAAATTACATGCCTATCAAAATCAATCAAAAAGAAAAAATAAAAAACTAGTTTAGTGGTGACATATGCTCTAGTTTTAATTATATAATTCATGGAGGAAAATTACATGCTTAGTTTAATGGTGAATTTTTCAAATCAAATATCGAACTACAAATAACGTGTTAACGGTACTTGGGGTAGGGGACGCTGATTTGTAAGGCACTTATAAGTTATACTAGATGAAGCAGCATCATTCTCATTATAGTTTAACTACACCTTTACTTGACACCAGCGAAAGGAAATTAGGTACACTAGGGGGTAGGAGACGTTGATTTTTAAGTCACTTATAAGTTACACTAGGTGAAGTAACATTAACCTAAGCATGCTTTAGTTTCACCTTTATTTGACACTAGCGAAAGGAAATGAAACAAGTAACAAATAGAATAAAAATAAAACAAATACATTGTTCATGTTTGATTAGAAAACCATACAAAGTACACACAATGAAGACTTGACTCGTTAATGCATCACTAAGAAAAATATGTTAGTCAGGGATTCAGGGAGATTTTTTTTAGATAATATAAAATATTTGGTTAGATGGATTCGCTATCATAAACTACGATCATGGGCTATATCTACATATATATTTGATGGGAATTTGATGGAAAATTAATATGTTACCAGCTGAACTAAATTGTGTATTAAATTGCACATTGTGTTACATTTTTCTAAGAGAAACTTTACCCAGTGACAGCAATACATAAATTAGCTTCTTAAATTTTATTGATGAGTTAAGGCAACCTTCAAATCTCATGAGTTGTTACCAATGGGAATAAATTTTATTTCTAGCCTTGCCAATATTCATAAATATGATCTAAAAAATTTAGATGGCTATTTTATGAATTCTTATTTATGTTGTTATTCATTAAAAAAATAACATTTTAACTGTGACGTTTAAAATTTAAATTTATTTTTTTATGGTCAATTTTTATTTGTACTTATGAGATAGGTCAAAAACCCTTGAATGGGTTGTGACATATTTAATTTTGATCTTTGGTAGTCGTGCTCATGGATTAGAAAAAAATAACACTAATTTTTAATTAAAAGTGGGTACCATCATACATGGGAGATTTATCCTTTAATAATAATTAGATGTAATTTTTTTTATGTTTACAGTCAACATGTTATTTGAATCTTATCAAAAGTTAATAAAGTATTATATATTTATCTTTTTAGGATGGGGTTATATGAACGAGGCTGCAACACTTATTTTTCATGTTTTGGTGGTTTATATGAAAAGTTTTTAAATTTATTATAAGAATAAAAAAATAATATTCCTCATAATAAATAGAGCATGTTAATTTTTATGAAGAAAGTTTATGCCCCTACTTAAAAAAAACAGTTACATAAAATTTCGGAAATTTGATATCAATTAACTATATATATAATGATTTGATAAATAACTATTACTCTACATAAGACACTATTTTTTTATAACATCTTAAAAGAAATTTGTGGTAACCAACTTGTATAAGACCACTCCCCCCTTGGAAAACAACAATATATCATAGTTTTACTATTAAATACTTCAAAATATCATATGTATGAAAGAAAAAAAAAAAAAAAAAAAACATAAAAGTTACAAAATAAAGCA
The DNA here is from genome assembly GCA_037957365.1 of Torreya grandis. Classification (NCBI taxonomy): domain Eukaryota; kingdom Viridiplantae; phylum Streptophyta; class Pinopsida; order Cupressales; family Taxaceae; genus Torreya; species Torreya grandis. Next base: position 437,627 of record JARHVA010003284.1, read on the forward strand.
CACTTTATTGTTAATTTTTATAAAATAAACTTTGAAAATATTTAATCAACAGTCATTAAAAACTAGTCACAAGCGTATAAATTTTCTCTCTCCGTTTGCAGCATTCATGGGCCCAGTGCGATGGAATGGCAAGCAAGATATGTCATATTTAATGATAGGCATTGTAAGCAATGACTACCATATTTTGTGTAATTTCAAGCAAGGTCTACTATATTAATATACATTTAGTTTAAATGTACTTGATGCTGAAATTGAGTGGCAGTTTGCATCTTTGAAAGAGAAGGCAATTTTGACTTCATCATTTTCTATATTTTTAAAGGAGTGATGTTTCACCCATCTGCTTGTTACATTTTGTGTACATAGATTGGTGTGAATTATGGATAAATTTAATCAATATTTATAAATTAATTGATTTTAATTACACAAACAATTATTTTTTCTAATATTTTAAATATAAATTTATAAAATTAATTAAGAGTGGGAACCCAAATAATTTAAAAGTACTCCATAAAATTAACTTTAAATTATGACTAAACACTATTTATGTGTGATGTGTTCACTATTTTGGCATATCAATATGTTAATCATCTAACAAAATAGTTCCAAGAAATACAAGTCAATTTGAAGGTTTAAATGCTTTGTACTATTGATTGATAAAATTTAACATTGGATAAGTCATCAACAGGTTTAGGTGTACTGATTATCTAAAACATAGTGAGAGAGGATTACATTTCAATAAATTATCATCATAGTTCAAGTACATAGACATTCACTAGTATATTTTAACAATATAGTGAGAGAGGATTACATTTATATAAATTATTATCTACTTTACATCATTAAAGTATATTGATTCTATTTACATATAAAAGTAATTTTTTATAATAATAACTAACTAACTTGGAAAAAAAACTATTCTAAATTTTTCATTTTAAAATATATATTGCATTATAAGTAGTGTTAGTAGATGATATTATCATTATTATAATATATTAATGATATAATTTTTATGTTGAGAGGTGTTTTAAAATAGTATTCAGGAGTGGTGGTAAGTTATAATGTAGTTAATATGTTCAATTTTTATTTTAATGACAATTATTTGATCGTCATTTTTCTCTTTCTTTTTCTTTTTAATAATTTAATAAAAAAAATGTAATATCTTGGTCATACGAAAAAATTTGGAACTCTCTTTTTCCTAAAAATATTATCTTGAACTTGACATATTGGTGTAGTTAGATTGAGACAATTTGTCACTAATAATTAAAAACTTGAGAAAAAAATAATCAAGTTATAAATAATTATAATATGTAAAAAATCCACAATAAAAGTTTAATATTATCAAGTGTAACATGTGACACAATTTTTACATCTTTTTTTTTAATATTACATATAATTTAATGTCAATTATTTGAAATGTCATCATGTTTAACATAAAGTGTTCTCACATACATATCTAACTGTATGCATGACATAGTGGTAAGACTTGTTGGTAGAATTTGATAGATTGTGGAGTGGAATCCCAATGGGGAGGTATGAATTATAAGTGGTAGGTGTATGATGATAGTCAACAATGTTTATATTTTTTTTAATCAAAATATTAGAATGTAGGTGTTTTATACGTCACATCATCTTCATTGCCTATAAAGGATTTCATTCTCTTTTTACAACTATCTTTAGAAAGGATGGAAATGGAGGTATCAAAAAAATTGATTTACACTTTCTCTAAAAAAGATTCTCATCTAAGATTTATTTTTTCTTGAAGAAATGAAACTAAACATTTTTATTAAGGTAATTGAAAAACATAGATACATTACCTGCAAAAAATTTATATAAAAATAATAATGCCTCCTTAAAATTTTATAATAAATATGAAAATGATAAAATGAATACTCTTCATTCTCTATCTCATAAAATATAGAGCTGCAACTTATAATATTTGAACAACTATTAATATAAAATTTTCATTGATGTCCACAATATGAAACATGTTGCAAGATAAGTCTACATTCCCATTGTTTAACTATGCTTGCCACCAAAGATATAATGATAATAGATGTCATTAATACTCATATCCCTACTTGGGATGGATAAAGAGTGATAACTATTTCTTCTTCATTTAATCATTATATTGATTCATACACTATTTTATTTTGTAGGTATTGTTTTTAGTATGAGAGGAATCAATAACATATTAGAGTTAAATTAAAATGAGTATATTAAATTAAATCTAGAAGTTATTATTATAACCATTTTTATTTTATTATTGTTATTTTTAATATTACGTATATAATTTTATAGGTAATATTAATTTATTAGTTATCTTCATCATATAATTTTAATTATATATATTGTTGATGATATGTTATATTTAATTTTAATCTTTGTTTATTTATAATTACAATTCTTTTTATTAAAAAAAATGTTTTGAAATATTTTGAATGAAATTTAATAAGATTTTATTGGGTGTTTTTTCATTATATTAGGTAAAACATTTTTGATGGAGCTATGAATTAGTATAGGATACAAATGGGGGCTTATTCCCATAGTAAAATAGAAGGAAAAATAAATAAATAGAGTAGAACGACACCACCTCCCAAAATAACAATAAATAAAGGACACAAAATCCAAAGAGAATAAAATGAGAGGGGTAACAAAAAGAGAGGATAAGGATAAATGAATACCCAAACCCCCCCCCAAAAAAAGAGGTAGAATAATACATCCCTTAATACCAATCTCTAAAAATTATCCACCAGTAGGGCTTATCGACAAGACAATACTACCCGTCACCCTCATTTAGAAAAGAGGTTTTCCAGGGTCCATTGATAGTCATTGGATATGAGAGAGTGTGCTTCCTTCTTCATTAATTATGTCTGGAATCTATGGACTTTCTTCTTTAAAGGGAATCTAACATTCATGTATCGCTTACTAGGCCTAGAAGGGGGAGATCAAAGAAGGTTTGATCGAGGATGATTTGAATAGGGGATCTAAAATTCCTATAAAGGATCTTCCATGAAAAGGAAGGACTAGGGTGGGAATGGGGGGACCTGAGTAGGCTAAGAGGGTGACAAGATGGGGAGTAAGGAGAGAAGAGCTAGGACATCCCACAACAGTGTACATCATTATCACTGAATTAGAGTAAAGGGAGTTAAAAAAATTCATAAATATTCACTGGAGATTTTTATTTTACTATATTTATTATTATTTTTCCATTTTATAACTAAATGGTGAGATTATCTTTTTCTATTTGTAGTCATGCTCATAGACTATGTGATGTAATGGCAAGTAAGATATGCCATATTCATTAATGGAATTTTAAGCCAAGGGCCTCCATATTAGGTGTGATTGCAGGCAAGGTCTTCCATATTAGAAAGGCATGTCAATTGCATCTTCAAAGTAAATAAATTATTTGGAGTACTTGTACATAAAAAACTCGGTATGTCATAGTGAATCTTCCACGATGCACTTAACATATAATTAGTTTAAATTTATTTAATATTGAAATTGAGTGGTAGTTTGCATCTTTGAAAGAGAAGGCAATTTTGACTTTCATCATTTTTTACATTTTCAAGGACTGATTTTTACTTTGATGCTCCACATGTATGCTTATTATATTTTTAAGAACCAACTTTTACTTTTACATTTTCAAGGACTATCTTTTACTTTCATTTTTTGGGGGAGTTATGACTAAACATGATTTCTGTGTGATGCATTCACTATTTTTGCATATATCAACACATTAATCATTCAAAAAAATCAAAAAAATAGTTCCAACACCCAAGTCCCTAGCATTTTTATCTAGTTTTTTAACCATTAGCATGGTTCCTCTTTAAATATTACCATGGTTCAAGAATTTTAACATTTCATACTATGTTTATGTTGATGGTCATTCACATATTAGTCATATACGGTATATTAAAGTTTTCAATTTGATTTAACTCATGATTAAACTTTGTTTTATGGACCAATCAGAATGTATTGTTTTTCATGCATTAAAATTTTTGCATTTTTTCAAAAGTTGAGTTGCACATTTTTTAACCAAAAATATGAAAAAACCCCATTTAATTATGTTTTGATTGTCTCAAATTACATATATGTTATTAAGGTGTAGAAGGGTGATGTCATATACAATATATAGAATGAATGTGTTGTCAGAGTGTATGTCTCAAAAAAATTGGGTAAACGTGATTTAAAATTAAAAATATATGCTATGTGAAATTTCACTTTTTTCAAAGCATACAGTTGGGTAGAACCACCTTTTAAGATTACGACTTTAATATATTTAATAATAATGCTCATAGTATCTCACATCAAGAATTTTTAAGCCAAAATCTTGATAGTGGCCATCTGATAGGAATCATTTAATGTGTCAGTTGTACCTCCCTTAGACATGAATTGATAACATCTGATAGGGATTCCTGCCAGATTTGGATTCCATACCCTATTATAAATCTTATATTTTGCACAGGCCATCAAATAGAGGTTTTGAGGTTGTTAGTTCTTAGTTTTTAAATATATTCATATACTTACAGTGATATGTTTCTCCATGGAATCTGGATCAAATTATTTTACACATAATAAATGTGTATTTCATAAGTTTCTGTTAATTTTTTAATATGGAAATTTATTTTGCATTTGTCTTAGATTTTGAGGGTGTTGGTTTGTGAGATGAGACTAAAAGGGGCATGATAATCCTTTGTAAGTTATAGCGTTTTATGAATTTCATTTAATTTGAGGATTTATGGCCATGGGAAGACAAAGGTAGAGGAAAGAACACCACAATAGTTTCAGAGCCTATGTCTCATGGACCTATGGAAGGTTGATGACACCATTATGGAGTGTTGAGGGTAGATGGGGTTATTGAGGTTTATAGAGATGTGCACTGTAATGAGGATTCAAGACTTTGCATTGGGATTCAGCCTTTATATTAAAGGAAAGCCTCTATAAAATTTTTATTCTACATAATTATGTGTAAGGCACTTCTTAGAGTTTTTCAACATTACATGTTTTTCATTTTTAGTCGGATCATTCCTTAACATAGCCTGGTCTGATATCTGGAAACATTGTTTTTTAAACTTTTTGGTAAATTTGGGATTAATGAACATATGTTCATGGTTATGTAAAGTAGGGGATGAATGGAGATTTTTGTTTCTAATGAGGAATGCTCTATTGGGAAGGGACTTTAAAGAAGAATGGCTATGTTCTTATTCATGTGGCTTAAGTTTTACTTATATGAATGGTAGTGCTATGAGAGGTGAACTAAAATGGCTCATGTAGCTAATGTATCTACTTCTAACCTAGTACTAAGAGGAAATAAATGATCAAAATATGGTAAGGTGTATTCTTTTCTTTTTAGAGAAGCCAACAAGACATATTTTCTAGATTTTTGTCTTAGATATGACCATCGGTTTATTTTTTTCTTTTCCTTTAATAGGGCCAACACATGTTTTAATTTTTCATAGGCTAGATGAGAATGCTAATGAAGAAATGTTGCATTACGATTTTTCTAAGCATTCTCCTAACAAGGCAAGTGTAATGTATATGATTATTGTTATGTGATTAACTCATCTAGATGCATAGTACTTTGGTATCTATTTATAAGATTGATAAATGAATAAACCATTGTGTAGGATCTCAGTCTTACTCATGACAAATTTACTCATGTCTCTAAAGGATTTGCATATGTATGCTTTCATTTGTTAGTTATCTACATTCTTTTTTAATTTTCAAAATGTTATTAATTTTATTGATTCTTTATCTCCAGATGATGCTAGGTATTAGGGGGAGTAAAAGGCCCATCAACCCTTATTATCCCTATCATTGTGCCAATAAATTGGCTAGTTTGTGCCAAGGGTGGTAGAGACATTTTCAAAAACTTAATATTATTAAAATTTAAAATTAACTATGACATGTCTTAAAGGAAATTCTTGAAGGGCTTAGAAACATATTGATAATGTCAGTGCATAAGATTTTAAGTATCTGTATTATTACATAATAGATTGATTTTTTTAATTCCAAGAGCTGGTAACATATCTAAATTTTAAAAACTGTGTCAAACACATTGTTCAGCATGTGTCCTTTAATATGTTGCATCATTTTATTTTTCATTATTTATTTTTGTAATCTGGGGGAAAAATTGATAGAAATGAACTCTAAGTACCAAAAAAGAAGTGAACCATGGGTTGTATACTAATAAGATGTACAAGGTATTTGAAATTTTAATATATTTACTTAAATAATGGAAATTATCAATAGTAAAAATGAATGTCAACTATGGTAGTGCACAATGAAATCTAAATTAGTAGTGGAATTTTAATATATTTTCCAATAGTTTCATTGAGATCCCTAGCCTAAGTCTATATAGTTTAGTACAAGTAATTGGCATGGTGAAGTCTTGTTTTGTAATATATATTATTTAATCCTAAAGTTGAAATATTCCATGTCTTAAATTTTAATTATGAATTCACATAGCTTTATAATTTTTTGCTATTCTAATTTTTTTCTTATGATTTGGCTACTCCACAATAATATCAACAACACTCCCAAATTTATCTATTTCAATAATCTTCGTATGGACTTGGTGCTTACCACCCTTGTTGTAATGAGCCTCAATTTTTTATTTGATCAATGGTTTATATTTGTTGTTACAAAATGAGTAATGATTGTATCTTCTTATTGTTAATGTGTGGTACATGTTGGTGTTATCGTATTATAAGATGGAAAGGTAGTCAACAAGTATGCATAGGCCTATCCATAATATTAATGTCTTTGTGTTGCATGTCATTATTTTTTTGTTTTTATTTTAATATAAACATAAGGATGTAGAGATTCACTTAATATATTATTAACCTAAATTAATGGTGGCATTCACTATATATTTAAAAAATAGTTTATATACAAGGTCATAATCTAAAAAAATAAATTTAATATTATAAGAGAATATTTATAGAAACCACCATATACATGTTTTTGGATAGACATTTTAAACTATAATGAGTGATCCATTATCAAAATAAGAATAGAATGATAGTTGATTGTAGATTTGCCCTGATTTATAGAGAATATGTCAAGGTAAAATATAATTACTTAATTTTTGTTAGCAAAAAATAACATTAAATACAATAAAATGGAATAAAGGAAAACTAAATAAGAAAATATAAGAACATAATAATCAAATTTTACATGTATTTAAATAATAAAAAAAATTAGAAATGAGGGAGGATAAATTATATGAAAATTAAATTATATTAGAAATAAGTTGAAAGGATTATTCTTAAATAATACTTACAAATATTTGTTTGATAAATTTTTGGGATAAGTTGAAATTAATTGAAGCAAATTAATTGGAAAAAAGTATTTGTCCGAGGAAGAAGATAAAAGATTAATAGATAAATTAAATTTGTTATATTGTTATATTAATTAAATTATTTAAATGAATAAATGATGTATAAAAAATAGGTCAATCTTCTAGAGGCCATAACTTTTGACTTGTAGCTCCGTTTGAATTCTTTCATATACCAAAATTATCGTCTCATAAAGTTTGATGCTGCCATAAATTGTTCTATATGCTTACAACTATTTTTAGATATTTTTTGGAGGCCATACGTGATCATCTAAGGATCCAAAATTATCATTTAATAATTTTTTTGGGAGTTTTATATTTTTAGAAATTATGTATTTTTAGGACCAAACATCAAATTTAGTTGAATTTCATCTCATAGGCTAATTTTAGCATTTAAGATATTTGAAAAAAAAGTAGAGCTGCACATGCTTGTATGAAAAACTTACTAAAAATAACTGCTAAAAACATTTTTTTTTTGAAATTTTAATTTTTAAAAAAAAATTCATGTCAACTCTAATTATGATTTGAGTCTTAATTAAGCATGGTTTGGGTTTCTCATTATTTCAAGTCATTCAATATAGATCAATTCTAAGTATTGTTTTAGATCTTGGCCTATTGATAATTTTATTATCTTGATAGTTTTTGGGTTCATTATTTGTATTAGAGAATTACACAGGGAATTTTTTTTCATGTTTTATCAACTTTTTACAAAAAAAAATTATTAAAAAAATTAGTAGTGTTCTGGCACCAATAACAAATTGCATGACAAGGAAGGAACTCTCATGGACTAGAGAAGCTACAAAAAGCTTTGAATTTTTGAAGAAGAATATTATAGAAAGACCAATTTTAGCATTATTGGATTTTAAAAAAAGTATTTGAGGTTAATTGTGATGCTTGATTTGTAGGAATTGGTGTTGTGTTGAGTCAAGAAAGAGATCCAATAGCATATTTTAGTGAAAAATTTAATGAGGTAGGAACAAAGTATTCTACTTATGATGTTGAATTTTATGTAATTGTACAAGTATTAAGACATTGGAGACATTATCTGTCACCTAAGGAGTTTATCCTATTTACATATCATGAGTCTTTGACGTATGTGAATACACAAAAAAAGTTGAATAGTAGGCACGTAAATTAGGTTTCTTTCTTGCAATGGCACAATTTTGTGTTGAAACATAAATCAAGAAATAGAATCAGATAGTTAATACATTGAGCAACAAAGTACTATTATTAACTACTATGGTGAGTGAAGTAGTTGGATTTGAAGATAATAAAGAATTATATGATATTGATCCATATTTTGGCACGATAATTGAGTAGTACAAGAATCCATTAATAAGTGGAACAAAAATTAATCATGGTATCTTATGCAAGAAGGTTATCTCTTCAAATGGAAATAATTATGCATTCTAATTGGGTCTATAAGAGATAATATAATAAGAGAATTACATAGTGTAGGTTTGGCTGGACATTTTGGTAAGATGAAGACTATAGATTTGGTGGATGAAAAATATTTTTAGCCAAAGATGAAGATAGATGTGATAAAGTGTGTTTTTAGGTGCAAGATATGTCAGGTGGCTAAAGGACATGCACAAAATATTAGACTATACATGTCATTACTAGTTCTCAGGGTACTATGGATAGATTTGAGTATGGCTTTTGTGTTGGGGTTACCAAACACACAAAGAGGTAATGATTCAATTTTTTTTTGTTGTAGACAGATTGTCTAGAATGGTTCATTTCATTATATGTAAGAAAACCAATGATGCCACTAGAGTTTCAAAATTTTTTTAAGGATATTATGAGATTACATAGTGTTCCAAAAACTATTACTTTGAATAGGGACAAGAAAATTTTAAGTCATTTTTAGAGGACTTTGTGGAAGAAGATGTGTACTAAGATATAATTCAGTAGTGCATATCACTAACAAATAGATTAATAGACAGAAGTTGTCAATAAGAGCTTTGAAAATTTGTTGAGTTACATAGTGTGAGATAAGCCCAAGTAATGGGATTTGGCTTTACCATAAGTTGAGTTCACATATAACAGTTCAATGAATAGATCAATAGGAAAATTATCATTTTAAATTACTTATGATAGAAATCCTATGGATATTTTAAATTTAGTATAATTATCAATTATAGATCAAATTAGGGATGATACAAAAGCATTTGCAGAGCATATACAACAATTGTAAGGAGTAATAATAAAATTATAATAAAGTAATGAGAAATATAAAGTAACAATAGATGTCAGAAGAAGATCCAAGGTATTTGAAGAAGGAGAGTTGGTAATGGTTTACTTGAGGAAATAAATATTTTCAAAATGCATGTATAACAAGTTAAATTATAAGAAAATTGGTCGATGCAAAATTGTGAATAAAATCAATGACAATGCTTATGAGGTGAGTTTACCATAGAATTTTGATATATATTTAGTATTTAATGTTTAATATTTATATAAATTCCATGGATAATATGGTGAAGGTGATGAAGATGAATAAGTAAATTTGGAGCAGCATGTTCCAAAGAAGAAGGAAAAGATAGTGTAGGTTTTGGATATGAAGACAATGACCGCAAGGCAAGGGAATTATAACAGGTATTTGGTATAGTGGGAAGGATTATAGTAAGAACACAAAACTTAGATTAAAAAATAGGAGTTGAAGAAGATTGACAAAGAAAAATAGTAGCAATACAATCAGGGCAACTCATAGGATTTGAATTGTTATCAACCAGAGTAGAATGATACCAAAAAAATAGGCCAATCTTTTGAAGGCCATAACCTTTAACCCATAGATCCATTTTAGCTCTTCCATGCACCAAAATAACCATATAAAATTTTTTGATGGTGCTATAAGCTAGTCTATCTTCTTACGATTATATTTTATATTTTTTGGAGGCCATACATGATCATCTGAGGGTCTAAAATTACTATTTAATGATTTTTTTGAGAATTTTCTATTTTTAGGACCAGATGTCAACTTTAGTTAAATTTTATCACATAGGATAATTTTATAATTTAGGATATTTTGAGAAATTTTTAGAGCTGCATTCACTTGCATGTGAAACTTACTAAAAATAGCAGCTACTAAAAATAAAATGTTTTTTTTTTAGATTTTAGTTTTTTTTCAAATTTTAACATGTCAACTCTAATTCTGAGTTGAGGCTTATTTAAGCATGGTTTATTAAAATTAAGCTATATAATTAATTAAATGTGTTGGTATGTTAAAATTAACATATAAAAGTGAATAAATTAATTAAAATTATTATATTATTGTATTAAATAAATTATTTAAATGAATAAATTAATTAAATGTGTTGGTATATTAAAATTAACATGGAGAGATTATATTTTAATTAAGAGATAAATAAAATAATGTTTAAATATTATAACTCAATAAATAACATGTATGGGAAATGAAATATCATAAACATATTATAATGTAAGAGGACCTTTAAATTATAAACTTATTGAGAAGAGTTAAATTAGAAAATTTAAATTAAATGTATAAATATTATGTTAGTAATCAAAATTAAAAATATAAATAATAAATCATTAACTAATTTAAAATAAACGTTGGAGACAATAGATAAAAATTATAAATAGTTAAACATTTTGTGAAAGGAAAATAAATCCTATTAAGAATTAGGTGGGGTGTATTTAGAGTTAATTCAAATATAAAAGAAGAAGAATAATATAAATAAAATGTATGTAGAAACTGAATTAAACAAAAGCAACCCAAACCTCCAGTACCAAGGGAGAAGGACAAAAAATTGTAAATTATAAAATACTAAAGAAAAGAGCAAAACTTTTGTGTAAAAAGGAGACAAGAGGTCTTATAATTTAGTTTTTTATAAAGGTAAACTAAGGGTTTCCATGAGTGTTTAAGATTTAGGACCACATATCTAATCAAATTGTTATCGCATTTGCAAATCTCAATAGCTCATTTTAAATGACATTTTAAAAATGATCTTCCACAGCTAGAACTTTGGTATCTTTTATGCAAACATGATGCATATAATTAAATGAATGTTCTACTAGAGTTGAATTCATAATTATTTCATGTTTTATATTAGCCACATGTTTCATAATGTTATTGTTAATGGAACATCTAGTCTTATTGATGTATGACTTCGCACAAGAATAATCAATTGTGTAACCACTTCTAAGAGTAGGATATAATTCATCCATAGAATACTAGGTTAATTATTTGAATATTTTGTGAGGTATGAAGATAAAGTTGATTTTTAAGTATTTATTATTATTATTATTTTATCCTATTATAAATGCCCTTAATATAAGGGAGACAAATAATTGTGTTATCATTACCACCTTCTCTGACATGAAGACTAACCTTGGTAATTTTTATGATTTAAAAGATTTATTAATTTGTTTTTAATTGTAACCATTTTTCCTAAAAACTTCAATTAAATGATTAATTTCTTCTTCCAAATGGTACTTATCCTATATTTTAAAATCTCTAGTCATTGGCTTTTTCAACACAGTAGATTTTTATGAAGAGGAATGATGAGAGTTAGCATGAAGATAGAGATAATTATTTATATTTTTACTATAGACACATCAGGGGAAGTACCCATCAAATTTATTCATAAGGAAGACATCAAGGAAGGGAAGATTTCCATTTTATTTTATTTCCTTAGTAAATTTAATGTTTCACATAATATCATTGACGTGTTGATGGAATTATTATAATTTATCCTAACAATATGGCCAATTTACATTAGTGTCATCAGTCTACCTTTTCCACCACTTTAGTCTCAATAGGAAAGAGTGGAGAGCTAAGTATTCAAAGAATGCCTTGAACAAATTGGCAAAAATCATATAAAATGATAATCCCATCGCAACCCCTTTGGTCTATCCTAAACCAGTCCCCTAAAAGTTAAAATCTTAAACTTATAGAAAGCTCAACTAAAGACTTTATTTCTTCAAATTTTTGTCTACCCATAACTGTGATATCCTCCTCATTGAGATTCTTTGTGAAAAGAGAAACAATGTCAAACTAATTGAAATATCCTCATTCCAAACTTGTTTATTTTTGATAAATTCAACAAAATTAGTAGACTATTTAACAAAAGAAGACATTTTACCTATTAAAGGTTCATTTTTTATGACAAGAAAAAATTGATTGATGTGTAAGTGGGTGAATTGGTGGTGTCTACAATATATCTTAATAGGGTTCATACCTTATGAATCTTATGGGCATCATAGAACTTAGGAGTAAATTTATTTTTTTGATAAGAGACACTTATTTAAATTATTGTATAAGGAAAAGAGATTAATAATTTTTTAAATATTTATAACGATTTTGGATACTGGGTTAAATTGTAGTCTATTATAACTCTCATTATTCTAAATATGGTCTAACATCTTGTAATCATATTTTATTTTGTACATCTTAACCATTTGATTTCCCTTTATGATTATAGTGATGATAATGATATTATTAAACTTAGTATTTTTTATAGTATTCCAATCTTCCTTTGAAATTTTACATGCAAGGGTTTTGATTTTCTTACTATAATGGTACAATATTGGTTCAAAATTTTAACCATTTTATTAGATACACCTTTTAGATCATTTTTAATTTCAACTAGAAAAACTTCTCTTAGTTTATAATTAACAGCCACCACAATGCCTAATCCCCTTTTTAAAATGTTAAAAGAGTGATACTTAGGGGGAAACTTGATTAGTTGATTACTATTTTATTATCACAATTATCAATAATACCATGGGAAAACAAGTTAAACTAACTCTATAAAATGATTACTATTTTATTTTATTTGTTATTTTTATTTTAGATTGGAAATTACTATTTTCACCCCTTATTTATTAATAGGTTTTATTTTCCTTCACATTTTTTAAAACTATTTAATGTTTTCGACTATTGCCTCTGATGCTTATTTTGGGTTAGTTAAATATTTACTATTTATATTTTTACTTATAATTATTAACATTAATTTTTACATGTTTGATTTGAGTTTTTTACTTTTAATTCTTCTTATTAGGTTTAAATTTTTAGGGTCCTCCTACATTATGGTATGTTCATAATGTTTTATTTCTCATACATGTTATCTCTTGGGTTACGATCTATAGAGACTGGGATTTCTCTCTTAATTAGTATTCAATCTCTACATTCTAATTTTAACATATCAATACATATAATTAACTTATTGAATATAAAAAATAACAAATTTAATTTATATATTCATCTTTTATCTTGTTCTTCAAATAAATAGATTTTATTCAATTATTTTTAGTTTACTTTAATGATTTATTAGATAAGTAGTTATTAATATCATTCAAGAATAATAATTTTATGAATGTTAAAACAAAATTCTAATTTTATTGTACTTTCATACAATCGATTTGTTTTTCATTTCTCTTTCTTGTATTATCTAAATACATGCAAATTTTCATTCTTACATTTTTTTATTTTCTTATCTAATTTCACTTTATTGTATTTAACCTTAATTTTTTCTCAACAAAAAATAGACAATTACATTTTATTTTGATATTTATTTATAAATAATGATTTATAAATGCAAAAAATTATAATTATATTCTCATCTTGATGATGGATCACTGAGAGTGATGCAAAATATCAATCCAAAAACATGCATTGTACGGTAGTTTACAGATGCATTCTCTTACATTTAGTATGGACTATAGAAAGACTATTTCTCTTAAGTTTGATATTGTGTTGAGAATGTGCAAGGATCATGTTTTTGTGCAGGTAATTTTTTTTTCCATTGTTGATCTCAACTATTTCCTGAGATGTAAATAATTTGTATTTATTTTGTTTTTAATATTTTCTCTTTATAATGTATTCTTGTGATAAATAAATGTTTGTGAAATTCCTTTATTTTATTATGTCTACATATAAAAATATAGTTTCAGTGAAATAAAATGTAATGGAATAATTTTGTTGAGGTGGTTGCTTTGATTTAGTTTGTGCTTTGATCCATTCTATGCTATGCTTAGAATTCATAGACAAAAATTTAAATATTGTGTAAGGTATTTATTTCATATTTCTATTATCATTATTCACTATTTTATTAGGTGTAGAGAATATGTATTGGTTTTATTTTTTAGTATTTTATTTTCTTATTTTGTGATTATGATAAAGAAAATGTTGATTCAATTCCTTCGTTTCATTGTTTGTGTGTGAAAAAATAATGTTGGATGCATAAGAATTATTTTATTGAGGTGGATACCTTGGTTTGTGCTTACATGTTAAGTGCACAAACTAATAATTATGTATTTTTCAAAGTGTTTATTTTTTCTAAGTACATTTTAGATGTTGTAAAATTTGTATAGATTTGTTTTGTAGTATTTTGTATTTATTATTGTGATAAATAAATGTTGGTTTTGTTCATTTGTTTCATTATATATGCCTTGAAAAAAATATTGGAGTGTAGTATAATTGCAGGGGAATCAATTTGTTGAGATGGTTGCTTTGATCCACTTTGTGTTGCATTTGGAATTCATGGACTAGCAGATGTGTACTATGTAAGGTATTTGTTTCATCTTTTCCATGGCTATTCTTTATTATTTCATGAGATATAGATTATTTTTATTATTTATATTTTTTATTATTTTATTTACTTAGTTTTTTATTTCAATAAAGAATGTGTTGGTTCGATTATATTGTTTCATTATTTTTACATGGAAAAAATGTAGGTATAGGAGAATGTATGGAAATTATTTATGTGAGGTGGTTGCCTTGGTTTGTGCTTACATTTGGAGTTCATGGACCAGAAATTGTGTATTTTTCAAGATATTTATTTTTTCCCCTATAGTTTATTTGATTCCTTAGTTTCATTCTCTCTACTTGAAAATGTTTTTTTTAGTGTAGGGATTGTGGGGGGATCATTTTTGTTGAGGTATATAAGTTTCTTTTCCATGGCCCTTATTTGTTATTTCCTTAGATGTAAATAATGTGTGTTTCCTTTTTTGATTTTTTCAACAATTTTTATTGTGGTAAATAAATGATAGATTAATTTCTTTGTTTTATTTATTCTTTGTGCTTATTTTTCTAATTCTCTCTAATAGTATAGTTTTTAATTTTTTTAAGGTGACAAGCATAGGTTAGTTGTTCATCCTTAGTATATATTTAACATCTATTAGAGGTAAGTATTTTGATAATTACATTGTATTAAATAATTGAATGTATTTTTGTTTGTGAGTAAGCATCATTTCTATGACTATTCTACATTAGTTATTATTATGAAAAAAATGTCATTCTTTTAATATTAAGTACCTTATTATGTTAGCTTATTATTTTAATCACACATAATTGAAAAAATCCTTGTGTATGACATTTCAATATAACAAAATTAATTTTGTATTTAAAAAAATAATAATATGCATTTTAAAGCCTATAATTTATACTTACACCAATGAAATTGATACCTTTTATGTTAATGGTAAGTTTTTTGTGCAAATAGATGCTATTTTTTATATAGATTTTAATATGCACGTAAATATAAAGACATTCACTTGATGTTTTATTACCTTAAAATATTACTTATACAAAAACATTTCAAAGAAACATAATTTAATCGAATAATATGATAATTAGACATTATAGAAGCATTACCTGGGAGGGGGAGAGTGGGGTGCAAGGAACATGATGTATCATTTTTTCCATTGATATAGATGTGTGAAAAACATTTATTGGGTTTGATTTATTCTTTTAAATTTTAAAAATAATTTTAACATTGATATGATTGCCTTCAGTGGAAATATTTCAAGTAACAGGATTGATTTGGAGAGAAATTACTTGTGCTTAGAAAAGGGTCATGCATTGGTTTGCATACAACAACAACAAAAAAAAAAACTTGCTGACATGATTTCTTTCTTTTCAATGTAGCCTTTCTTTTTTGTGTTAAAACTATGAATATTTACATTTTATCTTCAACAATGAACTTGAAAATTTTACTTTTGCTTGATTTGTTCTTTTAAAGTAGGATTTTTGTATATGCTACAATTATTTTATTATGATCTACATGTGAGGATCTTATAAATAATGATTAATTTTATTATTTTATTATTTTAGTTTAAATATTTTTAGGCATGATTGATCCAAAAATATTTGTGGAATCATTCCTCAAACATGGAATAAGGGTGCATGTGCCTTTGTTGAAGGGAGTAATTAGTATGTGTTAATAGAATTATTTTTAAGATGAAATCTTACTAATACATCCTAATATAGATGATAGATTGTGCTGAAATAAATTTTTTTAAAGTTGTCTAATGAGGAGATAATACATGTAATATTAACTTGTTAAATATATTGATGTTGAAAACATTTGTTTTTGATTTGTTGAATATGTGAAATCGATCAAGTTTCAAAAGAAGATTTTATTAAATGTTTTATTTATTTTTTAGGTCAATTTATTTTTTTCATGGCCATAATATATTTTTATGTTTGAATCCAATATTAAAAAAATATTTTATTTATTTTTTCACTCAATTTATTTTTTGCATAGCTATTATACCTTTTGATATTTGAATCTAATATTATATTAGATTTTTTTTCATCAATTAAATTGATTAGTTTTCTCATAATATTGTATTCTTACTCATAACCATTTGATGTAGTTAATTATCAATCAATCATTTACATTTCACTAATATTTTAATGGAAGTCTATGTTATGTTTATCATTGGAATTTAAAAGCAAATAGATATTGATATACTAACTAAAAATAAAGTGTTTTAATTGTAAAATTTACCTCTTATTAATTAAAAATATATTTTTAATTAATATTTATTCCTTATTAACTAAAATGTATTATGGATTCTATAGAAAGTAATGAGTCTTGTATGATTGATTTGAAAACTTTGCATGCATTGGTTTCTTTATAATTAAATTTAAAATGAAAGTTTATAAAATTGAATTAATGAATTTAAATAAATATGGAATCATGCTTTTTGAATTATAATTAAATTGTGATGTACAAGTTAATTCATTTTGCTTTATTTATTTTGAGACATATTATAATATACAATAGTTTGATTATATAAAACAAAATGATGTTCGGATGAAAAGTTATGTCACACATATCATTAATTTGTTTTTTAGTTATAAAATCCATCAAAAATTTAAATGAAGATTATATTACTTGTTTTATTTATCTATTAGGCTGGTATTGATACTGAATATATAAATGATCTATTAAAATTAAAATTTAATATTTTATTAAATAGTTGTTATATCAATTAATTAAAAATGTTATCAAGTAAAAAACATTAAATTTGTTTGAAATTAGCTCTTTTGTTATTTATTTTATTTTATTCATCATAACTTGAAATAATATTTTTTAATAAAAAAACATTTATTTGACACTTAATATAATGTAAATTTATTATACCAGGTACTTACATATTGTTTTTTTTTATGTCAAATATAGTAAACCATGAAAACTGTGTAAGGAACAATAAATGAATAGACATGATAATATTACCAACACCACACTTTCTGAGAGATGAAAAGTTCAATAGGTTTATATATTTTATAAATATTTTCCACTATAGGCTATGTTCATCTCCATCATTAAAAGAAATGTAGAAAGTTGGAAATAATTTGTTATTTACTAGTACAAATATCATAATGCTTGAAACTCATTGTTTATGATAATGTTAATTATGATTTAAAATATGAACCCATATATAAATTGGTAAAAATAATTGTCACATTATCGAACCCTAAGGCAACAAAATATTACTCTAATTGTGCATGTAAAATTCTAAGAGTAAAGAAAGAAAATTTTATTATATGAAAAAATTTAAATACTAATTATTCCTTTTTTGATTATATATAATATAATTTTAATACATATATTTTTATTTTAAAAATTAAAATAAATCATCATAAAGTGTACATATTTAATACAATATACACAATAAATATTATATATTGAAATAAATATACACTTACTTAAAGCGAATCATTTTTTTATTATATCAATTTTTAATGTCCTTGATAATGATAATGCACTTGAGATAATGTTTAAATTCATTTAATATTGAAATTGAATGGAATTTTTCATCTTTTATAGGGAAGGAAATTTACTTTCATCATTTTATACATTTTTAAGAAACAAATGTTATTTTATGTTTTCCATGCCTACTTGTTAATATTTTCATAGATGAAGGGGTGAGTCAATACTAAACACCTAGTGATGACATTGTTTTTTCTTGTCAACACATTAATATTTCAAAAAAAAAGTTCCAACACCCAAATTCCTACCCTTCTTATCTAGTTCTTTACCATTAATGTGGGTCCTTTGTAAATGAGCACCTCTCCACTTTTTACTCTTAAAATCTAGATTAAAATTGATGTACATCCATTCACACACTTAAAATATCACTATAGTTTGAAATTAATTAGACCTTATTTTGATAGGTGTTCACTTATCAAAATGAGTCTTATCTTTTGGACCTGACTACCGTCTTACATTCATTATTGCAAGATGAATACAATTATATTTTTGTACTATTAACTCATGCTGTGTATTATTTTGGATACTTTTCAATGTCAGAAGGTGGTTAGTAGGGATGCACTATCCCCCCACCCCCACCTTAGTTATGTAGTGATAGATATGAAAGGATTAGTGGTAAATAAATTGAATTCATGAAAGTAGTACTTTTTTCTTTATCGATGGTAGGTTTATTATGTAAATATTTGAATTTTTAATTTAAATGTCATTATTTTTTTGGATGAATTTTAATGTGCATGTAAGGATGCATAAGTTTATTTAACATATTATTAAACCCAAATAATGGTATCATTAACAACTTATTAAAAAAATATAGTTTATATATAAGGTCATAATCTATGAGAGCAAGTTTGATATCATGTTGAGAGTGTGCATGGATCATGTTTTTGTGAAAATAAATTTGTTTTCCATAACCATTCTTAGTTATTAATTAGAATTCAGAAAATGTATATGAATTTTGTAAAATATATTATTGTTTATTTTTAATTTGTTCTTGTGATAAATAAATTTCAGTTTGATTCCTTTATTTTAATATCTTTCTTTAGGAAAATAGCTTGGAGTGCAAGAAAATGTATCATAATAGTTTTTTTGAAGTGGTTGCCTTGATTTAGTTTTTGCCTTGATCCACCTTATGTTACATTTATAATTCCTGGACAAGCAATTATATATTATGTAAGGTATTTATTTCATCTTTTCCATGGTTATTCTTCATTATTTCCTTAGATGTAGGGATTATGTATTAATTTTATTTTATTTTTAAATTTATTATTTTGATAAATAAAATTTTGGTTTGATTCTTTTTTTTTTAATTTGGAAGAAAAATGGAATGTATGAGAATTATTTTATTGAGGTTTCTACCTTGGATTGTGCCACTATTTGAATTGCATGGACCCAAAATTGTGTATTATGCAAAGTATTTTTCACTCACCTACATTTGTATTGTTCTAAAATGTGTATTGATTTTATTTTTTATTTTTCATTATTATTATTTTTTTTGATAAAAAAATGTTGGTTTGATTCCTTAATTTCATTGTTTATTCTTTGAAAAAATGTTAGAGTGCAAAAAAATACATGGGATTCATTTTACTAAGGTGGTTGTCTTTCAATCCAGCAAAGAATAGTTGGTGCCTTCCCCACTCATGGAGTTTAATTTATGTAGGATCCTCTCAACTCCAAGAATGGTGGGTGGCATCCAACAAAGAATGAAAGAGATGAAATACAAATAAATCAAAACTATAACTATGGTATTGGAATTATTTCATGCCAACAATGGAATTGTGATTCCCAATTCATCCATCACTTATGAAGTCAGAATGGTGTTGTTTCTTCTTGCAAGGAGATCATTCTCAAGACTTCATGATGGAGGAAACTTGATACGGGAGCATCTGGACTCAAGGAATCAAAATGACTATTGATGAAACAAATAATTATATTTGAGTCCATTTAGTTTATTTTAAAAAGTAAAACATTTAAATAATTAAAATTGGCTCATATTACCAATTTAATTATTAGTTATATTATTTTAATTGTGAAGAATTGTAATAAATTCTAGAAGTATTTTAGAGAGTCTATGTGTCTAAAGTGGATAATTAAGAATTAAAAATATAATTATAGATAAAGATTGTTTTGTTTTATCTCCTTTATTTAGACAAAGAACATATATGCTTCAACTTCACATTATCTAGAAATTCACTAGACATGAAGAGAGTTCAAAACTACAAGATTTGGAGATTTTGTAGGATTTTTTTGAGGTTATTTTATGAATAATAATTAAATATTTCACTTTCAAGAGAAAATAACGAGATATAATTGTTGTTGTAAGTGGAATTATATTTAATTTTCCAAACAAGAGGTGCAACCAATGCATACGAAGTTGTAAGTTGATATGGTAGTGAATTAAATTCAAATATTAATTTATTTATCTCCATATTCTTCTAAAAGAACCTTTTTTACAAATTTGTGATTGAGGAATTCATTACTAGTGTTTTCATGTAATTTTATTTATATAAGGGAAAGGGAATTGTATTTATTTAATAAAATAAATTCTCCTTGAAAATTGGCATTGGAATTTGCATGGTCAGAATTAAATTCTTATTTTTATAATATGGTGTGGAATTTTCATGCTAGGGATAATTCCATAAAACATTGAATGCATGCAATGAATTTGAAGTGGTCAACTCTAGTTGAGGCAAGATCTCTTGTGGAATAATTTATTTACTCTATTCCAACACCTAAATGGGATTATTCCTATTAGAAATTGTAAAAAAATGTTGAAATAGAAGGTAGAAAGCCAAAAAGGGTGCAAAAAGATTCTAGGAAGGAATTTGTAATAGCTTCTAAATGAAAATAGAGGAGAATATAGTCATAAAATTACATTTGTTTAATATTTACTCTTGAAGTTGATATTTTGATAGGAGAATAAATCAAAGATAGGTGTAAATTAATCAAAATATTATTTATTTAGAAATTACAAAAGGAAAGATTATGGTTTCAAAGCACAAAAGTAACAAAATAAGGAAGCATAGAGATTTGTCTTGTAGGAAGACTATAATTTGTGTTCATAGATGAATGATGTTGAGGTGAAGATTTTAAATTGAGTTGAATTTTTATAAATTATTATTATAAAGATTTTGTGAATTTGTCATGAAAGAGAATTGGTGTTCTTGTTAACAATATATTCATATTTGAAATTTAAAATGAAAAGAGATTTGAAGCTTTTCTTTATATTTTATAGATTAAGTGAAGGTTTTAATTTTTCATTGAAGGTTCCTCACAAATGTTAAATTTTTTTTTTGGAAAATAGATTGCAAAGTTTGATATGAATAAACAATTATACTAAAGAGGATATTCATTTTAATTTTTGTGCACCATTTTTGGTATCAGAGCATTACACATTATGCACAATCAAAAGATTCAAGGTAAATTGAGAGAAAAAATAAATATGGTCATGAGAGCAAGAGGTAGAGGAAGGAGGAAACCAGGCCAAGTTGGACAAATATAAGGGAATGGAGTGATAGTCATTCTTTTTGAATCCCCTTTCTTATTAGTTGATTTATAATCTCCTTGTGAGGAAGATTATTTCCCTTTATTCTTATCTTTCTATGACTTATTTTGATTATTTTGCTTCTTTTTACTTGAACCTGTATTTTATGTTGATATTGAAACTTGCTTATACTTAGGTTGACATGCAAGTAGAGCTTGAGATTTGGATGACTTGAATAGACCTATAGATATTAAATTTTCTTCTATAGCCATTAGAATCTTAAAAAATACCTCAAAGGTGGGCATTTGATATGATGTACCCAATGTGAGCCTATGAGTTTGAAATCTAGAGACAAATGATGAATATTCAGGACCTAGTTTGTGTAAGGCACTAAAAATTAATTGAATATCTTTTTTTTATCAATTTTACATTCAGAAAGCTATGCTCTAAGATCTATGACTTTAGTGATGTAGTCCTGTATTGTAGCATAATTTTTAAGATCCAAACTAATGATTTCATTGTCAATTTGGTAACCATGAACCTCATCTATTTTTCCAAACAATGATGCTAATTTATCCCAAGCCTCTTTTAGACTTTTATATTTATCAAGATGAAAATTCAAATCTAAAGACATGTATGACTGAATGCATCTAATTAACTAAGAATTTTTAAAGAGAAAGTGTTATAACTCTTTTGCATCAATAGGTGGAGTAAGAAGAGTTGTTATGTAAGTCCTATATCCTAACATCATTAATGCATTCCAATAATTTTATTTCCATGTCTTATAGTTATATGTTGTTAATAGTGGGAACTTATAATTCCCCAAGATGCCTTTGAAAATAAACTGTCAAAAAATAGAAATTAAATTATAGAACACATCACAAAACCCCCTTTAATTACTTATTTTTATCCCACTTAACAATTATTTGTTTTCACTTTATAATTGAGTGTAATTACAATCCTAGATTATAATTTTTTAGTTTACAAATACCTCAATTAGGCCCTCTAGTCTAAAAGTATAAAAAATATGCACTTTATTATTAAAATTTCTTAACCAATGCATTGTTCGTGAAAATTAACTTTAAAAAAAATGGGACCTCAATACGAGGTCTTATGTGAAATTAATGACCCTCTGAAGTTGCAAAAATGAAGACAGGCAAGAGTGTTGTAGAAAAATCTAAATTCTAGAAAAATCTAGAAAAAATTGAAAGTACAATAGTGAAGAGCAATAAATTTTAAGCTATTTCAAAAAAAATTGCTCAAAAATACCTTTTATTGTTCAAATACTTGGCTCCCAATGTTTTCCTTTCAAATCTATTTGTTGATCTGTGAGACTTGACAATTATATATTTTTTGGTCTGAACAGTCCGTACAGCCATACCTGGGAGAAAAAAATTACCTTCTAGATGACTGTGTCTAAATTGGACAAATTTTATATGGATCTATAGGTTTTGATGCCTTCCAAACACAACCATGACGTTTATTTTTCTCAAAAACACTTTAATTTCTAGTTACCTACCAGATTTGGGTGTGGTGCTTTTAGATCAAATCCTTGCCAATTTCACCTCCTGTGCCTAATTTGGATAAAATTGTAGATAATTTTTACTATCTTAGGCAATTTAAACTCAATGGTGAGCTCAAAAAATATCCACAAAATCTAATTTATACATGTATATAAAATCAAAAAGCCAATCATATATCTAGATATTTTTTACTTAAATATTTAGAAATATATAGATTCAATATTGCTCTAGTACCATGTTAGAATTAGCTACATGATATAATTAATCCAATAGAATGTATAAATAATAGATAAAACAATAATATTAATAAACAATAATTGTATATCTGAGATAGTAACAGAAATAAATAAATAACTCAAATATAATGAATTACTCTAATAAATCAATATTAATCTAATATAGAATACACAAATAACCATTGATTATATAGATCAAGATATGCAAGATAAAGATATGGGAACTCACATAACATGCGTAGTTCAATTTATATCTAACTACACAAATAGTGGAATGCAACTCCACACTAACAAGATAGGTGTCCAACTTGTGTAAATGATCAACACAAGTTGCCTGCTAGTTAAGCAATCTTATCCTATCTTACCATGAATAGTAGAGTGGAACTCCATTGTAACAAGATAGGTGTCCAAGTTGACTACTAACTAAGAAAGCTTATCTCATATGGTGAAAATTATTAATAAACATAATAAACTAATTAAAATAAGTAATTAATGCACCAAAATAAATAATAAATACAAGTAAATGCAATAAAGTAAATAAATACACCAACAAGAACCATGATAGTATTCATAACCTCGTACAAGACATGCAGGATTTTAATAAAAGTCACTTTCAATCCATTGAAGATGAAATAGGTTTTCTATCAACATATGAATTATGTGATCCTAAAAGATGCAATTTGATAAGAAGACACAATAGAACCAAAGAAGAAATTAAAAAAACTTCTTTTGAACCCCGGTGGATTGATGCAAGACCATATGGACTCAAAGAAGCAAAATGAATATTGATGAAACAAATAATTTTATTTGACTCCATTAAATTTATTTTAAAAATAAAAACATTTGAATAATTAAAATTGGCTCATATTACCAATTCAATTACTAGTTATACTATTTTAATTGTGAAGAATTGTATTAAATTCTAGAAGTATTTTAGAGAGTCTGGGTATCCTGAGTGGATAATTAAGTCATTAAAAATAGAATTCTAGCTAAATATTGTTTGTTCTTTTATCTCCTTTGTTTAGATAGGTCAAGAGAATAATAGGGAAAACACATATGCTACAACTTGACATGTTTTGGAAATTCACCGAACATAAAGAGAGCTTAAAAAGATAATATTTGAAGCTTTTGCAAGATGTTTTTTGATGTTATTTTATGAATAATAAATAAATATTTCACTTTCAAGAGAAAATAAGGAGATATAATTGTTGTTGCAAGTGGAATTATATTTAATTTTTTAAATAAGAGGTGTAACCAATGAATAGGAAGTTATAAGTTCATGTGGTGGTGAAGTAAATTCAAATATTAATTTATTTATCTCTATATTCTTCCAAAAATGCATTTTTCACAAAATTGTGATTGAAGAATTCATTACTAGTGTTTGCATGCAATTTTATTTATTTAAGGGAAAAGGAATTGCATTTTTTTAATAAAACAAATTCTCCTTAAAAATTGGTATGGGAATTTGCATGGTTGGAATTAAATTCTTTCTCTTGAAATATGTCATGGAATTTGCATGGTGGGAATAATTCTATAAAACATTAAATTCATGCAAGGAATTTGAAGTGGTCAACTCTAGTTAAGGCAAGATCTTTTGTGGAATAATTTATTTACTCTATTCCAATGCCTAAAGGGGTTTATTACTATTAAAAATTATAATAAATTGTTGAAATAGAAGGTGGATAAATCCGAAAAGGGTGCAGAAAGCTTCCAAAAACAAATTTGCAGTAGCTTCTAAATGAAAATTGAGGAGAATATAGTCATAGAATTGCAGTTGTTTAATATTTAATCTTGAAGTTGATATTTTGATAGGAAAATAGATCAAATACAAGTGTAATTAATCAAAATCTCATTTATTTAGAAATTACAAAAAGAAAGATTGTGGTTTCAAAGCATAGAAGTAATAGAAAGAAGGAAGAATAGAGAATAGTCTTGTAGGAAGACTATAATTTATGTTAATAGATTAATGGTGTTGAGGTGGAGATTGTAAATTGAGTTTAATTTTAAGAAATTATTATTAGAAATATTATGTGGAATTCTCATGAAAGAGAATAGTTGTTCCTATTAAAAATAAATTCATATTTAAAATTTATAGTCAAAGGAGATTTGAAGTTTTGGTTTGAATTTTCTAGATTAATTGTAAAGGTTTTAATTTTTTTCATTGGAGATTCCTCAAAAATTTTCACCTTTTGTCTATAAAATAGAATGCAAAATTTTATTTGAATAAAAAATTGTACTAAAGAGGCTATTTATTTTAATAGTTATGCACCAAAACTTGTGATTCAAACTATGTTTTAGACATGGCCGGAAGTAATTCTTCCTCTTATCCAAATCATGCAAGGAAATTTAATGAATTAGATCAGTTGTTTGGAAGAGGCCTTAGATGATGACATGGGGCTTCCTCCCATTCCTAATGAGTTGGGAGATGAGTATGGATTCACCCCAATGACTTTAAGGATTTATATTTTTATGCGGATTGTCATGAAATTAAAGTGGGTGATTCAGTTTTTTGTCTTTCTCTTTTACGAAGTTAAAAAACATTGTTTTATACTGAAGACTAGACACAATGTAAAGCCTTTCAAAAAATTAAATCCATGGATGTTTATGGTCCTAAAATGTAAATTCTTGTCCTAAAACTACTCATAAAATTTAGTAGGTGATAAGGGAACATAATTTTTATATAAGAGTGGTAATAACTATTTGGTTTTATGTATTTTTAGTATAAGGTAATGGTTAAGTTTAAGGAGCACTTATAAATTGATTGATTTTAATTAATAATTAATCAATTTTGTTTAATATTTAATATTTTCTGGTATGAATTTATGTGATTCATTAAGATTTTGGACTCCATTAAGTTGTGAAGCTAATTAAGATTAGTTTAAGACAATTGTTCAAAGATAAAAATGTACTATCTTAGATTTTAAAAATTGACATAATTTTTAAGGGGAAAAAAACTATTTCTATCTATAACAATGCACTATCTTGTTATTTCTTCAAACACCCAATGTTGTTGAGTCATTAATAAATCTAATGAAATTATTGAAATGATTTTGGAAAGAAATACATATATCTCATATGATTTTGGAATGTGCTTACCTTATTATTGCCACATTTTTGGAACGTGTTAGAAGAACTCAATAATTTATGATCTCATAAGTATCATGGTAATAGGCACACTTTACATATTCAAGCATTATTTTTTTTGAAAAATTCACAATAAAAGATTAATGTTGTCAAGTGTAAAATATGTATTAATTCATTAACATATGTATGGGAAATTACATATTACACAAATTTTACATTTTTTAAAAATATTACATATAATGCAATGTCTATTATTTGGAATATCATCATACTTTACATAAAGTGTTATCACTTACATATCTAAATGTATGCATTACAAGTGGTAAGACTTGATGGTGGAATCTGATAGCTTGTGGAGTAGAATTCCAATGGGGTGTATGAATTACAAGTGGTAGGTGTATGATGATAGTCAACAATGTTTATAATTTTTTTTATCAGGACGTTAGAATGTGGGTGTTTGATATGTCACATCCTCTTCATCGCCTATAAGGGATTTCCTTATCTTATTACTACTTTCTCTTGAAAGGATAGAAATAGAGGTTATCAACTATTTTAGTTTAGACTATCTTCAAAAAAATTCTCATCTAAAGCTTATTTTCTCTTGAAGGAATAAAACCAAACATATTTAATTAGGATAATTAAAAAACATAAATAAGTTACTTTCATCATCTCTATATAGAAACAATAATGGTTCTTCTAAATTTTATAATAAATATGACAATGATAAATGAAATGTTCCTCATTCTCTATCTCATAGAATGTAAATATAACTTCAACTCATAATATTTGAACAATTATTAATATAAAATTTTCATGGATATCAATGATATGGAGCATGTAGTAGGATAGGTCTACATTCCCATGGTTTAACTATGCTTGCAATCAATGATGTAATAATAATAGATGATGTAAATACTCATATACCTCTATTGGGATAGACAATTGAGTGAGACCTATCTATTTTTCATCTCATTATCACATTGATTTCATACACTATTTTATTTTATAATCATTTTTGTATTATTATTTTTAGTATGAAAGAAATTAATAACATATTAAAATATAAGTAAACTGAATATATTAAGTTAAATTCAAAAATTTACCACTATAATTTTTTTTTAAATTTTATTGTTGTTATTTAAAACATTTTTTATATAATTTTATAATTCATATTAATTTCTTATTTATCTTTATCATATATCTTTGATCACTTATATTGTTGACAATATTTTATATTTTTTTATTTCAAATTTTTTTATTTAAAAAACTTTTTAAAAGGTTTTGGTTGTATTATATTCATTTATTATTATTTTTCCAAATGATGAAGATTGTCTTTTTCTATTCGTCATCATGCTCATGTCATATTCGTTGATGGAATTGTAACCCAAGCACTGCCATATGAGGTGGAATTGCAAGCAAGATCTGCCATATCATCAAAGCATGTCCATTGCATATTCAAAGTAAATAAGAAATTTGGAGTACTTGTACATAAAATATTTACTATTATAAATTTTTTTTTATAAAAACAACTATATACATGTTTTTAGATAGACATTTCAAACTATACTCAATGATCCATTATCGAAATAAAAATAGAATGATAGTTGATTATAGATTTGTCTTAATTTATAAAGAAGATATCAAGATAAAATGTAATTACTTAATTTTATTAACAAAAATTAAGTTTAAAGACAATATAATGGCATAAAGGAAAACCAAATATAAAAATATAAGAACCAAATTTTACATGTATTTAAATAATATAAAAAATGGAAATTAGGGAGGAAAAATAATATGAAAATTAAATTAGAAATAAGTTGAAAATATTATTCTTAAATAATATTAATAAGTAGTTGTTTGATAAATTATCAGGATAAGTTGAAATTAATGAAGGAAAATTAATTGGAAAAAATAATTTGTTTGAGGAGGAAGATAAAATGTGAATAGATAAATTAAAATTATAATATTATTATATTAAATAAATTATTTAAGTTAATAAAAAATAAAGGTGTTGGTATGTTAAAATTAATATGTAAAGGCGAATAGATAAATTAAAATTATTATATTATTGTATTAAATAAATTATTTAAATGAATAAATTAATTAAATGTGTTGGTATTTTAAAACTAACATGTAGATATTTTATCTTAATTAAGAGAGAAATAAAAAAATATATTAAATATCAGAACTCAAGAAATAACATGTATGGGAAATGAAATATCATAAACATACTATAATGTAGGAGGACCTTAAAAATATGAACTTATTGAGAATATTTAAACTATAAAATTTAAATTAAATGTATAAATATTAATATTATTAATCAAAAGTAAAATTATAAATAATAAATATTTAATTGATTTAAAATAAAAATTGCAGACAATAGCAGAAAAGATTAAATAGTTAAAAAATCGGTGAAAGGAAAATAAAACCTATTAAGAAATAAGGGGGATGTATTTAGAGTTAATTATAATATAAAATAAGAATAATAATAAAAATAAAATGAATTTGGAAACCAAACTAAATGGAAGCACCCCAAATCTCCAATACCAAGGGATAAGGACAAAAATTTATAAGTTTGAAAATACTAAAGAAAAGGGGAAAACATTTGTCTAAGGAGACAAGAGGTTGTCTAATTTAGTTTTTTATAAAGGTAAACTATCTGTTTCCATGAGTGGTTAATATTTAGGCCCACATATCTAATCAAATTGTTATCACATTTACAAATCTCAATAGCTTATTTTAAATGACATTTCAAAATTGATCTTCCACATCTTAAATTTTGGTATCTTCTATGCAAACATGATCCCCAATATTAAATAAATGTTTTATTTGAGAAAAATTCATCATTATTTCATTTTTTTTATATTAGCCGCATGTTCCATAATCCTATTGATAATGAAACATCTACTCTCACTGATGTGTGACATCCCACAAGAACAGTTGATCTTGTAACCATTTCCAAGAGTAAGATCTTATCCATCCTTAGAAGACTAAATTAATTATTTGATTCTTTTATGAGGTATGAAGATAAAGTTGATATTCTTGTTTCTTAATTTTTTTGATATCTTGTTAGAAATTCCCTCAATGTAAGGGAGATATACAATTATGTTATCATTACCACCCTCTCTGACATGAAGACTAACCTTGGTAGTTTTTCATGATTTAAAATATTTATTATTTTTTCTAATTATAATCATTTTTCCTAAAAAATTTAGTTAAATGATTAATTTATTCTTCCAAATGGTACTTATCATATATTTTAAAATCTCTAGTCAATGGGGTTTTCAACACACTAGATTTTTGTGAAGGGAGATGATGAAAGTTAGTGTGAAGATAGAGATCAATGTGTTTAATTTTTATGTAGACACATCAAGAGAATGACCCATCATTTTTTTCATAAAGAGGACATTAAGGAAGGAATATTTCCATTTTATTTTATTTCCTTATTGAATTTGATGTTAGACATAACATCATTGATGTGTTAATGGAACTATTATAATTTATTTAAATGATGTGTCCAATTTACATTAGTGTCATCAGTGTAGCTTTTGTGCCACTTCAGTCTTAACAAGAAAGAGTGGAGAGCTAAGTCTTCAAGGAATGCCATAAAAAAATTAGCAACAATTGAAGAAAGAGGTGATCCTATCGTAACCCCTTCCGTCTATTTATAAACTAAACCCCTAAAAGTGAAAAGGTTAAACTCATAGAAAGATCAACTAAAGACTTTATTTATTCAAACGTGTGTCTACCCATAGCTATAATATCTTCCTCAATTGGAATATTTTTGAAAAGAGAAACAATGTCAAACTAATTGAAATATCCTCATTTTTTTTAAAAAAAAATCTTTGATAAATTTTAAAAAACTGGCAAAATATTTAACAAAATGGATGTTTTACCTATTAAAGGTTTATTTTTTATCACAAGAAAAGCTTGATTAATGTGTAAGTGGGTGAATCGGTGGTATCTACAATAGATCTCAATGGGGTTCATACCTTATTAATATTATGGGCACTGTAAATCCTAGGAGTAAATTTTTATTTTTATTTTGTAAGAGACATTTATTTAAATTACTGTATAAGGAAGAGAGATTAATAAATTTTTTAATGTTTATAACAATTTTAAATACTAGGTTAAATGGTAGTTTATTATGACTCTCTCTAATCTAAATATGGTTTAACATCTTGTAATCATGTCTATTTTGTACATCTCAACTGTTTGATTTCCCTTTTTCATTTTATTGACGATAATGATATTATTAGAGTTAAGATTTTTTAATGTGTTCCATTCTTCCTTAAAAAATTTATATATGAGGGTTTTGATTTTATTACTATAATGATATAATATTTTTTCAAATTTTTAACCATTTCATTAAATACACCTTTTAGATCATTTTTAATTTAAAATAAAAAATATTCTCTTAATTTTTAATTATCAACCACCACAAACCCTAAGCCCTCTTTTAAAATTTTAAAATAGTGACACTTAGGGGGCAAACTTGATAAGTTGATTACTATTTTAGTCTTCCAATTATCCATAATACCATGGGAAAATGGGTTAAACTCAACTCCATCAAATGATTACTATTTTACTTTCCTTATTCTTTTTATTTTATATTTGAAATAACTCTTTTCACCCCCTTATTTATTAATAGGTTTTATTTTCCTTCACAGATTTTAAAACTGTTTAATGTTTTTGGCTATTGTTTTTTATGCTTATTTTAGGTTAGTTAAATATTTATTATTTATATTTTTACTTATGATTATTATTAACATTAATTTTTACTATGTTTGATTTAAGTTTTCTTCTTTTAACTCTTCTTAGTAAATTTAAATTTGTAAGATCCTTCCACATTATGGTATGCTCATGATATTTTATTTCTCATACATGTTATCTCTTGGGTTCTGATCTCTAGATACTGGTATTTCTCTCTTAATTAGTATTCAATCTTCACATGTTAATTTTAACATGCCAATACATTTAATTTATTTATTTAATATAAAACTATAACAAATTTAATTTATTTATTTATTTTTTATCTCCCTCCTTAAATAAATTGATTTTCTTCAATTATTTTTAACTTACCTTAACAATTTAATAAATAGGTACTTAGTAATATCATTCAAGAATAATTTCATGAATGTTAGAAATTATTTATAATTTTATTTTATTTTCATATCATCCATTTTGACTCACTTCTCTTTCTTGTATCATCTAAATACATGTAAATTATGATCCTTACATTTTTATATTTTCTTATCTAGTTTTACTTTATTTTAGTTAACCTTAATTTTTTCTTAACAAAAAATAAGCAATTACATCTTATCTTGACATTTTCTATAAAAAATAGGATTTAGATATGTAAAAAAATACTATTATATTATTATCTTGATGATGGATTATTGAGTGTGATTTAAAATGTCAATCCAAAAACATGTATACAGTGGTTTATACATACATTCTCTTGAATTTAATATGGACCATGGAAATACTATTACTCTTAAGTTTGATATTGTGTTGAAAATGTGCAAGGATCATGTTTTTGTGTAGGTAAATTTTTTTTCCATTATCTATCTCAACTATTTCTTGAGATGTAGAGAATGTGTATTTATTTTATTTTTAGTATTTTCTCTTTATAATTTATTCTTGCAATAAATAAATGTTTGTGCAATTCCTTTGTTTCATTATTTATATATATAAAAAATAAAATTAAAGTGCAATAAAATTCAATGTAATAATTTTGTTGAGGTGGTTGCCTTGATTTAGTTTGTGTTTTGATCCACTCTATGCAATGCTTGGAATTCATAGACCAACATTTAAGTATTATGGAAGGTATTTATTTCATATTTTCCATTATTTTTATTTACTATTTGCTTGGATGTAGAGAATGTTTATTGATTTTATTTTTTAGTGTTTTATTTTCTTCTTTTGTGCTTATAATAAAGAAAATGTTGATTTAATTCCTTTGTTTCATTGTTTGTGTGTGAAAAAATAATTTTGAATGTAGGATAATTATTTTGTTGAGGTGGCTACCTTGGTTTTCGCTTGTGTTTTATGTGCACAAACTAATAATTATGTATTTTGCAAAGTATTGGTTTTTTATATGTGCAATATAGATTTTGTAAAGAATTTATAGATTTTGCTTTGTAGTATTTTGTATTTTGTATTTTTTTTTATGATAAAAAAATGTTTGTTTGATTCATTTGTTTCATTGTCTATGCCTTGAAAATAGTATTGGAGTGTAGGATACTTTCAGGGGAATCATTTTGTTGACGTTGTTTTGATCCACTTTGTGTTGCATTTGGAATTCATGGACTAGCAGATATGTATTATGTAAGGTATTTGTTTCATCTTTTTCATGGCTATTCTTCGCTATTTCCTAAAATATAGAGAATTTTTATTGTTTATAATTTTTTATTATTTTGTTTACTTAGTTTTTTATTGCGATAAAGAATGTGTTGGTTTGATCATATTATTTCATTATTTCTAAATGGAAAAAATGTAGGTGTAGGAGAATGTTGGGGAATTATTTAGGTGAGGTGGTTTCCTTGGTTTGTGCTTACATTTAGACTATATGGACTAGAAATTATGTATTTTTCAAGGTATTTATTTCCCCTACAGTTTCTTTGATTCCTTAGTTTCATTCTCTCTACTTGAAAACAATTTTTTTAGTATAGGGAATTATAGGGGAATCTTTTTTGTTGAGGTACATAAGTTTCTTTTCCATGGCCCTTATTTTTTATTTCTTGAGATGCATAAAATGTGTGTTTTATTTTTTTTAAAATTTTTTTAGAGTTTTTTATTGTGGTAAATAAATTCTAGTCTGATTCTTTTTTTTAATTTTCTCTTTGTACTTATTTTTTTAATTCTCTATGATAGTGTAGTTTTTTATTTTCTTAAGGTTACCAACATAGGTTAGTTGTTTCTCCATGGTATATTTTCAACATCTATTAGAGGTAAGTATGTTGATAATTGCATTGTAAAAAATCATTGAATGTATTTTTATTTGTAAGTAAGCATCATTTCCATGACTATTCTATATTAGTTATTTCTATGAAAAAAATGTCTTTATTTTAATGTTAGTTACTTTGTTATGTTAGCTTATTATTTTAATCACAAATAATTTAAAAAATCCTTGCATACAAGGTTTCAATCTAACAAAATTAATCTTGTTTTTCAAAAAATAATAATATGCATTTTAATGCTTATTATTTACACACAAATAACATTTATACCTTTTCCGTTGATGGTAAGTTGTGTAAATAAATAATATTATTATTGTTTGATGGATTTTAATATTCATGTAAAGATGAAGACATTCACTTGATATTTTATTATCTTATAATATTACTCATATAAAAATGTTTCAAAAAAACATAATTTAATCCAATAATGTGATCATTAGTCATTATGGAATCAATGCCTCAGGGGGCATGGGGTGGGTAAGAGAGGCATGAGGAACATGATCTATCATTTTTTTCCATTAATTTAGATGTATGAAAAATATTTTGTTAGTTTGATTTATTATTTTAAATTCTAAAAATAATTTTAGCATTGACATAATTGCCTTGGGTGGAAAATATTTCAACTAGTAGGATTGATTTAGGGAGAAATTACTTAAGCCTAGAATAGGATCATGCATTGGTGTGCATGCAACAAAAAAAATTGCTGACCTGATTTCTTTATTTTCAATGCAGAATTTCATTTCTGAGTTAAAACTATGAATATTTACATTTTATCTTCAACAATGAACTTTAAAAGTTTACTTTCACTTTCTTTGTTCTTTTGAATTAAAATTTTTTATGTATGCTACAATTATTTTTATTATGATCTACAAGTGAGGACCTTGTAAATGATGATTAATTTTTTATTATTTTTTAGTTAAAATATTTGTAGGCATGATTGATCCAAATATATTTATGGAATCATTTATTGAACTTGGAATCTGAGTGCATGTGGATTTGTTAAAGTGATCAATTAGTATGTGCTGATAGAATTGTTTTTAAGATGAAACCTAACTAATGCATCCCAATATAGATGGTATATTATGTTGAAATAAGGTTTTTTAAAGATGCCTAATGAGGAGATCATGCATTAAATACCAACTTGTTGATATATTCATGTTTAAAACATTTCTTTATATTAATGTTGAAAACATTTGTTTCTGATTTACTGAATATGTGATATCAATCAAGTTTCAAAATAAGATTAGCTCAATTTATTTTTTGCATAACTATAATACATTTTTATGTTTGAATCTAATATTATATGAGGTATTTTTTCATCAATTAAATTGATTAGTTTTATCATAATATAGTATTATTATTCGTAACCATTTGATGTAGTGAATTATTAGTTAATCATTTACAAGACACTAAAAATTTAATGGAAGTCTAGGTTGTGTTTATCATTGTTATTTAACAAACAAATAGATATTTATATACTGACTAAAAACAAAGTGTTTTAATTAAAAAAATTATCTCTTATTAATTAAAAATATATTTATAATTAATATTTATTCCTTATTAATTAAAATGTATTATGGATTCTATTGAGAGTGATGAGTCTCATATGATTGATTTGAAAATCTTAAATGTGTTGGTATATTTATAATTAAATTTAAAATGAAATTTTGTAAAATTAAATTAATAAATTTAAATAAATATGGAATCATACTTTTTGAATCATAATTAACTTGTGATGTACAAGTTGATTCATTTTGATTTAATTTTATTATATAAAATTTAATTATGTTTGGATGAAAAATTATGTCAAACATATCATTAATTTGTTGTTTAGTTATGAAATCCATCAAAAAAAATTAAATAAAGATTATATTACTTGTTTTATTTATCTATTAAGTTGCTTTTGATATTGAAAATATAAATGATCTATTAAAATTAAAATTTGACATTTTATTAAATAGTTGTTACATCAATTAATTTAAAATATTAATATCAATAAACATCATTCAGAGTTGATAAACTGAGTTATTTGAGACAAAAACATATCATCATGTCAAATGGTGAACAGGGCTAATGGGATTGTAATCATCGACGCTCGGGTTGATCGACAATAATTTTTAGAAGTAAATTGGGTGACTTATAGAATGTGCAACCATGGATATAAAATATGATAATGAAAGAACAACAATAAATTAAGCACAAGTGTGATAATCAACCATATAATAATAAGCTATAATATTAGCAAGTAGATTTTACGTATGAACATTATTTATTTTCTACTCTATTTAAATAAGATAATTGAAAAAATGGTCATGTGTTAAGCAAGTTATTTATGTTAGTATTATTATTAATATATATGAATAAAAATATTATTAGTGTAAGAAATATTTGTGAAAGAAGTTTTGAAATAATTTTAATAAATATTATGTAAATCTCACAAAAAATAAAAATATAATCATTTCATTTAGGTATGACATTTAATTTGAATATAATTAAAATTAAAGTTTATTAATATCGAACTTGGTGCTGATGAAATTTTATGTAATGTTGAATGAGCTTTCTCATTATTTAAATGGATCTCGTTACTTAAAAAGTTTGTAATTGTTTAGATTCATTAATAGGAAAGATGTATAAATGTATATAATA
The DNA here is from genome assembly GCA_037957365.1 of Torreya grandis. Lineage (NCBI taxonomy): Eukaryota > Viridiplantae > Streptophyta > Pinopsida > Cupressales > Taxaceae > Torreya > Torreya grandis. The sequence goes on from JARHVA010003284.1 coordinate 473,928, forward strand.
CTTCTTATCCTAAAAACACTAATAATTAATCGTATTCCTTATGATTCTATTACTTCAACAATAATGATATCAAAACTTAGAAACAAGACAATCTCCTCATGTGAAATGCATTAACCTTTACTAAATGATTACAATTTAAATCATTTATTATATTCTCATAACATTCCTATATAATTACATTCTCTATCTTTGAAAACTTTTTTTCTAATAAACCTAACATCTAAAAATGTACAGATGTAAATAATATATATTTTTAAAAATGAACCAATAGTTAAATAGTTATTCACATTTTTTGTGACTTTTTTTTAAAATTAAACCTAACATCTAAAGAATGTACGAGTATAAATAATGTATGTTTTTAAAAATGGACCAATAATTAATAGTTATTCACATTTCTTGTGACCCCATTCCTTCAAAAATGATGATATCATTTCTTAGGAATCAAAATGTTCCCCTCACGACGAGGGTGTTGACCCCCTATTAAGTGGTTACAATTTACATGGCACTTATTCTAGTCCCAAGACAATCGAGGTGTATTTACCATGGTCCATTATGTGTGAATGTGAAGGAATTTAATAAAAAATTGAATCCACTTCAAAAGTATTAGCTTTTAATAATTATATTGTAATCAATAATTTTCTATCAAAGTACTTGACATGACGTTCCTTTGGGAACCATAAAAAAATAATGTTTTTGATTTAAAAAAATGTTTGCTGGTAGAATATTTTGCGTGGAGACAAAATGAGTAATTTATTAATAGGGAAAATATCAAACCTCTATTATTAGGATTGGTTCTTTTTATTGAAAAGAAAAAAAGTAATAATATGTATAATAAATATGATTAAAATTTACATTTAATTAAAGTTTAATATATGAATAAAAATAATATAGGAATGAAAGAATGTGTGTATGTATGTTTGTAAGAGAGAGGGGGATTAAATAATCTCATATTTAAATCACTCTTTTATATTAGAAATAATTAAGAATATTGGCATTTCAATATTAAATATTTAACGTAAAGAAATAATAAATATTGAACAAACACTAAACATAAGAATAATGAACATTCATTAAAAAAAAAAGTATAAAGTCTTGTCAAGCTTCCTTAAGTAGTAACATTTACAAAAGAATGCAAAGTCTCTTCTCTTTCTTTACCACAAAAATGTCTAGTTTGTCAAAATGGCATTTATAAATGACCCCATAACTGCTACCTTATAACCTTAAAAATGGTTAAAAAAAAGTAGTTAGGGTTTTAATTATGACTTAATATAAGATAAAGTCACTTTACAAAATTAAAATAATATTATTTATTACAAAACAACTTAATGAGATAAAATAAAGCAACTTTATAATATATTAGTATAAATTAACTTTATGTCATGTCAAAATGTGATAAAAATGGTCTTCTCTCAAGCCTATCTTGTTCCATTTGGAGAGAATGTTCAACATTGATCATTTCAATGCATTCTTTTTAGGGTTATTCATTGCAAGTCTGAATTTCTCAAATGAATTTATGATCTTATCTATCTTAGAGAATACTTTAGATTTTAAGCAATTTTTCACATGATCTACATTTTGAAGATCAAATTTGGAACATGATGAAACTCGATCAGTTTCTCTTATGCTTCTTCAAACAAGACATGGAGTTTGAAACTTTTGAGATAGAAGAAACAATCAAAATTAAAGATGTAGAAGATTTTCCCTTGATCAACTTTCAAAATTGTTCTTTGATTTTCTTTATAGAATTGATTGTGTCAGTCATGAAACTTGAAAAATACTATGTTACTCTTGTATTTGACACCATCGAGATTTTATTTAGAACTTTTGAGCATTTATTTGGATCCTCATCCCAGAATCATTGATCAGGTTTAATTTTGATTTCAACATTTTCTTCATATTTTCAATTCATAGCATGTCTTGAATATACTCGAGCATAATCAAGAAAAAAGGTTCATTGTCCAAATTGAACTCTCCATGCCTTTTATGGTCATAGTTTTCTTCACATGATAGTATAAGTGATGGATACTATACTTAAAAAAAGAAAACCACTACTTTAGGCAAACAATTATCATATACATTTGTTACAAATAATTTTATTCTTTTGAATTTAGAATGTTTGATGAATATATGTGTTGATGAGGGTTTTAACCACACCAATCTCAAAATGAGGTAGCTTCAAACATTTTAAGATCTCAACAGAGTTGAACTCTACTCTAGGGCATGAGTTGTAGGTATGTGGTCTTAACAATTAGTTGATGGAATAACAGGTAGGGCATGTTGGTTATTAATAATGTTTTTAGACATAGGGTTGGTGCTTAAAAGGGAAGTAAAAATTCTATATAAGTGGGATGGATATTAACTAATATAGAGTGGATAGGTCTCAAAATAAACTCAAAAAAAGAAGGGTAGAGAAGAAAATAAAGGTTCTATGGTCTTTATGAATCACTTCCCTAGTTGATTCTAAGTGGACAAGTGCTTTCAAAACCTATGCCTATTGTTAATAGCTATTGCACAAATACAGTTAGACATGATTAGGAAATCTAGGGTTATACTGATATAGGAAACTCCCAAGACTTAATTAAAGTTTGATCCTTTTAGAATAGTTATTGCACACTCTTAATCAGGAGATTACAGTTTGATTTTAGTGAGATAACTGAGGTAATTATTGCACACACATAAAAAACTATATCAAAATAAAGCACTTCTACACAACTAAGGATATGAATCAATCAAATTAACTATCAATAATCAATGTAATTTACTAGTCCTTCACTAGCTATTACACATCTAAGACTAGCATATCAATCAAGACAATAAAGAACCCATTTGTATCTTTTTTACACTAAGATTTATTGAACAATACAACAAAATAAATAAAATTTATTACATAAACATTACAAATAAAATACATAAACACATGAGTGGACAACCAAATGTTTTTTTCTCCTATATAGTAAAAATTCTCTGACAAATCAAAACTATGGAATACAAGTGTTTAAATAGACTTGGGGAAGGGTCACAAAATATGAAATATAATTATTTAAATAGACTTGGGGAATGGTCGTATCATCCTCCAAGTTCATGTAAAATTCATTACATGTCATAGTTATGACTTGAGTTCTAACTACGATCAAAACTATATAGAGTTTATCTTATAGTTTTTTAATAGTCTAAGTTACCCCTTACGAAAATCATGCAATGTGTGCATGTGTACAAAGATGAATAAATAACTTTACAATATGATTCAAAGTTATAAGAAAACTATAAATATATACAATATATTTTGATATAGAATGTTTATGCAAAAACATTTATCCTTTTAAGTTTGTGTTGACGTTTGGATGTCTGCATGGACCTTAGTCGATGTAGTAGCTATGGCAGTTGACATGGAAGCTATGGCTATTAACATAGAACTAGAAGTAATAACTTAATTTTTCTTCTTCTTCACCTCTATTTTTAGCTAGCACTTATGGGCAACATCATGTTGCTGATAGATTATCTCTAAGTTCAAAAGTGGTAATATGTGTATTCTTTTGACTTGTCTAAGGAGATTTGAGTGCTCTATCTTAGTTGTTTAGAATTTGATCTTGAAAATTTCAACTTTAGTGACCTTATTTCTAGCAAAACTTAACTTGAGCTTTATGTCCTCCAATGACAACACCTACAAACTTTGCTTAAAACTATATGAGTCCTCTTGAATGAGTTGATCAAAGATAATTTTATTGATCAACTTCCCTGTAGTATCTTTTACCTTGGATAATTTCAAATCATTTAAAATTTTTAGGATGAATGTCTCATTTTCTTGATAATTAAGGAGTAAATCCCAAGTAACTTTCAACCATTCTCTAACTTCCATCATCTTGATGATCACTAGGTTGAGGGCATTGGATGCCTCTAGTGGTTTCATGAGATCTAAGTGGCTATAAGCCTTATTGGTTGTATAAAAAATCAACATATTCACTTTATTACATTTAAAATTCAAAGAATTTAATAATTCATGATTTTTGGTAACATGTGGGGTGAATTTAGCCTGCATGAAATCTAATACTTCCAAAAAATTGTAACATTTTGAACTTGCCTCTTACACCTCAACTTCAATGTCAGCCAGTATATGCATATTTTTATATTATTCTTTCAATTTCTATAATTTAACCTCCAATATTATCTATCCAACTCTGTGTCCTCATATATTTCCACCATGGCATCCTTTTCTGCCTCGGTTAGAGATCTAAAGTCTTTAGTATAAGGGGATTGCCCCAATTGCCTATTTTATCTCTTGGTCAAAGAGAAAAATTTCTTGCCTCTCTTAAAAATTAAATTCTCTACCAACATCATCTTTTATATTTCTCTTCTTCACCCTCTAAATGCTTCTAGATGGTTTTCCAAACAAAATTTTAATAGAGGGGAGCTCAGTTGTTTTAAATCTAGACAATTGAGAGGTCTTAGCCCTCAAGTATATGGCCCATGGAGGAATTTTCAATTGATTGAGGTCTATTTCCTTGGTGGATTTGACCACAACTTCTTCTACAACCTCCTCAGTTATTTACTACTTCTTTGTTGCTTTGACAAAGGTGTCAAGAAAGGAAGCCCATATAATCTTAGACCAATCCAATCCTCAATACTAGGGGAGTCGATAGATTGTGACCATTTTTGTCTTTATCCTTTTGCCCTTCCCAAACTAGTAACAATAATCTCTTGTGATAGAGTGGAAAATGTCACAGAGAGTGTGATTTGGGTGGATTGGAAATAGATTTGTGGAGTGGCCATGGTTGTTTCCATCTTCTTATATGCACTTTTAGTTTTCAATGATATTATAATGGTAGTGCCAGAAGGAATACTAGAGGTAGCCATAATGGAGGTGGATGTTATGGGGATGGTAAATAGATCAATGGTGGTGGTAGATGGAGCAACAATAGAATCATCATTCTCAACCTTTAGGGTGAGTAGGGGGAAATACAAGAAAGAGGAAGATCTAAATGGATCATTAGAGGTGGAAGTGACAACTTACACTTTAAGTATTATTAAAATAGATGAAATAAACACAAAACCAAAAATGGGAACAAAAGAAGAGAGCATAGAAGTCGTCTCTAAAACTTGAGTACCTATGGTGTCCTCCACAATTGGTACCTTCCCTTTGTCAACTTCAAGGATTAAGTCCTTATCTTTCTCTAACTCTTCTTCTTCATCAGAATCTAATTCTTCTTCTTCCACTTCTACTTGTACTTTTTAGGGAATTGTAGGAAAGATCTAAGATTACTTAATAGCTAGACTACCTACAAGGGGAGTCTTGGGCATTATTTTGTAACAGATGGTAATTTTAGGCTATGAGGAGTAATCTTGATGAACTAGGGTAGCTTCTTCATCTATGGCTACCCCCAAAGATGTAAAATATTATACCTAAGGGATAGGTGTAGGCATATGAATGGCACTAGAAGCTAGTTGTTCATATCCTTTCTCCTCCTCATCAAAGAAATATAGAGTGATGTGGTCTCTTGGAGCTCCCCTAAGGTCATGTTCACTTACCCCTGGTTCCTTCTTAATAAACTTTAGCTTGAAATGGATTCCCTATGGTGGATTTCCTTTTTCCTTTGATTTCTATGTTATCTGGCCTTTCCAAAAGTTTGAGCATGTCCACCCTACATAGAGTAGCATCTTGCTATGTAACTCCTTCATAGTGATTTAAGGTTCCTATTCAATTACCCTTAGGTGATCCTCCTTCAACCCAACAACCCTTTCCATTTCCAATACATCTTCATCATTATTCATATTCATGAACATAAAATCATAATCATAGTGGACGTGTTGGTAGTGTATGCTAAGCCATGAATATGCTTTTGGATGGCACCATGAGGATCCCAATTCCTATGTGTTACTATGGTAAAATGGTAACTCTTCCTTTTTCCACCCATTCCCTCAAAATGTTTCCTCATTATATATACCATTCTACCAATAACCATGTGGTGGCCAAAAAAGGTAGTCTTCTTTACCCTGGTCAGGTCCTTCTTTATGCTCCACCATAGTTGGAAAGCAATTTCTTTCTCATCCAATTTTTTAGGTACGTACTTTGGGAGACATAGGGGATGAACCTTGTGTTCCTAGAGCATGATAAAAAATATAATTTGGATATAGAAAATAATCACCCCTTGTAAAAAACATCTTCACAATTCTTGCTCTGACCCTAGGCATTGGAGAGCCATGTATTACTTTCCAAATTTAAGGATAAACATCCTCACCATATTCTTAGTATAAGCATAAACATGCAAAAGTTGGAAGTGATCACAAATTTAATTTTTTATGTAATCGGTGGCCGGGCTTCATAGTTCACTAAGGACTTTGTAGACTATTCCCATCATTAAATCCAATAGATACGACATCATATAAAAATGGCCCAATTTTTCCTTGTGAATGCTATACTCTCTCAAATGGAAACTAATAATTTCACCCAATGAAAACATGGAATCACTACTTAGCATTATGTGTAACAATAAAACAATGATAAAATCATTGTCCAAATTGAACAATCCATGCCTTTTATGGTCATAGTGTTCTTCACATGCTAGTATGAATTCTAGACATTGCACTTAAACAAGGAAAACCACTACTTTAGGCAAACCGCTATCATATACATGTCTTGAAAACAATTTTATTCCTTTGAATTTAGAATGTTTGATGAATATATGCATGTTCATGTGACCAAGGTTTGTATTGGTGAATATTCTTAGAATTTGATCTAGGGTAGAAGATAATACAACTTATTGAAATTTATAATTCATCTTTGTGATTGCAAATGAATACATAATCATAAAGATAAGATGAAAACAATGAATAATAATCAACACACTAGATTTGATTCTTCAAATTAAAAAATTTTATAGTTTTTCATAGTTAAAATGGTAATTTATAAGCTTGTAATGGTTCCTATTAAATTTATACTGCTATGACTATAATAATGTTTTTAAAAAGTTCATTTTGTGTTTTTTTACTGAAATGCATAGAATTTACATCCATATAAACCACCTAGCTGGTGCCTTGTAGCTGAGACGATAGTTTTGGCATTTGAATGACACTTTGAAGTGGTATATTAATCTAAAAATGGCATTCCATGGTTTATATGACACTATTTGTAGTTGATGTGGTAGTTGTAATAACCTCTAGATGGCATTGAATAATTGGGATAAGAATGGAACTTTTAAACAAGCCTAAATATTTTGTTTTAACAATTTCTTTGCACTTTATCTTCCTCTTTTGTATCATTCATAACTCAACTTTCCATCTTAGCACCTTGAATGGTCAATGGTTAATCATGGTATCCTCAGTTCTCCCTCTTGACAACCTAAAATGGCATTTTACTTTTCTTTAACAATAAGTTAATAAACTTTTTACATTTCTTTGTCTTTTTCCACATTGGCATTGAACACTCAGTTGCATAATGGTACTATAAAGGCTAATTTATACAATAAAATATGCATATTATCTAAAAATAAAATAATAGTTTGAAAGGAATTACATATTATTTTATAATTTTATTTTGGTATTTAAAAAAAAATAATGCATTTATTTATTTTTAAATTAATTAATATATTTTAAATTAGTTTTTCTAAAAAAGTAATGTTGTTGATGAATTATAAATTAAGAAATAAATTTGATAAAATAATTATTTTCAAATGGAGATTGAATGTAGATATTTTATGTGGATATTTTTAATATTTTTATGATATAATCTCCATTTTAAAAAATTCCTACAAAAATTTCACTATGAAAAAGTGCAACAAAATATATACAGTGGCAAAACCCAACAAAATCAACAATGTATAAGAACTCATAAGAAACTCCATTATAAGATATTCCATTGAAACAAAGTTTATGAAAAACTCCACTATGGAAAACCCTATTGAAATATTGTCCATAATATTCATCACTAAAATATCCATAGTTTCATTCCCTAGGAGTAATAGAATTTCTTCTTAAATATTGACTGTGAAAAAGTGTAATGAAATTTCCAATTTTATCATTAATGATGAAATTTTTGAAATGATTTCAAATATTCTAGAAAATAAATTTCAACTACTTTATGAACAAACGTTTCCACTTATTTTTAGTTCCACCTTGACATTTAGTCCATCAAAATTCATCATAATTTAGTTATAAAATCCACATTTCCGATAAATCATTTTGACACCAAAACAAAACAATTGCCAAATAATATCAAATGGGAGCAAAATGAGACAAGTGCCACATCAAATTGGACAAGATTTTTTTTTAATAAGTGATCAATACCATAAAACATAAAATGTAGAAAAATGTTAGATTAAATAAGTGCCAAACCAAACAAGTGCTAAATATCACTTTTATTGATGTTGATCTACATGTTATTACATTATAACAAGACTAACAAAATGACATTAAAATGGTCAATTCAAAAAACATATTATTGGTATACTAAAAAATTACGTGTGTATAAAGTTTTCATACAAACATTTGATTTAGTTGGGGACATGGATTGTGCAATAAATAATTTGGAGTCCATAATCCATCAGTTTCATAAAAATGTCTTATCCAATGGGTTACGAGGTCAAATAATTGTTTCATGACTTATTAACTAGACATCACAAGACATTGGAGGAAAAAACAAATAAACATAAAAATATAAAGGAAAGATGTAGGGATGCAAAGGAAACACACCAAATCCTAATTCACCCATGTATATAGTGGGGGGAAACCAACCTTTATTTTTTGAAGTGCTTGAGGTAATGCCCTTTGTAGGGTAGTGGAAGATGAGTCCCATCTAGATTGTAATATTTGTTGTGGCCATAGAAGTGTTGCACTTTGAACAATCTTATCCCTAGGGAGTTAAAATTTTCATGGTTACATTTTGGTTCCCATCTCTTATCCTAGAGAAGAAAAAAATTGGCAATTATGAAATCTCTCTCTCTAGATCTCTTATAAAACAGAATATTTAATATTTTTCTGATGTTCAACAATACAATAAACAATTTTTTTTCCTCTTCCAAATTGCTCAAATAAATCATATTTTTATCCAAGGATTCACTTAAATTTTCATCTCTGATTGCCTTATCTACTTGGAGAGATATAAATTCCACCAAGATAGAAATTGTGTCATTGGTAATATACATCAACTAGAAAATAGACATGTGTATAGATCTTTTGGGGGTGATACAATTAGTCTATAGTACATCATATAATTTATTATGTGAATTTATTTGATTCTCTTAGAATAAATTTCAAATGATAGTGATATTTTTTATTGCTTGATTCTTCTTTATGATTCCCTTGTGGATAATATTCTAATGAATGAGATAGGGATATTACATATCCGTAACATAAATTAATTAGTTTGAAAGATTAAAAATCATAAACATTATCTATCACTATTTTTTTTGGCACACCATACCTAACTAAAATATTCTCATTGATGAAATTTCATACCACTTCAAAAGTGGTATTTTATAGGAATGGCTTCCATCCACTTCATAAATTAATCAGAGCTAGTGAGAACATGAGTGTGGCCAGCACTAGAGTACACATTGAGAATTCCAATGAAGTCTATATTCCATTATAAAAATATTTATCTAATCACAATTGGATTCAATGAAAGAGAAGTAAGCTTTAGTCTCCCAACAAACTATTGGAATGTGTCCTATTTATAAACCCACTCTTCAACATCTATGAACAATGTGAGCCAATAGTGATGGGCTCTTAATATCTTATGTGTTGTAACAAGAGAATAAAAATGACCACTACGTTTGATTGTGAAATTCATCTATAAATATATTTTATTATTTATGTTTTTCCTTATATACACACCTAAAAAATAATCAATCAAGCCTTATTTTGAAGTGGATGTTACCCCATATCACATATTTTGTTGCTTTGAGTTTAACTAATTTATTTTATTTTACATTAATATTTTTAAGGCATTATTTTCAAGTGAGGTATTATGTTATATTTGAATACCAATCATTAGTAAAAGTGATGAACAAGGAAAGAGGAGATTCTTTAAACCCATCCCTTTCTTGTGATTCATCAATATCTTCTTTACTGAATTCAATTTCTATTATGAATTGGTAGAAACCACATCCTCATGTGATTTTAGCTGGCTTATTATCAGGTCATAATCTTATACTTTTTATATCTAATTCCCTCTTTTGAAACCAAGTTTTTTTGGTATAAATATGAAATTCGATATTATATTAGGGACCATCATTATGGTATGGGAATTCAAGATATAATAATTGAAATGCATCATTAATTTAACCACTAAAAAGGAATGTTTTTCAACTTGAGAATACTTAAATTCATGTTATTTTAATCCACAACTCATGAATCTGGTAGGTGATTCTATTTATTCATCAATTTTTTTCACCAAAATGGTGAAAGTGTGTGTTCCTAAGTAGCTAAAGTTTATAAAATATTTTTAAAAATGAGTACATAAAAGCATTGGTGCTTTTCAATGGAAAATTTTATTTCTTTTAAAACATATTTTCCATCTTGATTCCACCTGAAATTAACCTCTTGTTTCATCATGCCATTTTTTATTAACTCCACAAAGTTAGGTATGGATATCTTTAAGTATTTCAACTTTTTGAAGAAAGAATGAACATTGGGTTTACTTTTTAAGAGAGATAAATTATAAATAGCCTTAACTCTTTCAGGATATATATATATATATATATATATATATATATATATATACCTTATTTATACACTATGTGGCCTAGAATCTTTCCTTTTATAACTCTAAAGATAGACTCCTTTTTATTTAAGAAGATATCACAAAGTCAATAATTTTAAAATAATTTCTCCAAATGCTCATTATGATCTTGTTAAATGTTTTAAAATTCAATGTCTTTACGGTAGATTACTATATTATCTTATTTTTCAAATAATAGATATATAGATCCATTTCCCTTTGAAATGTTGCACCTATGTTATTAATATGGAACATCATTCTTTTGAATGTAAATTTATCTCATATGGTTGTGAATTTATCTATGTCATTTTTTCTTTGAGACCTCATTTTTATTATATCTTAAGAAGTCATTGAGCATTGATAATACTTTTGAACCTATCAAAAATTTCAACACTTGGTCCATGATGGGCAGTGGATAATTATCCTTCAATGATGCCTAATTTAGATTTTAGAAATCGACACAAATCCATATCTCACTACTTTTATTGTGTATATGCACAATGTTTGTAACCCATCTGAAGTGATTAATATGAAAGTTGATTCTTGCATTCAAAATTTTCTAAACCTCCTTAAAGATAATCCCCATTATTTTTATGTTTTGATTAATTTATTTTTGGTTAAAAATATGCACACCTAGCTTGAGAGATATTTTATGTTACATTTATGTAGGTTGAAATAATTCAAAATTAACATATGAATAAGAAAGGATATTTATGTATTTTCTTAAGGAGTGAGACAAAACTTTTAAGTTCTTAAGGATATCAACACTTGCCCAATGTTTAGCACATTAAATTATTCATTTCCACCAATGTTTACTTTTTTATAATCACTTGAATTGAGAGAGACCTTTTGAAATTTTTTTGTGATAAACATAAATATAGGCTAATTCACTACATTGAAAATAAACATTTAAAATTTATCTATCTATTCAAAGAATTTAATTATTTATTCATCATCATTGAAGAATTTTTTATTTTTAGAATTTTTTAAAATGTTCTAGTAGAACACCATCTCAATGGTATACTTATCTCCACCAAACTTATTACTTTGAATCATTAGTAAAGTAGAGACCATTATAGAATATTTTTTTATCATTCGTGTCCCTTAAACCTATACTGATGGAAAATGATTAAAAGTGTCTATAAGTCCTAAATAATATTTTTGTAATATGTTGAATGGTCATTTTTCAATTGAAACTAATATTTGATTTTTTTAAATGAATAAATAAGCATCACTTTATTATCTTAAATTATTGATCCATATATCTTATACTAATTCAATTCCTAAAAGTACTACTTTTTACTTGAATGTGTTATTTGTGTTTGAAAATTATTATTTGTAAAAGGAAAACATTTCTTCATTTTGTGACGCAATCACCAAACCAACACCAAAACCTACATAATAATAACTAACATCAAATTCTAAATTTTAAAATGTATTTGGATGACCATATATTAGCTTAGGGATGTTTTATCCATCCCCAAACATCATCATAGAATTTATAAGATATCTCCTTGAGAGTCATTTGATTTCAAAACTTTGTACTTTATTTTGGGTTCACATTCAAATTTTTTCTTAACTCCATTTATTAGAATCATGGTGTGAGACCGGTCCATTTTAAATTCCCCTTCTAAATATCCATAAAAACTTCTACCTAGTAGCATTTCATGTCTCAGGAATGTCTACTACGTACATATCTATTGGTTCTTATTCTTCTTTTTGGGTTGAGTTTGATATTAAAATTTTGTTTAAGATAAAATAAATAATCTAAAGTTTTTTAAATTTATTTTTTCTCTAGCAAACCTTTTCTCATCTAGGTTGAATAATATTCACTGTATAGGAACATGTGGTGGTTGAATGACTCTTTGAATAACTCTTGTCAAAAAAAAATTATTCAATTTATAGATAGGGGCCTTAACTCAAGAGATGGTTATATGGGAATAAAAATATGTTTTTAAGTAATATTAAATGACAAAAATGTGACCCATGGGGGGTATCAATTTTTTTTTTATGAACTATTTTACATGAAGACAAAATATGTAATATTTTAATACTGAAGGGGAAATTTTCATCCTCTATTATCATGGGAGGATCCCTTTAATGAAAATAATAAAATTTGATGAAAAAATATGTACAATTAATATGGTCAAAATTTAAATTCATGGGAGGTTTTGCATATGAATAAAAATAATGTGTGTGAGATAGAGAGAGAGAAAACATGATTTTTAACAATTGTAATAATCTTTTTACTATTCTCTATCTCTTCCTCCATTTTGGGGTTGCATAACCAAATATTTAATGACACTATGAATGTTAGTTTATATAATAAAATATGTATATTATATAAAATTAAAACAAAAAAATGAAACACATTGCATATGGTTTTCTATTTTTATTTTGGCATCTAATAACTTTATTATATTTGAATTTAAAGAATCCATTTATTCTTTAGTTAATGCCACATTTAATATTATTATTTTTAAATGGAGTAATAAATGAAAAAATAAATTTAATAAAATATTTATTCATAGTGAAGTTTTTATGCAGAAATTTTAATTTTTTAAATAAAATATCCATTCTAAAAAAAATCCATAAAAATTCTATTTTGTAAAAGTGCAACAAAATTTCCATTGCATGACAAAACCAAATGAAATATCCACAACAAAAAAACTTTTGAAAAACTCCACTATAGGAAAGCCCATCAAAATTTCCACTTCAAAAAAGTTTTGAAAAAACTTCACTAAAATAAATCCCACTAATATTGTTGCCATGGCATTCCATAATAAAAATATCCATTGTGTAAATCCCCACTAAAATCTCCACTATGTAAAAAATCATGAAATAATACACTGTGCATGTAACATCCCAACCGAGATGCTCTTGAAATTTTAGAATAATTTTTTTAAATTTATCTAATTATAAATAAATCATTTAATAACTAAAAATAACCATATTCTGTGTGTAATAAATACACAAGTAACATTTACATTTTTTATTATTTTTAAACCATATATTAAAACATAAGTACCACTTCAATAACATAATCTATAATAATACATTATGATTTCTATAATATTAATCTTAATATAAAACTACATATTTATTAATATGATCCATGGGACCACTGCCTACCCACTATCATATAAATGTATAAACAATATTTTGTTTGATCAAATAAAATAATTAAAAATTAGATTATACATTTGAGAGATCAATAAATGTGTCTAATAGTCTTGAGTAAGCATTTGTGTTTAGTTCAAATTAGTCGTAAGGAGGGAGAACATCATCCAGGCAATTTTTCTCCAACTATATACCTAGTGATCCTCTACACACATCCAAATATGGGAGTGTTTATGCATTAAATTAGGGTCATAGATAATGAACATGTTTAGAAAATACCATAACCATCCAAAAACCATGTATTTTTGAGTTCAATCACTATTATATGCATCCAATTAAGTACACTCTAGATACCCTCTATTTACTCATAACTTCTAATAAAACATGCAACTACAGAAATTACAATGAACTAAATATATATACAAATATATCACTTTGAGTTAAGTGTTGGATTTATAATCATATTTCATAAACATATAAAAATATGTGGCATCCATTCACAATATAACTATGTCATGCTTGACTCATTATTAAATAATCATTTTTGAAGTTTTCATGCTTAAAAGAGGATGTACGAGAATAATTTCAATTCTCTAAATATTTGATTCCACATCCATCATCCATTAAGAAAGCACATATTAAAATAATTAATAATATCAACCTAGTCACATAGTAGGTATTTACAACAAAGCACTGCTACACAACCACTACACAAATTTTTATGTCGAGGGGTCAATATGCCCACATGGTATGTAATAAATATTAATATAAAAAATTAGTTTGACTTATACAGTAGAGATAATGAATCAACATGTATATATTCTGATTCTTACTAAATTCATACAAATTTATACCCTTACAAGTTATTCCTTACAAATAGTAAATGAATATAAACTACCTTCAAACTTTGATAGCAAAGATGCATATACTTAAATGCAAACATGGTATGAAAACTCTCTTATGTAGAGGTATATGCTGATGAGTCCTTTTATAAGGATTAACATAAATAATCATGGGAGGGGAAGAACAACCTCTTATGATCCCTACCATGTGCATGATTTTATGTATTGATAAAACACTTATCATTATTGAATAATATTTACAATAGTCCAAGCCATTTAACATCATTAAATATTTAAGTAGATCATTTAAGATGTTAAAAATTATTATATTATTCTTATGTTTAGGTAAACTCACCTATAGGTTTTTTATAGGTTTTTTTTTTCACATATTCCATCCTTATTAATTCTCAAAAGAAACAGTACACATCTAAAATACACTTCTACATGTCTATTTTTCACATATTTCAGCCTTGTTAATGCTCAAAATAAAACATACAAATTCAAAATGAACACTTATAGGTCTGTTATTCACATATTTCTCTAAATATATCATGTATCCAACTACAAAATTGACACACATAGTTCACTAGTTTGGGTATGATCTACCCATAATTTCTCATTGCATTTTATATGACTTTTATTAAAAACAAATCTATCCATTAGGACATTCTACCCAAAATATCCTTTGAGTGATGATATAATTAAATATATGGCTAATAAAGGTAAATTATTTGTATGACATTCCATTAGACACTTGGTTTGCATAGTATCAAAACCCTATGTTTGGAATAATACCCTCAAGGCCCTACAAAAATTAGACCTACAAAATGTATATTTTTCATTCAATATTATATATAATATTTTGTCAAACATTTGTCTTGCATAGTCTCAAAAACCCACAGTTGTAAATAATAACCACAAACTCTTACATTATTTTTATAGGTTTTCTTCTATTTCAACTTAGATCTATCAAAATCTTCAAAACAACCATTACCCAGTTGGTAACAACTTTAAATGTAAAATTTATTCAAAAAAACTAAAAACATATATGGTAATTGATTGATAAATCATTTCCTTTAATTTTAGTATTCTACAAAAATAAAAAAAACATATGGATTCTCTTAAGATGTACCTAGCTCACACAATCTCCAAGTTCCTTCTTCCTATCTAAAATATAGGGTATGTTCTCCTTAAATTCCTAAATAAACTCATTCTCAATCATTTAAGTTGGTTTTTTTGCATTCCAAGGCTTTTTGGCAAGTGATCCCAAAAACTATAGCCTCTATGGAAGGATTTTTTAACTAATTTTTTCCACTAAAACTATCAAAAACACTTTTTACATTTACCTAGAAGTTTTTTCATCATGTAGAATTGAAAAATGATGAATGACAGAGTTGGAA